>VWPU01007035.1:0-46266 GCA_013398955.1 Callaeas wilsoni
TTGTAGTTTCCTGGGTATTCCCTCACACTCTTCTTATGAAACAGAATAGCACTGGATAGTCTCCAGTCAGCTGGGACCTCCAAAGACTCCCAAGACCTTTGGTAGAGGATCAAGAGGAGTTCTAACATAACATCCTGTATCACCATCAATACTATGGGGCCAATGCCCTCAGGTGCCATGGACTGTGAATATTTAGCTGATCCAGCTGATCAAAATTGCTGTCCCCACACTCATGGTCCTCTGACCCACAAGAGTACATTGGACACCATGTAGCCCAATCAGTATTATTAAGGACTGAAGCAAAAAATGCATTGAATATCTCTGCTGGTTTTTTCATCGTGTTAGTCAGATGATCACCTTCAACACGTATAAGGCCAATGTTTTCTTTAGACCTCCTTTTGCTATTAACATACATAAAAACACCCTTTTTTTTGCCTGACATAAAAAGGCCAGTTTCAACTCTGAGCTTTCGTGTCTTCTGCCTGTGTATACAAAGCCCAGCCCTGTAACCTTCCTGTGAGGCCTGACCTTGCTTCCAGAGATCATATAGCTTCCTTTCCCTCTTGAGCTCCGTGAGAACTTCCCTGTTCAACCAAGCTGGTCTTCAGACACACTTGCTTGAGCTATCACACACTGAATTTCCTATTCCTGTGTCTAAAAGGTAGTTCTTAAAGACTCAGCAGCATTCGTGAACTCTTAAGCCCCCAAGAGCATATTCCCAGGGTACTTTGCTAAATAGCTCCCTGAATGGCTTGAAGTTTGCTTTCCTAAATTCCAGGGTAGTGACTATGCTGTCTTTTTTTCTCATTACTCTGAAAGTTTTAAATTCAACCATTTCATGATCACTGTGGCCAAAGAGCCCGCTACCATCACATCTCCTGTGACTCCTTCTCTGTTCACAAATATCAAAATACCAGAAAAACTGAGGTAGCTCCATGTAGAAATACGTAGGAACAAAGTGTTGTCCCTGGAGATTAAAGAAAGGTCCTGAGTTAGTTGCAATGGTTTTATTATTTGTTCTCTTTTCAAAGGGACCACAAAATCTCATGCTGTTCTGCTGTACAGACAGTTTAACCAAGAATAATGGCAGCAAATAAAGTGGAAAAGGTGTGTGTGCTGAAGGGAAGGGCAAAAAACATCCTGATTGAAAAACATCTTTCTGTGTTTTATGGAAGAATATCACACACACCTACAAAATACAGACAAAGTTTAGAAAAATCCTAACAAGGAGAGAGGATGAGTGTGAGCACAGAGGAACACGGTGGCAGCAGGAGCACAGGCTGTGAACACAGGCTGTTAAAACAGCTGTTGCTTTGCTTTGAAGGCTTACCAGCTGGGTCTTCTTCGAAAGGTCACAGCCTACCTCCTGTGCTATCTGCTTTCTGCAGTAAGGCTCATATTCAGAGGTTCACCAGAAAGCCCATTTTTGTGTTTGCACCAGTGGAACTCTTGTTTATGCTTGAGCTGGCATAAACAAGAACCCTGACATGGGCTCAGGTTAGTGACTGAGCCGCCTCAGGCCCATATCAAGTCATAGTGTAGAGATTTGCTCCGTATTTAGGCAATAATTCTGCTTTTGACTCTGTCATGGGCATCTTGGACAAGCTGGGGCTAAACATTTCATGTCTTTGTGCCTTCCTTTCCCACTCTGTTGAAGCAGGGTGGGATGGGACACAGAGGCTAGCTCCAACAATAAAAAAATACTAGCTTAAGTCTGAAGTCCTGAAACTATTATTATTTAAGGTTTATTAATTTTTTATAATTAATAATATTTAGTTAAATACTTATTAATTTAAGGTGTATTATTAATTTTACTTTTACTTAGCAAAATAATTGAATTCTGTCATGAATACTGACCATGACTTGAGTACGCAGACATTTCATACAGCTATATATTCATAAACATCTAAAAATTGCATTTTGCAATCACATTTAAAAGCAAATTTGAGGCCTTTTTCATTAAGGTTTCTTACGAACACTCATAGAAAGCACTTCCAAAATATGTCAGTGTCTACACTGAGTTTGTTTATAAAAACGGAGTGTATGAGTACATTTTCAATGTACACACCCAAGTGCAATTGTTAGTTCTAACCATTGTATTTGAAAAAGGTTATTTTCTGTTTCAGTGCAATATGCTGTTTTCTTCAGTTTAAATGAAACTTTTGCCAACATTGCAATTTCATATTAGTAAACAGTAGACAAAAAATGACTGTATATAGGCTTCAGATATATACAAGCAGCAATTGGATGTGTAGCATATATGACATCAGAAACAACACCTAGTCATCTAGGTTGTTTATTGTTATTTTTTTGGGGGGGTTTTCTTGGTTGGTTGGTTTGTTGTTGTTGCTGTTGTTAAAGAAAATAAGGCAGTGCCTTTCTTTTTTTTGCAGCTCTACAGCAAACCTGTCATTGAATATTTTTTTCCTGTGTGCTTCTTTGAAGTGTGTATATACATATATATATATATATAGATATAGATATATAGATAGATAGATAGATAGTAGGCTAAAACAGACTCCTAAACATGTCACCTGCTTCAAAGTTATTTTTGCCTTGAAATAGCATGGATAGTGAAGAATTCCAAAAGTAACTCTGATTTTTTTCAGTTTGAGAGAAATGCTGCTAATTCTAAGCTACCATTTTCATTTTTCTGCATCAGGAATGCATATTTTCCCCAACCATAAAATTTTCTCATAATAGAAATGAGCCATTCCCCAAGGGCGTGGTTATCAAAAGATAATCTCACCCAATCTGATTAGAGGCATAAGGCTCATGCCTCAAAATGCTCCAGGGTATGATTATCTTATGATAACCATATCCTGTATCATGTCTTATTGATTAAATAATAAAGCTTCAGCATTATTATTTGGGTGAGGAATTAAGATATCAGCAAGAGGTCTGATTCTGGAATGGGAAAGATTCTTTGAAGTTCTCCAAATAACCTGTCTTGTTCTGATTATAGCACTGCTGAAATTATGAGGTCACCAGATGCCAGTTTTTCCTTCTTATTTGTGAGTCTATCAATGGTATGTTAAAACTCATCCATACCCAGATATATACCTATGTAAAGACACAATTGCACTCAACTGCTCGCTTTGCATTTATATTGCAGGTTTAGGTTACACAGCAGAACAGAATTACACTCTCTGGAGAGGATTTTGTAGTCCAGACACTAACTGTGCTCTTCATTCAGGGTGACTCTGAATTTTGTGAACAGTTGCATTGTGGAGGGATCTCTGTTCTCACAGGGAATTGCTCCCTCCTTGCCCACACACTTTATAAGAAAAGGGATGATAAAGCCAGCCCTTGGGCTCCTGAGTCTCCCAGTCGGAGTCATCCAGAGCCACAGGTTTAGCACAGCGGTTTATCCCTTAAATCTCCTAAACAATAGTACAAAGAAGCCTTAAACCAGTACTGGAGCTTTAACTGCATAGCTATCTCCACCCTCTCTGTAGTGCAGTTCGTTCTGTACAAAAAAACTTCCTTAATGGTGTGGGACTTGCTTGAACAGGCAATCTGAAGGCTAATGTTGCAGCCAGCAGATGCTGGACTCCACTGCTCCAGTAAAAAGCTGGAATTATTTCACTGACTTCAATGGTGCAAACCTAGGTTAACAGACACATCTAAGAAGAAAATATGGCTGGTGTATGCAACAAGCACCTCACTGGAAACCACTAGACCACTCCTTCACAGTGCAACTTCTACATACTGAGACCAGAGGAGGCAATATGCCCCCTCTGTCAAGGGCTTTTTTGGAAATGAGGGGAATATTTACATCTGTATGCAATTTCATTCTTAGATAAACAAACATTTAAAACAATTAAATATTTGATCACACCTGTCATATAGGGGTGTGCAGCTCAAACCTAACCAAAGGATCTATGTGGCAGTGCAATCCACACCATAGTAATCCACTATAATGAATTCTTTGGCAAATTTTCTGTGTCTGTTGTATCATTCACTCTGTTAATGGAAAATGTTAATTTCTGGAACTGGCTGGAGAAGTGTCATCCCACCCTGTTATGCTGCATGGCAAAAAAGGCCTGCTGTTCCTACTGCCAGCACTGCTCCCTTTTGGCTAGTCACAGAGGGAATGTGGGTGTAGATCAGGGTCCGAAAAATTCTGGCATTTGCACTGTCATGAGTCAGCAGTGCCCTGAGAGCCAGGATGGCCAGCTGTGTCCTGGGGGGCATCAGGGACAGCACTGCCAGCCGGGCAAGGGAGGGGATTGTCCCTCTCTGCTGTGCATTGGGATGGCCTCACCTTGAGTATTCTTTGGAGTTTTGGGTGCCACAGTATCATAAGGATATGAAGCTGTTCAGGAGCATTCCAAGGAGGGCCATGGAGATGACAAAAGGTCTGGAGGTGAAGTTGCATGAGGAGTGGCTGAGATCACTTGGTTCATTCAGCCTGGAGAAGAGGAGTCTGAGAGGACACCTCATGGCAGTTACAACTTCCTCATGAGGTAAAGCAGAGGGACAGACACTGATGTCTTCACTCTTGTGACCAGTGACAGGACCTGAGGAAATGGCCTTAAGATGTGTCAGGGAAGGTTTAGGTTGGAAATGGTCACAGCACCAAGCTGACCAGGGTTCAAGAAGTGTTTGGACAATACTCTCAGGCACATAATAAGATTTTTGGGTTGATTCTGTGCAGGGCCAGGACTTGGACTCAATGATCCTTATGTGTCCCTTCCAACTCAGCTTGTTCTATTAGTCTCTGATTCTATTATTATTACATTATCTATGAGTCTATTATATTCCATTACCTGCAGCATCCTGAAGTAGGTTCACATTAAGTAGGTTCAGCAGCCAAAAATGTTGTTTTCCTTCAGCATTTTCACAGATGCTTCCACCATTGTGACAATGCTGCCATTTTTAATTGGGAGCTGCTAAAATCTCTGAAAGAGGCAAGGTGTTAAGATTGCAACCTGTCTCTATTCAAGATTTCTTTCAGAACATGAGTGATGTTATCCTAAGGCATGTACCTATAAGAGGAAGGATAAATTACTTTTCAGAGTGTCTGTTTCTCACTATTGACAAGAGGGAAAGAATCAATGTGGCTAGTTTGGATGGGATGCCTAGTTTTTATAGAGCCTGGGGAGATGAAGGGATTTCTGCCTGTGTTATAGCAGAGTCTCAGCTGCAACTTGCGTTATTAGCATACAGCCTCTGCTGTTGCCATCCTTTCCTGATCTGCATAGCAAGTACTGCTCTGCCAGGCTGCACACACCATGGAGCTCTGTGCAGCAGATCTTCCTGTCTTCTGCACTGAAGATTTAGTGGCAGATGCCACCCTTGCTCTCAAGTCTTCTCTTTCTCTGTACGAGGGTTCTCCTGAAAAGAAATGTACTGTTCCCACTAGAGACAAATCTTTCTAAGGAACTCTCTTCCCTCAGTGGTACCTTTCTGATTGATTGTTGATTTGAAGGAATGGAGTTCATCCTGAGTCATAATACATATTTTTCTTGCCTTGAGTTGGTTACAGTCCAGGTGGCAGAAAAAGAGGAGGCAGGGCAGATTTAAAATCTAGAAAGCAAAAAGTGTGCGTAAAGTGCTCTTTTTTAAAATGTCAAGATATTTGATCACTGTCTTTCCACTCCCTATGACAATTACAGCTTTGTTTTTCTACGATGTCTGTGAAGTACTTTTGCAAAAGTGTTTCTGTTTTTGTCTGTCCTTGGGTAGTGAAATATGTCATATTCTCTACTTATGTACAACAAGCTTAATCTAGTTCCAAGACAGAAAAAACCCCATGTAGCCATCCTGAACATCAAAAATAAAGTCAGTATCTTTCCTTTCCCTGAGCCATCTTTGAATGAAAAGCATACCTTCAGGATGGGCAAATGGTTGACTGCTAAAACAAAGGACTCCCATGATCCCCATTGTACACCACACTTTCTACTCACCTTCTGCAAAACCCCTCTGCCTGAAATATCGGATGCACTTAACATTTCTGCTCCCTTCAATTAAGATGAACAAGAAACCTGACTTGCACTTGAAGAGGAGTTTTTTAATAGTCCCAGGGCCCTTTTGAAATTTAAGAACTGATCATCTGTTTTCTACAGAATTACTTTTTATGCAGAAAAGATTTAATGGAATACAAAATCTCTGCTTCTTCAAAACCTGAGACATACAATTATGAATGAAAAAAAGTCTTGTCATACTCTGTATCAAATTCAGGCATATATTCAATGACTGGGCTGTTTTTTTCCATGCTGCTCACAGATACACAGGCCAACAGCAGAAGCTGTGAGAATATCCATTTCCCTTCCTTTCTTTCTGTATGACTTCTCTCCCTCTGCTCCTGTTCCTTAGCTGTCCTGGCCCACACCGTGTGTTCCTGTGTGGAATTAGCCACAGTGGAGGCTCAAGGAGTGAGCAGCAAGGAGCTGAGAGTCCTGCACAACCTGCACAGTGTTGCTAGTACTGCATGAGATTACTGATCTTCCAGCCCCCTTCATTGCCATCACAGATCATCAGCAACAAAACTTTTACTTCAACAAGACACAGATAATGCATCTGAACCACGGTGATGGCCTAGAACAAGATATGCTACATTATCATGAGTCTAAATATTTGCGTGTGCGCATGCAGGCATACAAAGTGATGCCCTAGAACAATATATTCTACATTATCATGAGTCTAAACTCTTGTGTGTGTGTGTGCGTACACAGTTATGCCTCAGAATAAGATATTCTACATTATCATCAGCCCAAATGCGTGTATGTGTGTGTGTGTGAACAATGTGTGATGCCTTAGAACAAGACACACTACATTATCGTGAGTCTAATCGTGTCTGTGTGTAATCTTCAGAAACTGGTAGTACCTCAGCTTAAACTTCACATTTTTGTGACTTCTTGACCCATTTTCCCCTAGACTCAACAATATTTTAAGCCTCTTGGAAAAGCAGAGCATATAAATAGACTTTCATTTCTGCATAATATTTTTAATTATGTATTTAATTAAATATTTCTATAGAATAAAGACATAAGAGATGGTGTATCTGGAAAATACTAGTCCAAGAATTCATATGTAGTTTGTTGCCCATTTAAATGTAAGAGCATGCAGGTAACCGATGAGAGAGGGTTTACTGTTTGTTTGCTAATTTGTTTAGGTTTTTTTGTAGTCACAGTCCTAGGCAATGTATTTGGTTTGGTACATGGCTGCAGTTCCAAAGACACTGCTGTAATGAAGGGTTAAATATCAGGATCATCACTATTCCCAAATGGTGCCTTACTCCACAGATACTTTCACTGATTCAATAGAAATAGTTTTGTCCACTGGAAGTTGGAGAGTATTTTTAAAAATGTATGTGTTACTTTCATGCCTGCAACAGGAAATGCAATTACTTAAGTCAACACATAAAAAGGCATCCTATGGAGTTGAGCATAATGCCTAAAAGTAGTAAGGCAAGAGAAATGACACTTTAAATGCTCCACAAGGCTATTTTTAGCAGAGGCTTTTGACAGTTATTAATTCTTTGTAAAGACCACAAAAGTGTTGTTTTTACTGGAGAAAAATAACAGCTGCAAGGGAGACTGAAATTCTTTTGGAGATAACAAAGAACAAAGGAAAGACTTTGCATCAGGATTTGTGTCATCTGTAACAGCTAAATTGTGCTCTCAGCTCAGTGGGCAGGATTGCCACTGAAAGCATTGTGGGAGCACGTTAGACCATGCGCAAAAGGAGAACTTGGCCCAAATGGATGACCAAATCCAGGGCTGAGGGCCAGCAGCCAGTGAATGAATTGTCCTTTTATTGAAACTCTCCAGAAAGTGAAGAGGCTCATCCCTAAATCTGTGTGCTCTGGCAGAAATGAGAGCAAGGGGGATTTAAGCCACGTCAGTCCTCTGCCCTGGCTGACAGTGCAGCCCAGAAAACTCCAGTGCAGCACAAATGAGGAAGGAGTACACTGCAGCACAAGACTGAGTAGCTACACTTCAGAAGAACTGGAACACAGCTGAATGCCGTTTTTTACTACTGCTCAGAAAATGAGTAATATCCCTAATTGAAATCGTTTGTTTTCAGGTCTAGGACCAAACGAAGGGCAATTCAATCCCTAGATCCCTAGCCAGAAATGGGCCTTTATGTATGATGTGTATCAGCTTGGAAAGTTTATTCTATGCAAACCAAAGAACAGGATAGGGCAGAGTTTGTTGATTCCTTAATAAGTTTGCACATGTGCCCTGAGGATGTTTTCATCTTGCAGACTTTGGTCTACCAGCTCTTTGGTCAATGGCTTCAGATAATTACGCTTTTCTAAGTCTTTAACATCACTTCTTGACAGCTGGGCTGGCTCTGAACATTTTGGCACTGCAACGTGGAATGAAAAATATGACTGCTCTAAGAATTTATTTTTTTAATTATTAGAGTATGTGTTTCATTTCACTGCAAAGACAAAAGGTAGAAGGGACTAGCAAAGTAGACGTCCCTCAGAGACTGAAGTTAAGGAACATCATATTCTGCCCTTGAATGTTGGCCCTGGGTCATGCTGTCAGGGAGGCCGTGGCAGATCAAGCACCCCCTTCACAGGGTGGTAGGTGAGACAGAAGCATGGAACTCGCATCAGGCCAGTGCCAGCAGCCACTCACTGGTCACCAAGGCCTATATCAAACCTTTTGGATGACTTACAAGTTATATTTTAAGCACAACCTCATATTTTACTAGCTTTTGCCTTGAGCTGGGTAACATGGACCCCTGTGAGATGTAAATCTAAGCATGTAAATAAATAAATCAATCCAGCACAGAGAAATGTTACTGCTAAGAAGTACTCACCTAAAGACAGAACAAAGGGAATGAGTAGATTTACAAATGTTTGCTTAAATATGAAAGAGATGTTTATGGCCTTTTTGTTTGCTTCTAGCAAATATTCCCATGCTCTCTGTTTACTGCAAAGATTTAATACTAAGCAAGCTATGAAGCAAGTAAGCCCTTGCACTCAGTCTATAAAAAAAGCCAACGAGCCCTTCATGAGCCACTAGTACCTTTCTCCCACTCCTCCAGTCTGAGCCACCATGGAGGAGGCCGTGAAGCACAGGAGGTGAACAGGTAGGGCTCATGAGGAGGGGTAATGAACTGAAGTCTTTTAGCTCATTATGAAAAGCAAAGAAAAGCAGCCAGGATAGTTCCTGTGCCTTTCCTCTACAAAGCTAAGTCTCTCTTTTTGGCAATGATCTCCTGATCAAGGGAGCCCTCCAGGGTCCATTGCACTCAGCAGTTTGGCTTGTTTGAATTCTGTGTGCCTTTGGCCCTTAATCTTAATGTAGCACATGCCCTGTGGATGTTGTTGTAAAACTGGAGTCTTTTTTCTTTCTTTAGAAAGAGCTGAACTGAACAAGCACTCTGCAGATTGGAAACTGACAGCCTAGAAAGAGATATGCTATTACTAGCTAAAACATGCGTGAACAGCCTCTCTGTTTCTCTTTCTATGAGGCCTTTCAGCATCTTTGGTCTATAGCCAAAGACACTTGGACATTACACTGCCGAAGGTCATAGTTCCTGAGTTGTAGACACCCAGTGGTATTTCTAACATCCAAATCTGATCCATCTGGGTATGCTGGAAATTTGGCATCTTGGAGTGGGATTTGTGGAAGGCAGCTGAGTGAGGAGCTGCCAAAGCTGAGCAATAGTGTTGCCAAGGGGATAAGGATATGTTTTAAATTGCATCCTTTGCTGAGAAGTGACACTCTTACTCTGGGCAAAAGATGCCATTTTCTAATCACTCTTCTGAGCATTATCTTTTCTCTGTACGATAGAGAACCTCATGCTTGGGTTTGAGAAAGGCCATGTTCCTTGGTTCTCTGGAGCCCACTACACGTCTCTGTAGAATACCAGCTTGTCTCCATCAAGCTCTATTTTTCCATGATGTTTGCAGAGGCCTGAATTAGCCAGGCTGCTGAAGCCCAACATGTACTGCCTGATAACTTGTGTGTTACTGACATTAT
This sequence comes from Callaeas wilsoni, assembly GCA_013398955.1. Lineage (NCBI taxonomy): Eukaryota > Metazoa > Chordata > Aves > Passeriformes > Callaeidae > Callaeas > Callaeas wilsoni. The sequence continues at coordinate 9,951 of VWPU01007035.1, forward strand.
TCCCATACTCCTCGGTACATGCTTGTTGTATCTTTTTTCTTTTTAATATTAGGTCTGTAGGTCATTTAAGGGAGGATATTTCATTTTGTTCTTGGTTTTTCTTTTATGTCTTGCATGACATTATTTCACAGTGGTCCTAGACCAGGAAAGAAATGCAGATCATGCTCTGTGTGTGTTCTTGCATCTGTTCAGGAAATAGATGCAGTGTCAGATGATGTGTAACCAGGAGAGCAGAAATTAGGACTCTTGGTAGACAGCTTTTTACAAACAGTTTCTTGGTAAGGCAACACTTGCTGACCACCATCACAGGTAACTAATTTGGAAATCTGGAGTGGCATGTAAGTTCAAAGAGTATATATACTACATACTGCATATTTATAATGCTACATACTCTATATTTACATGTGGCTAGCCACTTTAATGTCTGAGCAATTCTTTGTTGTCTGCTTAAACAGGGAGTGGACGAGAAAAATCTTTGTGATTTTCCCTGGGATATCATGGGCTATGATATCTGGAATAGACTTTGATTAAAAGGCTACCATGGCACAGGATGGAAAAGGTGCATTAGTTGTCTTATCTGGTAACAAAAAATGCTGCTAATCAAGAGAGAAAGCTATAATAGCTGGTTTGACCTGTTTCACTACTAAATAAATGTTTGGCTCCAGATAACAGTAAATATTAAGAAAGAAAAAAAAAAATCAACATTAGAAGAAGTCTTGGGAGATGGTATCACCATGTGTATTTTTATCTATATTGAACTCATCTGACAATTTTTGCTACCTGAAGGTCTAGTCTCCCTCTCTAGTCTTTGGAGAAAGTGCTAGATGGGATGAATCACCTGCCAGGGCTGGACTCTTTAGATATCTGTCTCAGATGACATGAATGTGTCTCAGGAAGTGCCTGTTTTTCTCCTTTGTCTATTAGTGGAGGTTTGTGACTACCCCAGCTAAAAGCCCAACTTTTAAACACACACAACTGAGTTAAGAGCAACCCCACGCTTCAATGTGGGCACTCCTCATTTTTTCATCTTTTCTCTTTCACAGGAAATGGAAAAGCTTGTTAGGTCTCCTGTGCTGAAGTGATGGGGTAGCATTATACTGTGCCTCACTTATCAGCTTATTGTAATCATCGAGTCTGAGCAGGGAAGGAAAGTCCTGGGCTGGTGAGAGACCTCATCTCCCATGAGAATTCATGGGATGTGCCAGGGCTTTGCTGGGTGATCCCAGCATCTGCCAGCCTCATAAGCTCGTGGTGGAATCAGCAGGGGTTTCCCAGGTTATCTGTGCCTATTTTGCCAAGTATATATGCATCTACCACAAGAGCTAAACGAGCCAGGGAAGCACACACCAGATTTGCCTAGGGAGTAAGAAATAGATTTTCATGTATGAACACTGACATAGAAATGGAAAAGCATGGGTTTTTTTCACAGGAAAGACAGACTGGCAGAACTGCAGCTACATTCCCTCCTGGAGAGCTCCTTCTTTACATTAATTCCACCTGCTCTAGACTCCTAACTTGGGTCCCTTTTAGGAGATGTGGAAAGAAATCAGGCTGTGACTGCCTCTCACTTCTGCCAATAAAGCAAGAGTCATTCAACTCCTTAGTTCTTGTGTTCAATGAAGTAACAATTAGTTCTGGACAACTGTGATGATTGCCAAATTTCAATTTTCTTAGCAAATAATTTAATAGACAGCATTGTGGAGCTCATGTAGAGCTAGCCAGCTTAGCCAATTGTCAAACCTAGCTAGAGAAAGAAAGCAGATAAAATCCAAACACATTATCACTCCACCTTAGCTAGCCTGTACCGCAAACTTCTTTCTCTCCACTTGTCTGCCACTCAGACATTTAGACAGGTTGTCATTATAAGGCATCTGCTGCCCCAGCTTTGCCCCAATTTTTTTAAGCCCTACAGCACTGTCATTTGATGTGTCTGGTGAGAGAATTAAAGTAGATGAAGACTAAGGATACCACTCCCTTAGGTAATGATATATTCTGATTCCCTCCAGCTATCTTCCTGACAACCCAGTCCTCCTCATCCTGGCCTTACTTTCCACTTCCACAGACCGAAGAATAATTAAAACTCCTCTACATAAAGCATGGCTTCATTCAACATTCAGCTTAGACTCTGTTAAAAAATGCTTCTGACAGATGGGGTATAGCAATAAGTTGGTTGGCATGCAATAGCCAGCAGGAAAAGAAGACAAAAATACCTGGCATGGAAAAGCCAAGAAGGAAGGGAGACAAAAACACTGAAGTGGTGCTTGAAATGAGGCCTTATCAGTTTAAACAAAGAAGTGCTAGACCTCGAAATTATTATGGAGGTACTATCCTGAATGCATTCAGCAGCGATAAAACCACTGAAATATATCTCTTGATCCATCAGGTATTCAAGAGATTTTAGAATTAGATAGGAACATACAGTTATTTGGGAGATCCATCAATACTACAAGTCATGAGAGTTGCAGGTCAGAGGTCATCACGAGTGGGTCAAATTTCCTTGCTTCAAATTGTTCTGGAAAGCAAACAGTAGATCTTTAATCAAAGGAAACACAATCACTTCAAGTGACCTAATAAGGAACATTGGAAAGAAAGTTTCTAGAATAAGAAATTTTAAACACCATCAGGCCGCCAAAAGGCGCATGCTAGGGTGATCCTGGTAACAATCATTCTCATAACTGTTCTTCCTACCAACACTAGCACTGCTTGTCTCTGGTGTAATTAGTCACATTTAGATGCAGCATTTAGCACTAGGAAGCATCCTTCCAATCTTAAAAACACAGTGAAGGGAATCAAAAGTTGTGCCCAAAAAACCCCACAAAACTAATTGTTAACCCAAAGACACTCGCACCCAGTCATTCTGGCAAGATGATACTCTCATGACTTGTGATGTTATCACAGCCTTGGAATGTATGCACAGTCTTACTAACCTGCAGTGTTACTGGTTTTTTTTCTTAATTGCATTAAATTGTTGGTATATCACATGCTATTATAACAAGAAAAACAGGTTTAACAAAACAAAACAAATATGCCAGTGCATTTATAATTGCATTCGAGAGATAAAATAGGCAAACATGAGATATAGGACCAGAATAAGGCTGAATGTGCCATGTTTCCCTAATTATGTGGACATGGCTTCACATTTCTCAAAGGTGATTGATACAAAGAATACAGACTGGCTGCTAGATGATTGTTCTCCAAGCAGTTTTTTCCTTCGCTGCATATTGGGCAAGGCAACACACAGGGCCCTAACCCTGGATCCAGGGAACCCTGCAGTGTACATTCATTCCACTCTATAAACTCCCCATCATTTTCAGTGCAACTGAATTGTCCACTTAACGTCAGCAAAGCAAGACCGAGAAACGGAGATATTCCTGTGAGAGTAATAACCAGTGAAGCCGTCTTGCCTGGGTAATGACAGCTGAAAGATACTAACAAGTATAGGTGAGCAAGTTTAAAAGAGGAAGGGGAATGGCAACATCCAGTAAAAAGGTGAAGAAGTTCACCACCACATCCTGGAAGACTGAGCACAGATACAGAGGAAGCAGTACTACTGAGAGGTACTGAGGATCACAAAACACCCCAGTTTTTTGTCCAGGTCTGAGCTCTCTTAGGGGTTGTTGTTGTTGTTGTTGTTGTTGTTTTGTTTGTCTGTTTTTTCTTCCTGACTGCTTGCCAGAAAGTTAGTTTGTAAGGGCTGTAAATGCTCTACCCATCATGTAGTTCCCAGACAATTAAACTGGGAACTGGAACAGCCATGTTATTGACTTCATAATCCCCAGAGAGTGTACCTGCTCCGTAGTGAGGTCCATGAAGACAATGAAGGATTAGACACTTTGTTGGTGCAACTCCAACTGAGCCGGCTTGAAAGCAAATACAATCCGAAAGGCAGATCCAGCACATCAGTCCTGTGACTACTTACAGAGAGGAGCTCAACTGGGACTGTAACAAGAGTTCCTGTAGGTAAGAGACTATGGCTGAAGGTGTCAGAGGTTCCCAAAGGTAAGGCAGTACAATCTCTGTGGTTTTTCTTATTAACCTTAACAGATCAAAGTTTTTAGAGGTGTAGTTTGGGTATCAGAGGCAATTATACACTTTATTAAAGTTTATTTGCATATTTTGTTTTTTCACCACAGAATTTAATGAGCTGTCAGATACTGTTTTTCCCCTCTTTGGCTGCTGTTGGTAACTACAGTTTTGGATTGCACGGTGCAGGAACTGGAGGGATCCATCAGGATGGCGGCTGGGTAGAAGTTTTATCACCACGCATGAAGTATCCACTCTGCACACAGTAATATCTGTAACTAGCCAGTTACAGAAAAAAACAGACTGTTCCTGGCCATCTGATCTTGCTTTAGTGGCTAATCAGAGAATTTTTCTGGTAAACTCATGAAAAGGAGAATATATTTACCCTCTTGCCTGGGGAGATATGCAGAAAGTGGCTTCCAAGAATGAGATCTGTTCAGGATTGCTGAGAGTGGTCGGAGCTTGTGGATATGCCTCCTAAAGACAGTTGTGCTGAGCTGGCTGCATTGAGTAACTGAGTTTCTCTCATGTGTAGACTTTTTTTGATATTTTCTGGTTCACAGTTGACCTTCTTGCCTAAGACTGGGAGGAGGTTTTGTGGGAATGGCTCTGCTGAAAGTATAGGCTTTAATATGGAAGACTCTGGGTTTCCTTGCTTGCATCTGCAACTAATAAAGGAAGAGAAGTCACTTTGCACCCTGTCAACTTTACACTCTGTTCCCCATTATTCATGGAGAAACATGGGATAACAAATGACGCACTGACTTGAGAGAGACTGACTATTTGGAAAAAATATTTACAGCAGGAGAAGCAGAGGGAGTGTGTGAGACCATGGAATGGAAGAGCAGCCTCACTCCCCAAAATGGCTTTTGTAGAAAACCTTTCTAGATACAAGTGGCCCTGATAGTTTTGTTTTTGCTTAAGGAATATAAGCTCACTGCTTATTACCAGTGCACAGCACATTGCCTATTAATGATTCCTAACTGTGCCAGTTGATGGGATAGAAGAAACAAATTCAGGAGGATATGATTTAAAAAATTTAAAATGGATCACATTTTGTATTTTCATGTGAGCACATCAATCTGGGCTTTGTCCTTTATAAATGAAATACCATATCTAATCAAGTTTGAATGCATTTTTACCACATTTCTAGTTTTCTGAGCAAGTCAAAAATTTAGTGTGGCACTCTGACAACCTGAGAATCTGACTTTTCAATAAGTTGTAGTGGTTTTGCTTACCTTTCCTTACTTGTGTTTGAACATAGAGTACATGAATTAAAAGTAATATCAGGATTAAGAGACTAAATACAAAGTCATAAAATTCTCCAAGTTCAGGGTTCAGTATTAATTGTTGGCATGCACCTTGTATGTTTTGTGCAGGCAAGCTAATAACAAACTGCCCTAGGCTTTCATTAGGACCACATGTACCATATGGTGAGAAAACCTTGGGTGTTCCTAGGCACTGTCAGACACATGAACACTCTGCTTATCTTAGCAAGGGTGTCAGAGCACATTTGAGACCAAATGATTTCTAGATCTGCCTTCCTGATGTTATGCCTCCTTCTCCACTTCATTACTCCCCACCCATCTCCCTGGCTATGGTTTCCCTGCTGGAGTTTTTCTCATTGCTCCTTCTGGAGATGATCCACTAGCTCCCGCAGTTCTTCAGCCTCCCTCACATGTCTACCTGCTCTAGCCACTTCCTAGTTTCTGTCACAACCTCATAGATCCTGTGGGCCACCCATTTCCATCTTTAAGTTTCACTGCTGAATGCAACAAAAAAGTGAGAACTGAGAAAAACTTGGAGCGCTTTGATGCTGTTTGTGCAAAGTCTCAGGGTGAGCCCAGCTGCATAAGCTACCTTCTGCAGTGTGACTGTGAGCGTGTGAATCTGCTAATCCTAACTCTGCCTGCATCAAAGGCTGGGTTTATTTTCATTACAGAGCTATTTTTCTTCCCCTTAGTCTCCTTTTCATCTATCCTTGCACAGTGTAGTAGCAGATACACTTGAAGCCTCCTAACAGAACAATGTCAAGAGTAACAGAGATTAATGCTGGCTGGAATGAGAGTGAACTAGTGACAAGAGAACATAAGTAGTTCACAATTTGTGATTTTTTTTTTTAAAATCTGAAAGGCATTTGGAGATGCAGAACTTTATGAATTCGTTGATGCAGCTCTAAAGAGATGCAAAACAGTGCACTCAAACCGTTAAAATACTGCTGAAAATAATTTCGATAACATTGTAAAAGGAAATATTGAATCATCATTTAAGGCCTCTTTTATGTAAAATGAACATTACTGCCATTATTGGTGACACTAAGTTTGGATTGGACAATATGGCTTAGAGTGGCAAGAAGTTTGGGGCTAAAATTAGTGGGAAGTCTTTTTAGAAACGTCACACTGACTGTAGTTTTCCTCTGGGATTGTTACACACATTCACCTGTAACCTGTTGTTACCACTGCAAACTCAGCAATGACCAAGCGGCAGTGAAATAATTGAAGCATTCCGCCTAGCTCCAGTCTCTCTTCCCTACTCTTCTGTTCTTTGCCCCATAACAGAGGTGATCTGAAGACATCTGGTTTTTATGCAGGACACCTTCCAAACTCTGCTTGAAAAATTGCAATCACAGTGGTTTCTTCACCTCTGCGCTTCCTTTTATGAAGTGCTGCGAGCTGAAAGCTGTGAATTCACCCTGCGCAGATTGAGATGAATGCAGATGGTGAAAACAGAAAGAGCTGGTGCTTCCAGCCATAGAGGTAGTCAGCTACTTCTTGACTTCCATATAGCCAGTGATGTGGCTTCCACATAGGCGGTGATGTGGGTACCTCAACAAAATGATTGCACCAAATACTGTAGTGTCATGCTCTTGGGTCAGCAAGATCCATTCTAAGGCAAACGCAGGGATAAAAATGTGCTATGCAGGTAATAGAAAACTTTAATCCTCAAAAAGAAAACCGTAACCCCTCAATCTCGGTGAGGAATCCTCTTTCCATTCCTCTTCTGCTTACTCAGGCACTGTAATCAGCTTAGGCAATTACTGTACAAATATAAATCAGTGATGCAACATGTATGGAACCTGATATTTATTTACGCAGAGAAACGTGTCACTAAGAAAAAAATATAACTGCTTAATCTAATTGCATATTATGAAGATTGCAGAAGCCTAAAATGTGCCACAATAGGGTTTGAATTCCCTGCAAAACACAGGACTCCCTATCTCGTTGTCCCCTACTGATTACAGTGTTTGCTGGGATGTAGCCTGACACCCTTTAGACCCTGGCTGACCAGCAGAGCTGGAGAACTCGGTCCCATGGTTTGCCACCACAGAGAAGTGTTCTGTTTCTCCAAAATGAACTGCTTGCCTGTTTGGTCTTCAGGAGAAGTTGATGGTCCATGGAATCCCCACCAAGGTTTTGGCAAAGCAGGACTACAGAAGGGTAACACCAAGTGGTGCAGTGAGGAATGTAGTATTAAAATACTTCCATTTGGGGCAATAGAATATGCACTTGTTTCTCATCTACACCAAAGAGATCAATCTCACTTGTTAATTTAGCAATTCCACAGGTTGGTGGATGACAGTGATCTTCAAATTTGAAAGAAGCAACAAATAACTGCTTTTAAAATGCTTTTATCTAGGCAAGAAAGACAAAAGACACTGAGACATTCTAACACTGTAAGGTATTGAGCAATCTACATGGCTTGATATCCACATTGCTTCAATATCCAAAGGTGAAGTGGGCTTGGATTCTAGCACAAACCAGCCACCATTTGTCTATTAAGTAGGAAACCTTTTTAATGAAAATGGGTGGTAAGAAGGATGCTGAAAGTTTTTCCAACACTACCAGCTTGTGCATCAGTTCAACTATATCTTTATGCACAATCATCTCATGGACCTTCTTTATTTATTTTACTTTATTTTATTTATAAAATTCCAGTTTCCTTACCAACAAATCTGGAGTTGAGCAAGGAAGAAAAGGGGAATTATTATGATTCCTCTTCTTTGCTCTGATGTGGAGAAAAAGGAGATGACAAAAACCAAACCTTAGCAGAATAATTCTATCTATTGTCTGTTGGATCTTTTCTCAGGACTTACTATATCCCAACCCAAATCAAGAATTTCTCACTCTCTCTCTCTCACTCTCTCTCTCTCCAAAAAAAAAAAACAAACCAAAAAACAAACAAACAAAAACAAACAAACAAAAAAACACCAAACCAATGAGCTTTAAGAAGATTTTCTGTACATTAAGTATCATGAAACTGGTTGATGATTCACAAATGGAAATTATTTGGTGATTTAGGCCAAAACTTGCTGCTGAAATGCTGGTAAGATGATGCACTAAAACTGAATCCCTGTATATGAAAATGATCAGACCAGAATACCTATATTTAAACACTTATTAAAGGAATATTTAGGCTGAGTCCCATATGTCAGTGATGCAGATATAAGCAAACAAATTTTTCCACTTGAAACAAAGTATATTAGCTTTTCTAATTAATTTGCAATATTGTTAGAAGATGGTGCTTACGACACGTAAACCAAGCATACCTGATCCTAAATAAATGCTACTGCTTAGTAAAAGCAGAGAGTACTGATTGCGAAGAATTTAAATTCTGCGATTTTTGTTGTTGTTGTTACTGTTGTTATTTTTAACTACTAAAGAAACACTTTTCTCATTTACAGCACTAGTTTTACACTACATATAATTCCATCTTTTTCTGTGAGAAATGTTGTTCTAAAAACCTCTAACCAAAAGGAGTAGAAAGATACTTACATCGCATAAGGATGATTATCTTGAACCAGTTTGCAGATATTTTCATACCTAGAGACCATAGCAAAGGTAAGAAGGCCAGGCCTGAACACCAGCTACATCCTGCAGCTGCCAGACAAACCAAACTCCTATCCCTCATGTCACTACAGTGTTTTGCACTGTAACGGAACCTGAGGGTCAAAATCAGAATTGAATGTCACTGACTGCACAAAATAAAAAGTAAAATGCCAGCTCCTATCCTGTCCTGTAGATGTTCCACATTTATGATATGCTCCCATCTCAGGCAACCAGGCTGTGGGATGCAGACTGTCTTTGCCTTCACTGGATGGCTTGTGCAAAGTGACACTGCCCTGGGCATTCTTGTTCATGCTTTTCTCTCCCTGCATGCTTGTTTCTCCTCAGTGCCCACCCTACCACAGGAACAGGGACAGGTTATGTTGCGGTTGACTCTTTGCCCTCTAAACTATGTTTAGCCTGTTTATACTTGGGCCCTTGATAGTGCTGGGCTTTCTTCCAGCTAAACCTGAACAGACTCTAAATACTAACACTGTGCTTTGGGCTTTCCATGTTCTAAAAGCGATACTAAAATATTGTTGAACTTGCTGTGCTGCTGTTCCTAAATGCATGGCTCTGTCCCATCTTTGTCTGTCTGACTGGAATAGCAAGAGAAGACCGGTTTCACTTGCAGGTTCCCACTGATGAGTACATCATTATTATTCTTGCCAGAACAGCAGTATTTTTCATCGTTAAAATTGTTAGATTCGCCTCATCATCCTTTCACCCTTTCTACCGTTAAAAATAACAATAAACCTGAAATGTATCCATCAAGAATAGTATGTTCCTCCATTGTATCACCAGAGAACTGGGATACTGTGTAGTCCAAAATTAAGGAAACACAGTAATTGATTTGATGCTTTTAATGATCTCCTCCTGGTAGTTTTTAAAATTTATTTCTCTGTTTTTCATGTGAAAGTCACAGGTTTTTAGCATCACTTTCCACACTCTTACGTATTTCTTGAGTCTAAAGATTATTGTTTTATTAATAAGAGAGACAACTGAAGAAGCAGAAATGTGAAATTTGTGCTATCATCAATCAACTTGTGCTTGAATTCTATGGTATAGAAGGAGTGGGACACAAAACTGGCATAGAGATAGTGTACATTTATATAATGAATTTTTCTTTTGATTCTAATAACACCTTGTAAAAATGCAGTTCTCATAAAATTTTCCACAAATGATCTTGAGGTGAGTATGGAGTAATTTTGTGTTGAAAAAATGTACTGTAGAAACAGCTCTGGAACAAGTACAGTCTGTATTACTCTGGAAGTTGTAACATGTACACCCTTAAAGTGCATCTTTGAAATATAATGATACATAAATACCTAGTCTAAGCATCGTCAGCACAAAAACGCTTATTGGCATGGGTAGAAACATTCTGGAGATAGAGAACTTCTTTCTTCTTCTCTTTGTTTGGTTAAAGTGAAATATAGCACTAAAAATGCTGTGGCGATCCTATCTCAACTTTGAGAATTCCAGAAGGCCTTCAGTCATGACAACAGCCTGTCAGTATTTTGGTCATGTTGGAGTCTGGCTAGAAAACAACAATTTTGTCTCTGAAAACACTCACAATGTCTTTTATTTCTATATTGACCAGATAATTAATTTCACATTTAAGTGTAAAATTGCACTTTCCAAAAAAAGCAGGAAAGAGTAGCAAGATGATCCCACAATAACCAGGTCTGCAGAAGAACTTGTGTTTCCAGGCTTGGGGGCAAAGCTGGATCGGCTGCCCCACGGGGCTTTGGCCGCAGCACCTGCCTGCAAGCCCAGCCCGGCAAAGCCGGGCTGCCACAGCCTCTCTCCTGCAGCCCGGCCCAGACACCTTGTGGTTATTTCTCTAAAGTGGAGTATCTCCAGCAGAAAAGCAAGGAGGACAGAGAATGGCTCCACAGTCGGACACTGTCCAGGGTAGTGGGAAGACTCCTTTGTTCCCAAAGCATCTGACTGTTGTGGGTGTATGCCATTCCTTCTCATCCCACAAAATTGCCCTGGCCCAGGTTCCTCACGTCTGTGTTCTTGTTGCTGTTGTCAAAACCATGCCATTCCTGGAAAATATTCGGTTTAACCAACTGTCATTTTTAGGTGGAAAAAAGCTTTCTACCTGCTTCTACCTGCTGTACTGAACACATACTCACTCCTGCACACAACTTTTTTGCTTCGGACGGATTTTTCATAGCAGTTGGTTTTTGTGAAACCCTCATCCTGGTCCGATGCCCATGATTTTAATTGAGAAAATAATAGCACAAAACTGAGGGGGACTGTTTTGAATTCTTTGAGACATTTAAGCTGCCACTCAGAAATCAGACCCTACAAACACAAAGCTACTGCAGACATCAAGGTGGCCAGCTAACGAAAAAAGCAGTTTTAAAAAAATTGGCATTATTTCTTCAGATTTCTCAGAATTAGTAGTGCTGATGACATGTCTGCCAGCTTTACAGAAAGAGGAAACTTCTAACACTTGCCCATGGAAATCTTTCTAGAATTTTTAAAAAAAATTTAAATAGAAGCATATGACAAATGACTATCATAATTTAAAATATTGCTGTCTTTGTGCAAACGCAGAGTAAAGCCTGCTGATGCCTGGACTAATCTGACAGAAGCATATCCAGCTTAGGGGAGGACTTCAAATGAAAAAAGAGGATAGGAGAGGTGTCCATGTCCATTAGACACTGTCTTGTCAGGAATCCTTTCTCCCTTTGGAGCAGTACTAGGGCTGAGAGGAGCACAGCTGCCTGCAAACTAACCCAAAATGGGGAGCTCTGCAGATACAGGCTGATCCCCTGCCTCCCTGCCAAGCACAGCACTGCTTCAGAAAGGTGGCCCTGGGGGGGCAGGAAGGGCTGGCAGGGTAAGAAGGCAATTTAGCCCACTTTAATAGCCTTTTCACAGAATTGCTTGGTAATTACAGAAAATGCGTTCTAATTCAGTATTTATATTTTAATTGGATTTATCCAGCAAAATCATTTTGGATTTGGTTTGACAAGGTTTGAATCGCAAAACAAGCTTTGCAACTATATTAATCAAGTCAGGCTGCTATGAGAATGACAGCCTATTTTGCCACAGTAGGACTTTTCTGTTGGTATACTTCAGTGCCAAAATAAGCAGAAATTATGTGCTTATTCTCTAGGGGAAAGTATAGAGCAGTGTGTTTTCAATTCACTCTTTGAAGGCCTACTAACAAAATCATATAGGTGTAAACTGTGTCAGAAGCTCTTTGCAGCTGAGAGGACAGCATGGGAACTCTCCATGTGTGGGTCCATGGAGCAGGCAGTCATTCTCTTCAGCTGCAGCTCATCTGTGTGGGAAAGCTTAGTTTAGGCACAGCATCTTCCTTCACTAGGTGCTTAGGAATTCACCTATCCATACCCATGATGACCTGGGGGAAGATGGTGTGTAATGCTTTCACTTCTGAACATATTATGATGCTGGGGCAGACTGGCTGGAAAGCTGTCCAGTGGAAAAAGATCTGAGGGTGCTGGCTGACAGTGGCTGAACATGAGCCAGGGTGTGCCCAGGTGGCCAAGAGGGCCAATAGCATCCTGGCTGTGGCCAGCAGGAGCAGGGCAGGGATTGGCCCCCTGTACTCAGCACTGGTGAGGCCACACCTCGAGTGCTGTGGCCAGCTCTGGGCCCCTCACTCCAAGAAGGACATTGAGGTGCTGGAGTGAGTCCAGAGAAGGGCAATGGAGCTGGGGAAGGATCTGGAGCACAAGTCCTGTGAGGAGCAGCTGAGGAAGCTGGGAGTGTTTAGCCTGGGATAAAGGAGGTTTAGGGGGGGGCTTATGACTCCCTGCACCTGCCTGAAAGGAGGCTCTAGCCAAGTGGGGTCGGGCTCTTCTCCCAGGTGACCAGCAACAGGACAAGAGCACAGAGTCCCAAGCTGTACCAGGGGATGTTTAGGTTGGACATGAGGAAAAATTTCTTCATGGAAGGGGTTGTCAAGCACTGGCATGAGCTGCACAGGGAAGTGGTGGTTGCCACACCCAGCAGTGTTCAAGAAATGACTCGACATGCCACTTAGTGCTATGGTTTGGTCAACAGTTGGACTCAATTATTTTGGAAGTCTTTTCCAACACTAATGGATCTGTGAAAGCTGTGGAGCAAGAGTCTGTGAGTGCCCCAACAGGAGGTAATGCTGCCCATAACAGCTAAAGATTAGATGACATAACAACTGCTGCTCTACCATATTAAGACCTTATGTAAGCACTTATAATGGGAATGTTCGCAGATTAAAAAAGGTCTTTGCCAAGGTCCCAACCTTAACTGAAGGAGTAGTCCTGTTAACTTCACAAGTTTACTTGCCTAAATACATACCGCTCTTGTGAAGAAAGTGGTATATTATTTAGCCCTAAACAAATTAGAATATGCTAAGCAGATTGATAGGGATCACACAGTTTGTTTTGTTTTGAAAGTCTGATTATTCTTTACAAGGGTACAGAATGAAAGATATTCACATTTTGTTTTTGTTAAAAGCAATCCAACTCTTTCCTAACTTTCATTTTAGCAGGCGGAATAAGCCAGTTTATGAAAATGTCTTTGATTATCCATTTCCCTTCTGAAGAGTGGTTACTGTACGTCCCTGGAACACTCTGCCTCTGGAGCATAACTCCCCAGTCTGCTCGCTTTCCCAAGACACTGCTGTGGTGCAGATACATCTGAGATCATCTGGAAAATTTCTCCCACTGAACCTGACAGCCTACTGGGAGACATCTGTGTTCCTTCAGCTTAAGCTGGACAAGCAGCAGCTAGAAAACAAAACCTTCTTCAGGAGTTTAGGTGCACTGGTGGTAATGCAAAATAAAAATAAGAGAGGAAGCATGATGATTTCTGTTTAAATCATGGTTGCAGCTCCTCATAACTTTCTGTCTAAAGGGATGTTCAAAAAAAGTTCAAGCAATATTTTTTTACTGTACAATAAGCTATAGGGCCTCAACAAGGAGATAAATAGAGAAGTTAGCACTCAGCCCAACAGCAGAATGCCTTCTGCATGTCCCATGAATTTTGCATTTACTTCAGCTGAATGCTCAGTCTTTGGAAACTGCATTTATGTATATTCAGTAACAATTGTTCATATAAGCATTTGACAATGACTGCTAAAAGCTCTGCAGTCTGCTTTTTACCTTGTTTATCTGCAGTCAGGTGTTTAGTGCTGTCAAACCAGAGAGGTGCTACATCCAGATACTTCTGCCAAAAAACATGCCCTAGAGAAAAAATTTTGTTGGAGATTTGTTTCCTTTATGAAATTTTGTCTTTCAGTTCAGTAAATAGCAGGGATGTTACTTGCCGCTGTTAGTACATTCCTTTCCTTTGCTATTGCTGGCTGCTCACAGGCTATCACCTTCTACCCACGTCGAGAGTTTAAGTGATTTTTGATGAAAGGGTCTTTATAAAAATATTTAATAGTTTATTCTAATTCAGTGAGAAACAGTGTATCAGATCACTTATTTCACTAAGGTATAATCTTTGAACCAACTTAATCAATGATAGAGGAAAAGAATATAAACTGAGGTTTCTAAAGAAGCTGGCAAATCAAGATGAAATTAATAGGAACAAAAGAGATGTAATCTAATTTTCTTTCTGCACAATTATTTTCTGCAGTTTCTGGGACTTTGTTTGAGGCCCACTTTGTCTTGTAATGAATATTGTCAAGGATGCAATGATAGCAAGGAACTCTTCCACAATATAGACTAGTGGTGCTTTTTTACATATACCGGGCATACAATTTACTGAATGTAGGTTTTTAGATTAAAATATGAATTTGGACATTTAAGGCAATGTAAATAAAAAGCCCTTCAAGGTAAAAAAGACTTCATTTTAATTGAAGATTTACTTTATTATCACAAATTTATTAAAATAATTCTCAGCAAAATTAATTTCCTTCCAAGAAACAAAACACTGAATGAGAAGAAAAGCAATTTTGAGTCATGTGCTAAGATACTCAGTAGTGGTTAAATTTAATCAGTAAGCATTGCATCTAATGAGCCCAGTTGCAGAGCTACTCAATTAATGTATCCTTGCTATGGTAGAGTTAATCTGAATTAAATGCAAACTGCCAAGAAGGAACTAGCCATTTAATCAGCTCTGTTAAGACACTAGTTTTTTTAACCTAATACAAGCTAAAGTTGCTACATAATGATGAAAATATATCTGTTAGTAAAGACACAAACTTTATGTGAAAGACTGAGAAACCTGACTTAGTACGCATGTCCTAACAGCAGGTAAATTTTCTTCAGTATTAGGTTAGCCTAACTAATTTTTATAAAAAACAATACAAACAAAAGGATGGAGCCATTGCTTGAATGAATGACTCTGCCCAACTAACACTGAAGAAATCTTATTAATTTAACATTGTTGACATGGGCTGAGTGGCAAAGCAGCTTGCAAGACAGAGTGAGTGAAACAGAAAATTAAAAAATAGTGTAAGCTTTAAATAAAACATAAAACCATTGTGTGTGCATGTGTGTGTGTGGAGGACCATTACACACAAGTCGGTGTTTGATATATGGCATATAATTACAGGAAGGAAGTAGAAGGTGCCATGATACCTGTCAATTATCAGCAGGCACAAAATGAAGATAACATACATAATTCATCAGCACACTGCCCTTTGTTGTTAAGCCAACTGATATGGCTCCATATCATAACTGCTTATTTAAAACAAGACACTTAAATTCAAATGAAATACTGTTACCTTTTCAAAATGTATTCAGTTATTATATTGATTCAGATACATGTATATACATTTCTAAATGTTAGCAAGGAAGACTACAACTACTTTAAAATTGCTTTTAAGAAGGTATAGAGGTCAATTCAGATTGATTTCTGTAGCATTTAATTCTGCCTGCTTGAAGTCAGATGGATCTTTAGAAAAAAGCCTTCTAGATAAGGGCTCCCAGTATGTACTGATCAATTGTGTGGAGGGTTTTCATGCTTTTTTTCTATGAAGGAATACCCTCACTTAAAATTAAAAAAGAAAAAAAAATAAAAACCCAATAGCTACCAAAAAAACCCCAACAAACCTTAATAGGAATACAGAGGAAATTATTAATATCCATTGCCTGTGTATGAAAAGACAACAATTCAACATTTGGAGGGGGACAGACCTGAGAGAAGACATAAATTTGTGTACACTGCAGAAAACATAAAGAAGAAACTTACTGAGTTTATTTACTATTTCAGAATACAAGAAGGAGAAGACTCATTGTGAAATCAAGAGAATAGCAAAGAGATTTGAGAAAACTCACTAAGGGAAATGGCTTCCACATAAAAGCAAGGTGTATACAGTTGGAGTTCACTTCCACAAGATGAATGGGAGCAAAAAGCTCTGTTGCATTAGCAAGATCTCTACAAATGATAAACTTTTAAAGTGATGAATGCATTCACACCCATATACAAAGGAGGCCACAGATCTTCTCATTGTGTATAAGGTTCCAAAGTTCCACTGTGTACCAAAGCTGGTACCAAAGCATCTGATGAATGCATTTCACTTAGAGGAGGTTGTCAGCACTTGCCTGTGCTGGGTTTCATTCTAGACAGGTAGATGTGCCGTGCAGCTAGAATGCTGTACACCCTGTGTTATTGCTATATAAGCATAAAAATTTTCCAAGACCCAATCATTTTCATACAGAAAATTATTTTTCTAGGTAGAATAACAAGATCGAGTAAATCAGATGACATGTAGAAACACATGACATGAAAGTAACCTGAAAAAGAGAAGAAAGGTAGTAAATGGACATGGGATCTGTCCTGTCCACATAAGCTGCAGTTAACCAAAGACCCTCACTGGCAGCCTGGTCTTGGCCTGGAACCCTTTCCAAGGTTTTGCATTTCCATTACTGGCCTGAATGAAGCCTTGAACAAGAACAGTCTCTCTCACAGCTGAACCGGAAATCCTATCAGTTCAGGTTAGGGAAATGCTTTGGGTTAAGTTTTCAAAAGACTGTTGATGAGACTAGCAAAACAAGAAGCAATTGATTACATAAAAAATAAGAAGCAATTAATTACATAAAAAACAGGACAACAGTCTGCAAAACTAGCTTTCTGGGAGAGGCTGGCTCCCTTCCTCATCGCTGAAGATTCCCCTGGAGCCCAAGTACTTCCTCAGCATATAAAGCAGGGGGAAGAAGCAGGAAGGGAGGTGACATTTGGAGAGATGGCATTTGTCTTCCCAAGTCACCATTATGTGTAATGGGGCCAGGATCTCCTGGAGACGGCTGAACACCTGCCTGCCCGTGGGAAGCAGTGAATTAATTCCTTGTATTTTGTTTTGATTTGCTTTGATTGCATGTGTGGCTTTTACTTTCCCTGTTAAATGGGAACCTCAACCCACAAGTTTTCCGACTTTTACCCTCATGATTCTCTCCCCGATCTCACTGGTGGGGCAGTAAGAAAGCAGCATGGTTGCCGGCTGGGGTTAAACTACAACAAAACCTTTCTAATTGTAGCTTAAACCCATTCCCCCTTGCCCTATTACTATCCACCTTTGTAAAAAGAATCTCTTTGGCACTCCTATAGCCCTCTTTAGGTACTAGAAGGTCCTATCAGGTCTTTCTGGAACCTCTTCTCCTCCATGATGAACAACCCCAACTTTCTCAGCCTTTCCTCATAGGAGAGGTGCTCCATCCTTCAGATCATCTTTGTGGCCCTCCTCTGCATCCAGTCTAACAGGTCACAGAATGATAGGCTAAACTGAGTTGGAAGGGATCCGCAAAGATCATCAAGTTCAACTCCTGGCCCTGCACAGCACCAACCCAAGTATCGCATCATGTGCCTGAGAGTATTGTCCAAATGCTTCTTGAACTCTGTTGGGCTTGGTGCTGTGACCACTTCCCCAGGGAGCCTGTTGCAGTGACCAACCACCCTCTGGATGAAGAACATTTTCTTAATATCCAACCTGAACCTCCCCTGACAGAACTTGAGGCCATTCCCTCAGTCCTGTCACTGCTCACCACAGAGAAGCAATCAGTGTTTGCCCCACCTCTTTCCCTCAAAAGGAAGTTGTAACTGCAATGAGGTCTCCCGTCAGTCTCCTCTTTCCCAGGCTGAACAGACCAAGTCACCTCAGCTGCTCCTCATACTACTTCCCCTCAAGGCCCTTCACCATCTCTGTTGCTCTCCTTTGGCCTCCCTCTAATAGTTTAGTATCTTACATTGTGGCACCCAGAACTGCCCCCAGCACTCGAGATGAGGCCACCCCAGTGCAGAGCAGAGTGGGACAATCCCCTCCCTTGCCCGGCTGGCCATGCTGTCCCTGATGCCCCCAGGACACGCCTGGCGCTCCTGGCTGCCAGGGCACTGCTGACTCATGTTCAACTTGCCATTGACCAGGATCCCCAGGGCCCTTTCCATCGCACTGCTCTCCAGCCTCTCATTCCCCAGTCTGTCCATAGATCCAGGATTGCCTCATCCCAGGTGCAGAACCCATCACTTCCCCTTACTGTTGAACTTCATAGAGTTGGTGATTTCCCAGCCCTCGGATTTGTCAAGGTCTCTCTGCAGGGCCTTCCAGCCCCTGAGGGAGCCAACAGCTCCTCCCAATTTTGTATCATCTGCAAACTTGCATAGCATCCCTTACAGTCCTGCATCCAAGCCATTATGAAGATGTTGAAGAGTTCAGGGCCAAGGATGGAGCCCTGTGGAACCCCACCAGTGACAGGTCCCCAGTCTGATGTCACGCCAGTCACCGTACCCCTTTGTGCCCAAACCCCAAGCCAGCTGTTCACCTGTCGCATGATGTGTTTTTCCAGCTGTGGGCTGGATATTTTGTTCAGAATTCAGTGCTAGGGGCTCCAGAACTGGATGAAGCACTCCAGCTGGGATCTCAGCAGAGCAGAGAGGCAGAATCCCCTCCCTGGCCCTGCTGGCTGTGCTGCTTTGGAAGCAGCCCAGGACATGTTTGGCTTTCTGGGCTGTGAGTGCACATGGCTGGGTCATGTCCAGCCTCTCAACCATGACAGCACCTAAGCTCTTGCCAGCAAGGCTGCTCTCAACCCCATTACTCCCAGCCTGTGTTGATTTTGGGGACTGCCCCAACACAGGTGCAGCACCTTGCACTTGGCTTGGTCAGACCTCATGATATTCACATGGGCTCACTTTCCAAGCTCGTCCAGGTCCCTCCGGATGGCATATATTCCTTAAGTTGAATAAATCAGAGATCTATTCCTCTGAATAGGTCGCAGACCATGTTTTCTATGAAACACTACAAACTCTTACCAATCTTGATGGAAATAGTTTATATCCATGCGATCTCATATTCTTTACAAGTTCAAACTGATACTAAACTTTGAGTAATGTTCATACGGCTTGAAGATGAACACAGAAACCAAAACTAAAACACATTAAAGTGAAAAACTCAGCTGTCTAAAAATTGCATATATGTAATATGTGTAATGTTCATGGTCAGTATAAAGGTACGTGTAGCTTCTAGCAGAGCCAAACTCACATGTTTTGCTACAAGGTGTGGGCTTTTGGGTCTTCCTGAAAAAGTTGCTGTCAAAGACTATGGCAGTCTCTGTTCGACTTTCATTTTTGTCAAATTAATGGACATAATCCCACTTATTTAGATGCAAGGTAAAGGACTTTAAATCTCCTGTATGTAGGGGTATGCAGGCAGTTGAGTAACACGTATTAAGATAGCTAGACTCAGACAGTTACTTATCATTTTTCAAATTAGTTAAAAGTAGGAGCTGCTTTCTGTTACAGAGTTTTCAGATGCAGAACCTCAGATGGCATAAATCATCAAATCCATTGAAGTCTACTGGAACTATGTTAATATACATCAGATGAGAATCTAAATTATCATTGGAGATACAGACTCACTACAGGAATATCAAATGAGAAATGCTGCCTAGTGGATATAGCAAAAAGTCTGGAAAAACATTTGATCCGATTATGACAGTGAGTCCCGTCTGGGAAATGTCTAACAACTTGTGGATATGACTTAATTGTAATTTTAAGTGCAGATTAGGCTCACCATGTAGTTGCAGGTACAAGATTATATCTGTGGAGTAGAAACAGACTTCAAGAGTACCTCAGCCAGGAATACTTTCAGCCTGGAAGAGCAGTTAGGCTAACAACTGTTATCACAGCATTTTGATATGTCTGGTGTGTGTCCCAGGAAAATCTCAAGTCAAAGAGACTTGGGCTGTTTCAGAAGAGAAACCTCCTTCAGTCTAAAGTCAGAAAGCAAAACTGGGGAAAGGAAGATGGAGAAGGGTTTGCCTCCTTTCTCCAAAACCACAGAGGAAATGTTTTTTCTTCTGATGCCCATAAGAAAGGAGGATATGATGGTCAAATGCAGTCGTGAATAGACGAGCAAATGCTGTGCTGCTTTGCAAGGTTTCTCCCTGTGACCTTGTTGCAACACAAAGAATAGCATCCGAGATGCAAGACTCTAGTAGGAGAACGCAAAAATCAGACTGGAGGTGTGAGATACTAATCTATCATCTCATAACTGTTGTACTTTGGAACCTCCTGTGTCAGTGAGAGTTGCCTGGCAGAGTTTTTGCCAGGGAGGAGACACACAGAGATTCAAAGTTAAAGGTGATTCTTAGAAGCATCTCAATCGTAAAAGCATTTCAATACAGCAATGGAATTCCCAAGGCATAGAAACATAGGACCACCCTCCAGAGTTTCAGACATAAGATATAAGGAATACTTAACGGTATTATGATTTGCTTATTGTGCTGGTTTTGTCTGGGGTAGAGTTAATTTTCTTCGTGGTGGCTGGTATGGGGCTGTGTTTTGGAATTGTGCTGAACACAGAGTTCGTAATAGAGAGATGTTTTTGTTATTGCTGAGCAGAGCGTACACAGAGCCAAGGCCTCTTCTGCTTTTCATACTGCCACACTGGCAGGGGAGATGGGAGTGCCTGGGTGGTTGGAAGGAGACACAGGCAGGACAGGTGAACCTAGCTGACCAAAGGGATATTCCAGACCATGTGACATCGTGCTCAGTATATGAAGTGGGGGAAGAAGGAGGAAGGGAAGGACATTTGGAGTGATGGAGTTTGTCTTCCCAAATCACTGTTGTGTGTGATGAGGTCCTGCTTTCCTGGCTGAACCCCTGCCTGTGCATGGGAAGCAGTGAATTCATTCCTTGTTTTGTTTTGCTTGTGTGCGGGGCTTTTGATTTCCCTATTAAACTGGCTTTATCTCAGTCCATGAGTTCTCTCTTTTATCCCTCTGATTCTCTTCCTGATCCTGCTGGTGGGGCAGTGAGTGAGTGGCTGCCTGGGGCTTGGTGGCTGGCTGGGGTTAAACCACAACACTTACTATGGATTCCCAGAGTAGTTTAAGTACAGTCAAATAGCTACTCTGAGGTGAAGATTATTAGGAAGGAGTTAGACATCACAGATACCCTTCAATGAGTGTCAACCAGTGAAACTACAAAGGACATGCAAGGCAATCTGATTAGAAAAAACTACAGCTAAAAGAGAAAAAGGAATCTCTTCAAAAGTTAAATAATGTTTAGGAGCTTAGTGAGAAACTGGTTTCATCTGATTAGAGGCTAAGCTCTGGAGCTACTGACATCAATGGCAGCAATGAGCCCAGCTCCCTCCTGGTCAATGCTGCAATGAGGAGGTGACCAGTGTTACCTATGTGGCAGTGTTACCAGTGACACTACTGTGGTTCTACCTTCTCTTGACTTCTTGAGATCATGCAATTTATTAGCTTCTTCAATATGGGACAAGAAAATATCCTTTGTGATGCCTTTTTGTGAATTAAAAAAAAATTTTTAAACACATCCCTTTTTTACCAGTATCAAAGAAGTTAAAGAAGTCGGGAGACTTGTATAGGTTACCAAGGCCAACTTTGTACCAAAGGCCTGTTGACAGGGATTGCTATCAGGTATAAAGTTTCAGCCTGAAGAAAATTTAACACAAAAATTCAGATGATCGGTCATAAAGAAAAATGAGTGACAACAAAGAAACAAATATTTTCTTGTTAGGGACTACTTTGAATGCTGATCTCATTGAAACATGCTCCTCAACTTATTTCAAATTTCTTATGTAATTATATCCTATTTTCAAGTTCTTGTCACTGCACAGAGGTCCCTTTTGTATAAGTTCATATTCAGGTTGAGTTCAGAGAAGCTTCACAGACATCAGAGACAAGACATTGTCCTTCTGCCAATGCGGTTTTGCCCCAAGCTGCAAGAAAGCTGAACTAGCCACTGTACGGGATATTTGCATCTTTTACTGCTTGCAGAAAGGAAGTTTTCAGCCAAGGAAGGATACAATTTTAGTTTTCTCCGCACAGAAGGACTGATTTGCTGTGAATAATTATAAGGTAATGTTGTTAATTACTTCTGCACTTTGTATTCAAAGGACTAAATACCGCTTTACAAACAAAAGACAAAACACAAGTTGGAAGTTTTGGATAAGCTAAAAAATCAGGTGTCAATATGGACATACCCTTGTTGCATTTACAAACATACAGGCATACAAGACTTAATACAAGATCTTAAAGTGTTAATCCAGAATGGTATTCAACCTTCTGTACATGACCACTGACACACAGTGATGCAGAATCACCAGATAAACTATTAATTCAGAAGACTACTGCTGAGAAACTGGAATAAACAGAACAAAGGAGTGCTAAAATTCCATGTGTGGCTGGCTGTCTTCCATGGCCATCTTTAGAACAGATTCTTATGCAGTCTGGATCCCTTGCCATACTACACAATTTACAAGTGATTATGTCCTTTCTTAAACAGCTGCAGCTGCTCTGAAGTTCCAGTACAAATGGTAGCCTCCACGGGCAAAAAAAATGGATCATGAACTAAACCCATAGAAGAGCTGAAGGAAGAACCAAAGCAACTTCAGTCCTCATCAAAGATAAGGCTAGAACATCCACTTTGACCATCCACTGGGCTGATCTGTTTTGTCACAGAAGTGTCTGTTCTGTCCTGAACTATTGCTGAGTTGAGCTACAATACATATTTTAAGACAGATATCTCTTGAGGTTAAAACTAGAGGTGGAAAGCCCATTATAATTTACTTCAAACTGTTTCAATTAGTTAACTGATCTGTATTTAGGGAAAATTGTACCACTCAGTTCCAGTCTGATTTTGTTCAGCTTCCAACATTTGGCAATCAGATCCTTTTATATCTGTCAACTAGATGGAGAAGCCAGGTATCAAGTTTCTATTTAATTGCAGATACTTCTGGACTGCAGTCAATACATGGTTTTGTTTGATAAAGAGGATAAACTTCCTTGTATTATGCCACATGAATCAATGACTTTTCTGGCTTTTCTCTCAACCTTTCTTTTCTACTAAATATTCTTGAATCCTAAACTGCAATAATCAAATTTAAAAAATGTTTCAGTGCAAACATATAACTAGTATTGTCTATGCAATACCCAGAGATTTCTTTTAGTATAGCCAAGAATTACACAAGGCATTTTGACCAAAGCACCATATTTAAGAGCTCATTTATTGCTACCTACCTTGACAAATCTCTCTGCATCTCTTCATTCCTCCTCCAAATCTCCAAATAATAACTCATGAACAGAAAAAAAAGGAAGAAAGTCAGCATTTTTAGTTCTTAGGTCCAGCAAACAAAAAATTTTGAAGATGAGAAAGGCAACAGCAGCATTAGCTTTGCAATAACATGACTGATGGTTAGACTAAGGGAATTGTCTGCAGACATGGTTTTATTCCCTTTTTTCTTACAGCTGTACCAATACATGTGAAAAGGTTATGCTAGGCGGAGAAGAGGTAACAGAAGTAGTGATGAATCTAAGGTACAAGACATCTTTAAAAATACTGGCTCAAATTTCAAAAGTAGAGCAATTTATAGCATGGAGGTGTTTTAGCATTACTCTGAGATGCCAAAATAAAATTGCGTAAGCATGTAATATAACAGAACACTCTAGAGATGATCAGATCCAAAATATATAAGGAAACACAGGACAATAAATTCAAGGCTTAGACTCACCTAAAACAGAAGGCTGCTTAGTAGAGAATTTTACTTTGAGAACAACTTGCTCAACTGGCCTTCAATGGCTCCGTATTTGGGCGTCTTCTCTGTTATGAAGATCTAGAATTTGATGGACAGACTAAATGTAAAGGTCATAAATATAAGAGTAAAAAGGACATGCTGCTTTCCCTGTTCACAAATGTTTTACTTTAATAGTTATCCACAAAACACTTATCTGTTTGCCTCCACCTTATTAAAGCCATCTGGTCTGTATCAATGACTTATCTTTGTTGTTTACTGTATCTTCAATCTTTTGGGTCATCTGTGAACATCATTAATAATTTTGTACAATGTTGATGTAACTTAAAACAAGCATTAAATAACACAGCAAAAAATAATTCCTAAAACAACCCCAATATGAATACACTTGCTCAGTTAGGATCCTCCATTTACTGCTCTGTTTTTGGCTGACAGTCATTCAGTATTCTACTAATTAGCAGGTCATATTGATTAATTTAGCATGACACATAAAAAGTGTCATGCAGCAGTAAGTCAGAACGTTTTCAAGAAATCTAAACATTACATATAACAGTATTATGTAAACACTATACTTTTGGTTAGTGTGTTAATAGAATTGTAGTCAGATCTGTTTCTCCTATACTTATATTGACCAACATTAGTTATACTGATTCCTTTTAAGAGCTTATATATCAATTGTAATTTTTTTGCCTACATGGATGCTACCCAATAACCATCTGGATTATCCTCTTCACCCTTTTTACTAATATTCTTAATGAATCTTCTGGATTGTCTTTCCCAGTTTCAAATTACTGAAAACAGACAATACAGATAGCTGTTTGTTCAGATTTAGCACAAACACTGAATTGAAGTTATCTGAATGTGTTATTTTAAAATTAGTTTTGATGGCTAACACACGCCTGAGTTATTGCTGGAATAGGATGTGTTTTTTCACTTTGCATAGTGATAAAATTTTGGGGTTTCCCCAGATGCTTCAAACACACCAGGGCATTCACAAGCCCCAGTCTTTATGGGGGACTTCAACCACCCCAATATTGGTTGGAGAAACAACAAAGCTGGGCTCAGGCAATCCAGGAGGTGCCTGTGGGGGACTTCAACCACCCCAATATTGGTTGGAGGAACAACAAAGCTGGGCTCAGGCAATCCAGGAGGTGCCTGTGGTGCATTGATCATAACCTCCTTCTCCAAATGATAGAGGAACCAATGAGAGAGGTGCTATGCTGGACCTTGTTCTCACTGACAAGTTGGGACTGGTGGGGAATGTGAAGCTCAACCACAGCCTGAGCATGAAATGGTGGAGTTTGGATGAGAAGGACACACAAGAAGCTTGCTACCCTGGACTCCAGGACAGCAGACTTTGGCCCCTTCAGGGATCTGCTTGGTAGAGTACTAGGCAATAGAATCCTGGAGGGAAGAGGGGCCCAAGAAAGCTGGTTAATCTTCAAGGGTCAAGGTCCTCCAAGTCAGGAGCAATGTATCCCAACAAAAAGAAAGTTGGACAGAAGTACTGGGAGACCCACATGGATGAACAGGTTGCTCCTGGACAAACCCAAACAGAAAAGGAAGCCTATTGAGGGTGAAATGAAGGACAGGTACCCTGGGAAAAATATAGAGAGATTGTCTGAGCAGCCAGGGATTAGGCCAGATTTTTTACTAGCGTAATTTCAATCATTTCTATAGATCCATGATTCTGAAGACTAACTTAACCCTTCCAAAATGTACCACATTTACCTGTGAGGGTAGCAAGGGACATGAATGATGCTGTGTTCTTTGCAGATGTAACTGCCATCAGCACTGTCTTATGCGAAGCAGCAACTCTACAATCAAATTCCAAATTTCCAGACTAGCTTATGCGTTACCCCAAGATGGTGTGTTGTAGCAATAAAAAGCCGTCACTGTTCTGAGCATCTGTTGGAAGGGCAGAGCCAGCTTAAAATCTAGCCAACTTTCAGAAGTTAGGTCTGTAGTTCTGCATTTTCCTACACATCTCCTAAATGATCTGTGGAACTTATTTATATAAACATGTCTTTCCTGCTAGGTGACAGATGCACACAAAAGAAGAGACAGACTTAAACAAAAACAGTGAAGTTAACCACTGATAAAAGTGCAGGCAGAGTAACCAGAGAATTATTTTTGTTCAGCATTACTTGCGAGAGCTGGCATGACTCAATGACAAAGGTGTAGTTATGTTGACTCTGCTTCTTCCAGAAAGCAGTGACCTGTGGAGACACATAAAGAAGCAAGCTATAATTCAATCAACCTTCATTCTGCCAGACCACGACTTCCTGTATAAAGGATTTCTGCAAGAACATCACAACATGCAACAACGAAAAGTATTTATTAGATTAAGTGTATGAACAGTTTAACTGGGATAGCAGAGGACTAACTCAGATCTAGAACTTCCTTTTATATTCCTCTCCTTAGCTCCCATTCACCCCAAAAGTTTCTTCTTTATATGAAGAAAGTAGAACCTTCATCTTGTCTAAGAATTGCCATTCTTTACTTTTTTCCCCAAGTAAACTTGGAAAAAAGATTTTAACTATCTTTGCACTATTGTTGATCATAAAAAACTAGTAATATTTGTATTTTTTAGGTATACTTCACACAAATTTATAGTTTTTATGTGCTCTGAATCACCACTGGATATTAGTATTTATACCATTATGCTTTAACTCATCAAAGTAAGATCTATACAAATGACACCACAAATACTCTTGCTGAGATCAGCACAAGCGCAACTGGTAAATTTTGCATAATTTTCATGCTGCAGATACTGAAGTATATTCCCATATGAACTGTAGTCTGAAACATTATTTTTCAGTTCTCAAGCTACTTTTAAACAGTTGCCTTCTGAATGCTAATTTCAGAATTGCGTTGGCAGATCCTTACAGACCATGTCCTGAATGTTGCCATGGTTATACTCTTCATTTACTAAACAGTGTGGAATAAACCCTCATTCATTGGCAATAATGCAACTTAGACCAATCCCCAGGTACTCTTAAAGTGGTTCATCTTCATTTACACATCTTAAACTCTGAGTAAGCAGAGACTGCAGGTTTTGTTTCCAAACAGTCAGTGTAGGGGACACCATGCCTTCTAAGAAGTGCTCAAACTTAGTAGCAATTTTTCACTCCTACGATCACCACTGCAGACAAGAAAATACATTCTGAGCAAAGGGAAAAAGTTGCCTTCTTCACCTTAGCACATGTAGTGACTGTGTCTCATGACTACCAGGTGGAAGTTGTCATCACAGTATCAATTATTGGGAGAGAAAACTGCAACTTTTGCAAGGCTCAGAGCTATTTATGGAGGATTTTCCTGATGCTACAATCAGTTCAGGGTGGATCCAAATTCCCTGGTGGCAAACACCATTTAGAGGGTGGAGCTGGCAAGGAATTGTGGTTTTAGATTTATCCCTCAAATCTTACTAACTTTAGTTCTTCCCTTCTCTTCCTCAGTTATTCCACTCCTCATATCCTAGTAATTGCTTGTTTTCTTTTTAAAGAAAAGACCTCTGCTTCAAAAGCAGCCATCCAATTGCAGCAGGCAAATTTTTGTTTTAAAAAATCAAAAACTTTATGCTTGCAGAGATAAATTGAAAATCAGAGCAGGGTGCAAACCTGGTCATCCAAGTGTGCACATGGTGAGCTTTGATGCCTGGGCTGCTGTCCCGAGCGTGGTGAAAACCGTGGTCAGGCTGTGCTGCTGTTGCTTCTCAGAATCACTGAAACCACAAGAACAAAATGATTTTTGTGCTGTCTGTAACAGAGCTCTCAGAATCACCTATTAAAATTACTGACTGGGAAGCAATTCTGAGTTATGAGAATATTCTTCCTAGAGATAGTCTTCTGAAGTCTTCTTAGGCTGGGAGAACAGTAACATGACACTGGACCTTTACTTCAACTGGTGGAACTCAGAGGCATCATATACCTGTCCTTGCCCAGAGACTACGCTTCTGGAACCACTAGAAAATATATTTTACATGAAACACCAAAAGAGATTTCTACCCCTCCTGCTCATGGATCATAAGATCTGGAGGATGACTGATGGTGACATCTGCCTAAGCTTGCAGTCACTGACTCAGTATCTCCTGCAGTGTTTGAACCACATTGCACACAGTGCCTGCCTCTATTCCAGCTGAAGGACCCCAATACAGCCCAGCAGAGGACAGTGTCTAGCAATAGGACAGGTGTCCTGTGAGTCCTGCATAATTTATTAAAGCAAAGAAGCATGGCGACATATTAATTACCAAGAGGTCCTTTCCTTTTCAGTGGTAAACCTGCCAAATTCTTGGAACTCCTAATACTCCCCTGGAAGAGGCTCAAAGCACCAAGTTTCCGGAAATGTAAGACCACATTGTGCCACTATTATTCCAAGTGTCAAGAGGCATATCTCTCAGCTTGTCTTAATTCCTGGAGCAGAAAAGAAAAAAAAAAGTTATCCCGTTCTATTCAAAGCAATGTCAAAAATTAGATGTTGTTATTCAGAGCAACTTCAAAAGTTAGATGTTGTCTCATCACAGATCAGTAGAAAAAATTAAATCCCTGCTCTAAGAAAGGGATTCCAGTGAAGCCTTTGAAGCTAATGAAGTAGAAGGAAGTACTAGTTTCTCTGACAAAATTTTACTTCAGGCTCTAACCATAGCTTATCTCTATCTTCTGAATTTGATTACAAGGCTTAGCTTGACACATTAGCTCTGGTACAATTTCCAAGACTGCAGGACAGGAAGAATAGGAAGAGGAAGGTAAGTTGTGGGAAATTTACCCATTTTGTCTGTTTAATAGGGACAGAGTGTACAATGGACAGGCAACAGCAAAGTACAGTCGGAGGAAGACGGAAAAGAAAAAGAAGGGATACAAACAGGCAACCAGACAATGAAAATACTTTCACATGGGATACACCCAAGATACACGTTAGTAGGATGTGTTTAACCTTGAAAGTTGACTGCTCTGAACAGATGAAGTACTCTACAGCTCAGTCAGTGTTGTAGGGATAGATTGGGAAAACAAGTATACACCACTCTAATTAGCACTTGGGCTAAAAAATTTAAATACTTCCTAAAGTTTGGGGACAAATGCGCAGGTTTTACAAATACAAGATAAAATCTGGGTTGGGAAAAAGAAACTGGGAAAATAACCCTTCAAAATGTTACACCCTTGATTTGGTCTTTATTAACTATTTCTCAGCATACAGTCCTCTTTGACCAAATGAATGACAAGACAATGCAGTGTCATTTTTTTTTGGACAGAAAAACCTTGGTCTCAACTTCATAGGGTATCTTAACTATACAGAGGCCCTTGTACTTACAGCATGACCTTGGAAGTTTGTCTCTGATACAACCCAAGAAAAGAGTTGTCTGTAAATCTTAATTGGGTGTTTCAGTCCCAGCCTAGAGACAGGTTTGCAATATTGTTCAAATACTTGTAAACTAAGAATGTAAGTATCAGCTGGAACTAAATTTTACACAGAGATCATTAAGAAAAAAAAAAAATAGTCCAGCTCAGCTTTCCCAGCTTGGTAAATGCAATCACTGGGGACCAAGAAAGAGGAACCAGGTATTGTACCCAAGCTTTTTAAAAGAATTACAGTTGTTACAACAGGAACCACTAAAGTGTTGCTTAGCTATCTCAGCCTTTTCTTTCCCTCCATACTTTCTGCAGGTTCTCAGTTATAATTCATGAAGGCTGAGAAGTTCACAGAAGATAGGCACCCAAAGAAATTGCTGTCCAGTTAGCTATACTTTCCTCTTCCTAGGACTGCTGCCAGTTGCTGCTGGAGATGAGGGGGCACCAGCACAGCAAGGATCCTACTGAAAGGCACCCTATCTCTATAACATACAGGCAGGAGCTTCTGGTTTTGGCATATTTAAGCTGTTCCCTTGCATGTACAGCTTTTTTGCCATCACACATTAATCTGGACTCAGACTTCTAAGTCAGTCCTGGCTAATCAGGGAGGTCTGGAAATGTCAGAGATGACTGGAGGTTGGCCAATGTGGTGTCCGTCCACAAGAAAGGCTGGAAGTAGGATCCAGGCAACTACAGCTTGTCAGCCTGAACTCCGTGCCCAGCAAGACTATGGAACAGATCACCTTAGGTAGGATCACGTGGCACACACAGAATAACCAAGGGATCAGGACCGCCTAGAATAGGTTTAGGAAAGGCAGGTTCTGCCTGAGCAAACTGATCTCCATTTATGACCAGGTGATCTGCCTAGTGGATGCAGGAAAGGCTGTGGATGTAGCCTACCTGGACTTCAGCAAAGCCTTTGATACTGTCTCCCACAGCACTCTCCTGGAAAAGCTGGCAGCCCATGGAATGGACAGGTGCACCCTTTGCCTGATTGGCCAGGCCCAGAGAGTGGTAGCGAATGGTGCTGCATCCAACTGGCATATGGTCACTGGTGGGATCCTCCAAGACTCAGTATTGGGGTCAGTTCTGTTTAATATCTTTTTGATGATCTGGATCAGGGGGTTGAGTGCATTGTCAGTAAATTCATGGATAACAAGTTGTGTGTAAGTATTGATCTGCTGGAGGGTAGGATGGCTTTGCACAGGGATATGGACAGGCTGAATCATGGGCCAGGGCCGATGGTTTGAGGTTCAACAAGGCCATATGCCAGGTCTTGAACTTGGGTCACAACCCCAGGCAGTGCCACAGAGTGGGGCAGAGTGGCTGGAATGTGCCCAATGGAAAAGGACCAGGGGATGCTGTTGACAGTGACTGAATGTGAGCCCAGGTGTGCCCAGGTGGCCAAGAAGGCCAATGGCATCCTGGCCTGGATCAGCAATAGTGTGGCCAGCAGAACCAAGGCAGGGATTGTCCCCCTGTACTCAGCACTGGTGAAGCTGCACCTCGAATCCTGTTCTGGGCCCCTCAATTCAGGAAGGACACTGAGGTGCTGGAGCAGGTCCAGAGAAGGGCAACAGAGCCGGGGAAGGGTCTGGAGCACAAGTCCTGTGAAGGGCAGCTGAGGGAGCTGGGGGTGTTTAGCCTGGAGAAAAGGAGGCTCAGGGGGAGACCTTGCACTCTCTACAACTGCCTGGAAGGAGGGTGTGGCCAGGTGGGGTCGGTCTCTTCTCCCAGTCAATTAGTGACAGGACAAGAGCACAGACTCTCAAGCTGCACCAGGGGAGGTTTAGGTTGGACTTTAGGAAGAATTTCATCACGGAAGGGCTGTCAAACATTGGGATGGACTGCTCAGGAAAGTGGTGGAGTCAACATCCATGGAAGTGTTCAAGAAATAACTGGATGTGGCACTTAGTGCTATGGTCTAGTTGACAAGGTGGTGATCATTCAAAAGGGTGGACTTGATGACCTTGGAAGTCTTTTCCAAACAAAATGATTCTGTGATCCTTGACCTGGGAAAAGGAAGGGTTTTAACTTGTTTGGGTTTTTTCTTTTTTTTTAATTTAAAGCCATTTAAAAACATCATTCTACCACCACTTAGCATGTGCAAATTCTCTTCTGAATGCTCTTCCTTCATGCAGAATTTCTGCCCAAGACTTACTGGGCCTGACACTGCAAGGTAGTTACTTGGTCGAATGCAAGGAAGTCTAAAGTAAAGTGCAGTTCAAAGGGAGAAAGCCCAAGAAGACAAAAAGGGGGAGTTGTTCCTGTAGGATGCTTATCCACAAGAAGGCAGTGCCCTAATGTTTCCTTTTAAACCACCAGCCCATTTCACCTTCTGTATATGTGTATTCCTACACATGCTGGTAGACTGAGCAGTGGCATTTTGCACCTGATAACTTCTAGACCAGCCTATCCCATTTTTGGTGGAGAACGTCTGACCAGAGGAAGATAAAGCTTTGAGGAATCTTTTTTTTTTAAAACCACTTTATCACAATTAAGTGTATGTATTTGCAGTAAAAAGAGAGAATAAAAGAAGAAAGATGTTTTAATACCCGAAATTTTCATCAAATTCTTTTATTTCAGTATTAGGGAAATATAATCCTTTTAAAATAACATTTACAAAGGCTTGTGAGAGGAATATACTGCTTTTACTTTGAGTATTCATGAATTTTGCAACTCAGATCTAAACAAGGTCACAACAAACCCAGGGAGACATTAAATCTAGAGTTCTCTTAGAGACAAGATTTTCTCCTTCTGACTTTTTACAAATGCTAAGTTAACACTCTGAAGAAAGATGAGACGCTCTTATTCCTCTATTCCAAGACTTCAAAATTCTGAACCATCTAAATGACTGCAAAATATTTAATTTTAGGAAGTAACTTGCACATTATAACTTTACTTGTAACAGTGATGCTTTTATCCCTAGTAACTTAGTAGTGAGCTAAACTGTCCCAACAGATATCCCAGCACAAGGCTCCTTATAAGGAAGAAATAATTCATTCCCAGGGTCTATTCTCAATAAATGTAAACTGAATGTGCTCATTCCTTGAGGAAATACAGAGCAGCATTAATTCACATGGCTCTGGGACTATGGCACAAACAGTGCCTTCCTCTTCAGTCCATCTGAGAATGACTTCATACATCAAGTATCGAGCCACAGAAAGACAGAGGACACAGAAATGAACGTCAAGAGGATTTAGCTCAGTTTTAGATGTTTGTTTCTTTTAATTATTCTAGAATACTGGTAAAGTATGCTTAATATTTTAAGTAAATTTTCCCAAATGCTTTTAGATTCTAGTCTCTAACTCCAGTTTTAGAATCATCACAGAATTTAATCAAAATAAAAAGCTGCCCTTTGAAAGGGGTCATTCGGTGCTGCCAGTTTATTTTCACTTTAACAGACAGACTCTACAGAACAGGCAATATTTATCCTAAAGTATTTGATTTAAAAGGCTAGTAAAAGGGAAAAGTTCTTTTTTTAGGCCTTAAATTAAAAATAGCTTCTGAACATAATGAAAGAAACTGTTTTATGAAAACACTGTAAACCTGAAGACAGTGACCAACTACACTATTTTCTTTATCAATCAATCTTAAGTTGGTAATTTCAGAAACACTCATCACTTCTGTCTGCTTTTCCTGCATTTGAATTCCCAGTTTCACCACACTGCAAAGTGGAGTGATATTCACTACCTTTACATACAGCAGTGTTTTTCAAGTTTTTACATGATGTTAGAATACATTTGGTACCTGTAAAACCTATCACTTTCTTCCAAGAAATGAAACCCCTAGTTATCTAAAAAGGCACACAGAAACTAGTTTAAAAAGATTTGGTTTAGCATTGTAAATCCAGTTGTTTCAATCAGCCTACCATTCTTCCTTGTTTTGATTATTTTAGTCCTGTCTCCTCAATTTTTCTTGCTTTTTTTTTCTTTACATCTTTAGCTCCAAGAACCCTCCAGCCTCCATTCCCAAGCCTCATTCTCTATCTTTGACCCCCTACCCTCCTGAGAGTTTAGAAATATTTTATTTAGTGCATGAATCCAGACTCTTGTTCAGCTTCAATGCAGGAATGCCAAGTCTCATCCTTCCCAATAAGATTTAACCACTGGAGTGACTTACATTGGCCAGCATTATGTCATCTGCCGTCATTTTTCTGCATTTAGACCTTTGTATGTTTCATACAAAGACAACTGTGCAGCTGTATGTAACCTTTCTTTTAAATTAGCACAACTGGTAGAATGCTCAAGCCTTGTATACTTTACTGGAATGAGCAAAACTGACTGCAACTGGCCTAACGCTCTGAAAAGATTATTAGGAAGGAATTTCACTGCGTGCTGGCCAAGGGTGTTTTTCCAAGCCGCTCACAGAATAGCCTTTGATTACATGCAGGAAGTTAGCCAAGTTAAGCTTGCTGTTTTGCAGCCATTCCTTCCTCTCTGTGAAGCTCTGGAATAGAAACTTCCCAAAACAGTGAGACAGAAACAGAGGAAGGAAACGCTCTGCTCAGTAAGGTCTTTCCTAGAGAATATCCACTGAAAGAAAAACTAACTAGCAATTAAAATACAGTTCAGGTATGGCTTTAACATATTTTACTTTCTTCTCTGGAGTTAATACATCTTCCACAGGAAGTGGAGGGAACTCAGGGAACAAACCTAGCAGGACAAAAGAAGTTCAGCCTCACACGAAAATTTGCAAGTTGTTCAAGTGCTACGCCATTGCAGCTGGAGCCTAAAGTGGAGCACATTTCGTATCTGTGGCGGAATGACAAGAGCAAAGATGCCTCTTGCTTCTTCATCTGCTCCCTAGCCCAGAAACTAAAAAGATTCATCATCATCCTGTGTATCTGATAATATTCATAGACTCAGTGGGAAGTAACTACTCCTGATGAGTGGTAGACAGATGAAAGAGGTGGATCTATGAGCTCTTCCACCTGCTTTTCTCTGGGATTTCTTTAGGGAATTTCAAAATTTCTTGCCAGATCTGTAAAGGAAGAAGAAAGACTAAGATCAGGAAATTGACATGTAGGCTAATCTGCTTTTTATGGATGATTTGTTGCTCATTGTCATTCTTCTCACTCTTCTTGGTTTTTATTGGTTTCTCTACTACGATGCGAAGAATTCTTCCAGTGGCATTAGTGTTATTTTTATTACAGCAGGTGGCTAAGACCTAGTAAAGAACGGCCATTACCCAATTTGGAAGAGTATTTTTACTGACTTGCTAGGTGCTTAATTAAAGCAGAAACAGTGGTAGAACAGAGAAGAAAAATTGCTTTGACATGTGAACAATCATTACTCATGAATAAGTGATGGAGTGAAAAATAATTTTCCTCTCCTCTCATACGTGTTCAATCATGAAGTTTCTTTTTTTTTTTTTTTTCCTTCTACATATTTCATTTCCCTGCTCTCAGAAATGCTGAGATGAAAACCATATTAATAGTAAAAGAAAGTACTACAAGCTCATCTCTGGCCTGCAGCATTCAGGCTCCCTGTCTGCAGTTTAAGCTACTTGGTTAAAAAGCATGTGTCATTTTCTTAGTATGAGCAACTGGCAGCAGAAAAAGAAAAAAAACTCAAAAACCAGAAAAACAAACACAAAAGCAAGAAAACAACTGAAAAAAACTCCCAAAGAAACCCACCAAAAAGTGCAGCTGTATACCTAGATGTAAAAAAATTCTCTACCCATGAAATTTCCAAATAGTGCTACTGTTTAGAAGCTTAAAAGCATACACTCCCCCCCCTCCTCCAATACGTGCGAATTCTAAGCTATCTCAGGTTTCTGCCAACCTTTTCTTTAAAAATCAGTCAGCGAGTCTGGTAAGTTTCATTCAATTTCCCACCCACTTTTAATAGAAAATGCAGTTTCTGCAAAGCTTTTCAATCGCTTGACTACAGAATAAGCTCCTGCTCCAGTCGGGGGTGAGGGAGGTTGGTGGACACAAAAAGGAGACGACAAAGTTTCGAGCCAAGGCGATGCTGTCTGCACCTCTTAGATCTTACGCCTGGCACGCTTGACATTCCTCCGCCGCATTCCCTGATGGAACCGCCTCCCCGCTGAGGGCGGCTTGCGCTGCATCATGGAAAATGTAGTCTGTCTGGGAAAACCAGCCTGCCGGAGGGAAGCCGCTCCAATTACGGCTTCTGCAGGGCATGGCATGCGAGCAAAGGGCTGCTCGCCGGGCGAGTAAATGCTGTTTTCAACGGCAAGCCGCCAAAAAATGCCGCTTGCAAGCTATAATTCCGAAATACTTAATTAATAAAAAACATTTGGTTTTAAACTTGGTTAATAAAAAATGGTGAACTGCTCTACCATGACGCGCCAAAGCGTAATCCCATTTCCGAGATAAAATTCAAGAATATAAAAAATATTTATTTTAAAATTTAATTAGTGAAACAGAAGTGTCAGTTGCTCTGCAATGAGCCACAGCGCATAGCCTCTCTGCGCAGAAAAGCGCTGTGGGCTGTGTTCGCTCTGTGCCTGCCGTGCGGCACTTCCATGCGGTCGGTGTTCCAGGAGCGGCGGCGGGAGCAGCGCTCCGTCCTGCGGGCAGCCGTGCCGCCACGCAGCGCCTCTGGACCCTCAGCATACCTCTATATATATATATATGTGTACACAAAGATATATAGTTTTGTTTTTCCCACGAGAAGGACACTTAATTTGAGGCGCGGGCACGGACCCGAACGGCATGGTTTTTAAAGATCACCCCGACCCTCCGCTGTGTCACTTCATCCTCACGACCCACCTGGGCATACATGGTGCCTTCATCGCCTCCAAAGGACTCACGGCGGGTCCGTGCCGCCCAGCCCCAGGCCCCCGCACCTCTCGGAGCGCTTCTAAGTCCTGACATCTGCAGAGCCAACCGGGTGCTGGCACCGGGATGACGACCTTTACCGTACTACCTCTAATAGAAGGAAAACGAAACTTCCCACAAAACTCAACCCCAACACTTCTTGGGGCGCGCCTCACTCGTGCAGCTCAAGAGCTTGTTATACGCATGCACCTGGGCTCCTGCTCCAGAGGCGGACGGAAAGGGCTTCGCACGTTGCGGCCCGCCTCTGAAGTAGGAGAGCGGATCCTTCTCCCTGGCCCGGCCGCATGTGGTACCGTACTTCCCGTCCGCGCGACGCGGCGCGACGCGGCGCGGCCCGGCCCGGCCC
>VWPU01007036.1:0-260488 GCA_013398955.1 Callaeas wilsoni
GTGGGAAGCGCGGCTGTGCCCGCGAGTAACCCCGGCGCGCGCCGCGCCCCGCGCGACCTCTTCCCCCGGCAGCGGCGGTGACGCGGCGGTCGCGCGCGCCCCGCGCCCCCTCCCGTCCCCTCCCCTCCGCGCGCGCGTTGCAAAGATGGCGGCACTGAGCAAGTCCATCCCCCACAACTGCTACGAGATTGGGCACACCTGGCACCCGCACTGCTCCTGGGCTGTGCTGCACGTCACCCAGAGCGCCCTGGCAGAGTCCCTCCGCATCTACGGCACCCTCTACCTGGTGGGTGTGTGTGTGTGTATGTGCGACAGCCCGGCCTAAGGGGGGGCCTGGCCTGAGAGGACAAGGGCAGGAGGGGTGTCAGAGAGGGGGAAGCCTGGCCTTGGTTTGGGGTGGATACCAGGGCGCAGAGGGGAGCCTGGCCTGGGATGGAAGGGGGCTATAAAGGACATGGTGGGAGCCTGGCCTGAGCGGAGGGGGAACGGCATGGGGGGTTGAGGAGGGCACAAGCGCAGTCTGGTTTGGGGTGGCGGGGAAGGACATAAGGCATATCAAGGTGGGGGAAAGGGATTATGGTCGGAGGCAAAGAGCAGGAGACAAGTCAAGGGGCAGCCTGACCCTGGAGTGGAGGGGAAGAATCGCAAATAGTGTGTTCTGGAGTGGAGTTTGGTGCTGGGAAGGAGAGGGATGGTGGTGGGGCCGTTGGTTTAAGGGCTGGAGGGTTGTGTGGTGGGGAGAAAGGCATGACGGGGAGAATATGTCAAATCTGGGCCCAGTAGGGCAGAGGAAGGCCATAGGGGGTGGTGGCGTCTGGAGGCATAACATACTGTGAAAGGGTTGGTGCTGGTGGGTCGAACGGCATGGGCACAGCCTGAACATTGTATTTTCGTCATCTTCCAATACCTATGATACCTGAATAAAAAGCCTTAGTGTTTGTGTGGGAGGCTAGCATTGTGTCTTCAGCAGTAGCAAGTGTAATGCACGTGTGTCTTGCTGTTGGTGACACCTTGGTAATCAGTGCTTTAAGATCAAGGAGATTCCATTGCACAATGAAGCAAGACTAAAAAAATACGTCAAGGCTAAAGGAGTCTGAGTATTCAGCGAGTATCCTACAGGTGAGGTATCTTAGCGTAAGTGTGCAGTTAGACTTGGTTATATCACCTCAGTTGCAGCTGGCACATTTCCAGCAAATTAGGGTGTAGATAGAAGAGCTGGGATCTGTTTGCATCATCTGTGTAAACATATCCTGAAAGCTGATCTAAGTTGGAATCGCTGCAGGTGAGCACTTCCTTCTGGCCCCACCTCCAGTGGTACCTGGGGGATTGAGGAGTGAGCTGGCCGCTAAGATGCCCCCAAGCTAACTTGACAAGAAAGAAGCACAAGTCATTGAGTCTGCACCAGTGGCGGTGGAACAAAAATATCAGGCTATATAATAAAGAGAAGGAAAGGAGTGGGATGGCCGCATCCTGATGTAATTCCGTTAAGCTCCTACGGAAGGGTTTCCTGAGTGAAAATTGTGATGACATCAATTTATATGATAAAATAGTAACTGGTAGTAGTGTGAACCTAAGGAGTTGTCGTGTCTGACAGTGAACATTTTCACTCTGAACTGCCACAGACAGGAGTGGCAGCTGTTAGTGGGAGCATACAGTGAGCTGTATCATGAAAGTAATACAGAGAAGAACATTCTCTCTTCTCCTCTTCCTTTACTCAGTACTCTTTTCTTTGCATCTGTTTTCTGATCTAGTTTGCTCCATGGGAGCATAAATACTTGTACAGCAAAGCATGGGCCTGAAGTGAGCTGTGAGAGGTGTAGTGGTGACCTGTCAGGTCTGGCTAAAGATAAAGCAGCTTAAACAGTTCTGTAATTAAATCAAAATTCCCCAACAGCCAAACCTGCCTGGTCAAGAGATTTCCTGTTCATAGCTCTGTTTTGGTTCACTCAGTTGTGCAGTCATGGGTTAAGGGTAAAGTTCCCAATTTTTATTTCTTTGAAAAGAAAAACAAACCTAAAATCCAAAATGTTTTCCTGATCTGTTTTGCATTGTGACCCCATAAACAGTTTCATTTTGTCACAAACCCAAATTGGGGTGGGAACCTTCTCAACCAATGTCCTGCTGTATTGTAAAACCTCTGCCTCAGTTTTTACACTGTCTTCTTTGCAGTTTAGTTTAGTTTCTCTTAGGTTTTTGTTGATAGTGTTTAACTTGACCTGCCAGAGTAATCTGAAGCTGAGCTGCTCTCAAATCTTGCTACTGTCTAAAGAGAGAGGAAGCACTTGCCAGTCTCTGCTCCCAGGTGCATAACTGTACTCATTTTCTTTGTGTCGTTCTGGACCTCATCTCTCTATGGGCTAACTCGGAAGAGGTTACTTACCCTGCTTTTAGCTGGGGTAGTTTTCAGTTGCGGTAATGAATTGAATTGAATTATTAAGCAGGATTTGAGGAGCACCAGAACCAGTTTAAGGTAGAGAGGAAAAGGATGCAGTGTGGACTGCAGAGGAGGAAGCAGAAGCTTTGCACATTAAGTAGCTTGGAAGGAGAGGAACAGTCTTGAATTAAGAAAGTCATCACAAAATTCATTCTTTGCTGGACTTACAGTTGTTCTTGAAAACATTTTATTTGTAAATTAAATACCACAGTGGGACAGCACAAATGTTCAGACCTTTTCTGTATTCTGAGGTTGACATAAAGAGATGGACTTAAGTTATTTTATCTTTATAGTTATATCAGTGTATGTTCAGAATGTTTCTGATAGTACTTAGTCCTGGTCCTTTGTAGAGCTCAGCAACAAAAAATGCACTTCATTTTTCTATGTCAAGCCTGTAAAATGGCTTTTGTTTGTTCCTCCTGTTGCCACAAGCTAATAACTAAGGAAAGGAGATGAAAGAGTTTCCTTTCACAAAAGCTTGTGTAGAAATGAATGAGAATGAATAGATGAGAATAAATTGCCAGAAGTTGTTCTCTGAGAGAACATAGTTAGGGACAGTTACAATCCAGAGTCCAAACTCATAACAGCTTCACCCCACATCTCTTAAATGGTTTGTTTCTCTTCGGTCAGCGGGAGACTGATGGAGCTGAATTAAGTGGTGTTAATAAATGAAATATTGGCTGTCAGTAAGTGACTGTGTAGAGTCTTTGCTTGTAAGTAGTGCTGTACCCTTTGTTTAGTTGTTTTTTTTTTTTCTCTTCTCTTTTTAGTAATTGTGCTTGAGTATTTTTTTTAGTTGGAAAAAATATAGCCTTGAGACACCATACTTGCACTGTCTTTATTTTTGCTCCAGTACAAATGGATTGCTTTAGTGAAAATAGGTTTCACGTCTAAATTGAATTGTCCCTCCCCATATAAAGTGGCTGACAGGAATGCCTATTTTGTAATTAAGGCTGCTTGTGTTTTCACAAACCAAGTGTCCCCTTATGCAACTCTTACGAGACCAACTTAAAAAAAAAAAAAAGAAGGTGACTTAGCATCTATACCTGCAGAAGAAACCCTAAAGTATTTAATAAACCCTGTAATTATACTTTTTGAAAATTATTTGCCTCGATATCTTAACTAAAGTGAAAAAGTCCTTCCTCAGAATTTGCTGTACTTTCTTCCATGTGTACTTTGTTTTTACATTAGTCAAAGCTAAACAAAATGGGAAGGTGTCATCTTGTATTTTCAAAGCTGAAGAAGTCAGACTTCTAGAAATTCACAGAGGTGAGGAGAACAGAATAATTTAACAGGGAAATTGCATGAAGTTGGGAAAAGGCTGGAATACTGGCTTTGAGTTGTCTCAGCTTCCATTTCCCAAGATTCTGTTGATTTTACATGGGTACAGTGCTATTCATCACATGCATTAGAGCAAAGTCCTCTGTTTCCTGGGGATTTGTAAGTTTTAGACATTTGTTTGCTGATGGTGCACATTTTGCAGTAAATAAATGTGCTTAGTCATTTTTATGAAGTCTGTGTAGTGTATCAGAGA
This sequence comes from Callaeas wilsoni, assembly GCA_013398955.1. NCBI lineage: Eukaryota > Metazoa > Chordata > Aves > Passeriformes > Callaeidae > Callaeas > Callaeas wilsoni. Next base: position 3,969 of record VWPU01007036.1, read on the forward strand.
TAATCTGATCAGGTAATATTTTCACCTAATCTAAATAAGGTAAAAGTTGTTTGTTTGCTACTTTGTAGTAGCAATTCTAGAGCTCATTCTTCTAACCTTTTGCCTGTGGGATGGCAAGAGTCAGTCATGCCATTCACCTTTCCTTTCTCTTAGTCTGATTGTCTACTCTCTTCACCTTATTTAAGACAGGCTCCCTCCCTCACTTTCCAACCACGCTTCTGTCCTGTCCCTTTCCCTTTCAAACACAGATCTTCCTCTCTGCACCTGTGTCTCCTGCCCTTCATCCCCAGCACCAACCCCTTCCTACCCCATATCTGCTGCCCTTCCTTCCTGCTGCTAAAGGGCACAGCCAGAGCACGGCTTAAACACTGGCCCAAGCTGACTCTTGGCTTATTCCTGGCTGACTCCAGACTCCTCTCCCACACAGATCTGCTGGCACAGAGGAGAGGAGCAGCAGGCCTAGTGCAGTGTGCGTGCCAGCGAGTCTGTTTCAGATGTTCTCTGGACTGAGGGATGGTTTAGCCAACTCTTTAGAACAGATGTAACCAGAGTCTGCTGCTCCAGTACAGATTTTAATGATCCTCAGCACTTGCTCTATTTTACTGATTTTCTTTTTCTTTTTTAATTTCTTCTGGTACTCTTTTCATGCTCATTTTCTTACTTCTGATTCTCATTTTGGTTTCACTTCTATTATTTCTTAATAGTTGTGCCATATCTGCTTCTTCCTGTGCCTAGAATAGGTTCTTAGATGCCAATTGCTTCTTTCTCTTTCTGTGTCAGAAGGGTTTTCTCTCCTACTTAGGATTCCAGTGCTGTTGTCTTCCTGAGCCCCGTTTGACCTATCAGTATCTATATTCTGTATCTTAATCTCCATTCTTTATTCTGTAACCTCTCTAGGAATAGGATAGCATTGTATATCATACTTTCAGACACACAAATGCTATCAGCTATTGTATAAATGTGAGGTGTTTTTTTCTTCCTCTACAATATCAGTGGGAGGGACATGGGTACAAGTACAGCATGGGCCAGGGAGCTGCAGTGCAAGCAGTGTATGGCAGCTGGCAGGTCACTTCACAGGTAAATCCCTATTGGACTGGAGGCAACAGCAGCGAGAACAACTCTTATTATGCTAATGAATTATTTTGGAAACAGTTATAGGTAAGACAGAATCACCAGCCAAAGATCAAGGTAAAGTGTGAGTCTCACATTGCTTTCCTGGTGTATGCACATGGCTGTAGGATTGGGCCAGAAGTTGTTCCCAAGGATGGATGGTGCACACTGGCTGTGCTGCTGCTGCTTCAGGCTTGCTTTGCATGCAGCTTCCCTTGGGAGAGGTGTTTGAACTGGTCCTGAGCAAAGCTGGGGAGCCAGCTAACACTAAACTGGATCCTCTCTTATCTGCCAGCATAGATAGTCATCGTATATCATCTTCCTGAGGTGTGCAAGAAGGCTGTACTGGCCAGATTGTATTTTAAAATAGTCTAGAATTGCTGGGCATATTAAAATGTGATTTTTCTTTCTTTGTGCTGCAAACCATTGTGTGTTTGAAAGTAGGGTGGGGAGACTAGGGAGGATGTTAGTGTTACTCTGGAACATGCTTCTGGATGCCAGCTTGGATCTCTGGGTTGGGCTGTCAGTAATCTCTCTTCTGTTGCATCCAGCACCCAGAGTTACTGTGATGGTGGTGTGTGACTGCCTTCTTCTGGATATCTGTTCATCTTAGTACTGTGCAGTGTCCTGTATCTCTCTGCTCTGTTATGAATGACGTGTAGGTCACTGTCTTCTTGCCTTTAGATTCTTCTGGAAGCTGGGTTAAATATGACTAAAATTAGCCTAAATGTTGCTAAAGTAAGACCCTGTGACTTCTTCATTCCAGGCTATGATCATTCTGCTCTGTTTGGGTGGCTTTTGAGCCACACTATAAAATTCTTCTATAAATTGAAAATAAACAAAAATAATCTTTAGCTGAGATGCTGAGAATTTAAAAAGAATCATATAATGAATTTAGGTGAACTGGAGAATTTATGCTCAAAGATGTAAGGGGTAACCAGGAGCCTGCATCATGGTAATGTTGGAAATTAGGGAAAGCCTCAGCCTTGACTGACTGAGCAAAAATCTTGGTAAAGACACTACAAATACTGGGAACTGGCAAAAATCGTTAAGGGACTGTTTATCAAGGAATAAATCTGTTCTCTTAAGTTGGTACAGCTTTATAGTAGAGTGCAAAAATTTCAGGGTAGGAGGACAATCCTTGAAAACTATGCTGAGTTAGACATTTTAAGGGGAATGAAATACAATCTCCTACTCATTTCAGTAGAAGGAAAACAAGTAGTAAAGATAAGTTGTCATGGAATGTGATTCCAGGCTTGAAGGTAATTTAGATGTCATTCAAAGAATATGTGAGTACTGTTTATTTCTTTTTTTATTTGGTTGGCTGATATGGAAAATATTAAAAAAACCAAATCAAAACAACCCAACCCACTGATAGTGATCCTCATATAACATCTCAACGAGACAGGGCAACTCAGAGAGCAAGAGGCACACATTCTTCCTCAGAGTATTGCAGGAACCGAGTTATGAAATTAAACAATCTGGAAGCCAGGTTTTGTAATTGGTGAAATCAGGAAGGGACGAGCTAATTGAGGAAAAACAAATCTGAGTGTTTCAGAGGACACATGAGAAACAAATTGCTTATTTGAACAAGTGCCTTTCAAAACCTGAGGGCATTTTGAGACTCAGTTACTCCAAAGCACTTAAAAATAATTTTTATAAAACAAAGGAGTAACGTTCTTGTAAAATTTGTAGAAAATTGCAAGTGGTTCTAAAAGAACATATAAATAATTGAATGTAATTATGAAAGAAATCTGACATCTATTTGTATCTCTGCCTGCCATTTGAGTAATCTGAGGTATTTTCTTAACTGTTTTAAATACTGGGGATTGCTTTGCTTTTAAGCATGCATGTGACTTAATTTATAAATTTCTCCTTTGGTTTTTAATGACTTGCAGCATATGGATTATATGAACCATGTGCACAGTTGTATTAGTAATCTCTAAATTTGCATTTTAAAGGTGTCTGAACATGAACAGATAGTTGTGCTTATAAATGCTATTGAACTCTGCTTTCCTAAAAATATGGCTAAGTGTCTGCATATTTCTATAGGTTTTTTAAAAAATTTTCTTACTTTCTTTTTCTTTCCCTCTTTTTCTTTAGTAAAAGTTTGTTACGATGTGGTTGATTTCAGCTGGATGTTGTGAAGGAATGAGAGATGGTAGTGCTTGTTTCCATTTCCTATCAGTCAGTGTAGTATGTGTTGTCTAATTCCACCAAATTTTGATGGAGGGGTAGTCCTTAAAGTCACACACTTTGTACAAACATAAGAAATGGTTAAGGAGGGAGGATGGATTAGGGAGAGACAAAAGTGTTGCACACACGACAACAAAGTTGGCAGAAAGCTTGTGTTTTTTTTATTTTTTGGCCTGCTGTGTAACCTGTCAGACTGTATGTTGGTCAGCCAATTAGTACATTCATTAAGTCAAACCATCCTTGGTGTGCAGTGCCTCTTGTGGAATCTGTAGTTGAGGGATATAGGTGAGGATTGAGGATACTGGAGGTGAAGCTGAGGTTATTGTGGTTGGATGATTAATGCTTGTAAGCATTACATGACACATTATGAAAATAATCAGGCCTGGGTGGTGCCTCAAATCATGGCAAAGCTTGGGTTTGAGTCTCATTTTCCTTTTCTGCTGGAACACCAATAGCCTAGCTCAAATCTTGCAGTAGACTATGTAACTGTGGTTTAGGGATGACATTGGAATTGCATCTATTCTTTCCATGGTTAGGACAGAATAAATAAATAAATAAATTGTGATTTTTTTAGTTCTGTGGGGCTAAACATTTGTATATAAAGACTAAATTAAAGAAAGAAAAAGGACTTGAGTAGTGATATTCCACAAACTGAAGTATCCTGAAATGGGTGGACTGATTTTTTTATAATTACGGTTTTTATGTTGGAGAGTCAAAATGCAGTTGTGTGAATTCTATAGTTAATGCTAGAAAATAGTTTTTTCTCTCTGTTTCTTTATTAATACTGACCAGGCTTTTTTTTCAATGCATCTGTTAGCATCTTCATGGAGACTAGTATTTTGCCAAGGAAGTACCTACTGAATGTCCTGATTCCTTCTCTTTCCATTCTTTCTGCTGCTGACATCCACTGCTAAGCCTTAAGCAGTGCATTTGTTGTAAGAATTTGTTTTCATCATGATGTCCTCCCAGCTGACTTGAGTGAAGTGATTCCCAGTGGGAGCCATGAACTGCTGCATTTTGACATCAAATTTCATAACCTTTCTTCACTTTAATAATACTTTCCTGAAATGTGTGGAACTGATAGGGACAGCAAAATGGTATCCAGAAATATCTGGTATTTCTTGCATGTAATCACACCACTGGTGGTAGAGGAGAGGAACTCGATAGTGTGCTCTTGCCTGCTTTCAGCTCTGCACAACATTTAGCTTCATTGATGTCTATAAAGCAGTTAGAAAATTATAAGCTTTTATAAGCTTTTTTTTTTGATTTGGTGGGTGTTCATGAAGCCCTATTGCTCTCACACATATTTCTCTTTCAATTAGTGTGAGCAATTTTCTTCGGAATGGTTTGCATGCTATTCTTTCTGGGTCTTTTCTGTTTTTCACTTGAGAGTATGATACGAAAGAGAAGGGAAAGCAGAAATTTACATTAATCTAAAACTTGCTGTAGAAATTATGGGAATAAATTTTTTTGCTTTGATTGGATATTAATTTAAAAGATACCAATCTTTCAGTGTTGCACTTCTGACACTTTGTTCTGAGGGAGCAAGGCTTCACACTTAGCTGTGTTCTTAAAACCAAAAAAGATTTTATTTTGTTCCAGTGTTCATGTCCTTCCTACAATATGCTAGAAATAGCTGAGTGGGTAGCAACCAGTTATCTGGCTTTTAGACTACGTTAAGACTTTGCTTCAGCAGAAAGATTATCTGGATTGCATTATTGCCTAATCCATTATGCTTAAAGCAGTCTTGACACTTGATTAAGTAATGTGTAAATCTGTTTTCAGAGGTCTGTTCATGCATGGATTTCTTCTTAATCCTTAGTTCAAGCTTCATTTTGGAAACAAGATTTTGACAGAACTTTCCTGTGGTTAGTTTTAGCAGAATCCTCGGCCCATCTCCGATTCTAGAACATCTACTTGCTATTCAGTGGACAGTGTTTCAGAAGAATATCTCCCTCTCACAACCAAGACTTTGAGAGGTGTTGGCAGTATGGATTTGACAGGATGTCTTTCTTTCTTCTTATCAGCACTAGCAATATGAAGTTCGCTCTGTTTGGAACTTCTCTAAGCCTTGGCTAAAAACTCTGGCCAGTTTTGAGACTCCCTGAGAGATCAGTGCAGATAAAGATAATAATGCTATTAGAACAAAAAAAGGATAGGATCTGTCTCACGGTGCACTCGAAGTATACTTTCATGGACTCACAGAAGCACACAGGTTGAAGGGACTTTGGGAGCCCCTGTGGTCCCAGCTTCTTGGTCAAAGCAAAGCCAGTTAGGGGAGAGGTTGCTCAAGCACTTTACTAGTTAAGTTTCAAGGGTCTCCAGAGATGGAGAGTTCACAGTCATTTTGGGCAACCTGCTCCAATATTCAGCCACCCTTAAATGAAACCTTTTCTTTGTTAGGTCTAACCAGAGTTTCCCATACTTGAGCTTATCTGTTGCCTCTTGTCGTAGCCCTGGGTACCTCTGAGACAAGCCTGGTTTGCTACATCTTCCCATTAGCTGACTGCAGAATTTCTGTAGACAAAAAAGAGTTTGAAGACCTTTAGTGCTTGAGTCATTAAATAAGCTGTTCTTTATAATACATGGGATATACCTTAAGCTGACCAAAAATAATGTTTATTTTTTAGAATGAGCCTGCTTTCTGCTATAGGCAGTTTTTTAGATAATACAGCAATTTTATAAAATATGTCAGGAATGTGTTCTTTCAGCAGATGGTGAACATTTTTTGAGGACTTGCAGAAATTTAATTGGAATAGAAAACCTTTAAAAATACATCACCACTTCACAGACACTGTGCAAGGCGTGTATTTGGATTACTTTAGTGATATTATGACCATAATTATGTGATTGTCCAGTTGTCTTGAAGACAAAACCCTGTAGATATATCTCTTCTTAAAAGTTTTGACATCTGGCAGACAATGTTTCTGACAATTATGGCCAATAATAAAATTCCTCCTGTACCTCCCATTCCATATTACTTGATGTATTTCCTGGTATAAATATTGTAATGGCTGGAACAAGTTCAAAGAAAATCTTTGTGGTTTTGTCCATATAGTTTAAGAGGCTTCGTTTTACTACTGAAGTGGGCATGTCTCATTTTCCATTTTTCTATTTCTTTACAATGTGCAAAAAAGTGCCTAACCGAATTAAAGTTTGTCCCCCATTTTTTTTTCTTCCCTTCTCCCTCAGATTGCAGCTATTCTCAGGAAACGAAAACTTGACTATTATTTGTACAAACTGCTACCTGAGATCTTGCAGTCAACTTCCTTTCTGACAGCAAATGGGACCTTGTATATTGCTTGCTTTTGCATTCTAAGGTTGGTATACTGTCCTAAAAAAGAAACATAGTAAAGCTATTTTTGTGCAACTTTTCAATTTGTATAATAATTTGTCTGTTTTATGAAATGTTTTGAAATAAAAGCTACAGCAATCATCTTGACTGCTGGTCTTACCATTTGAATATGAAACTTTGCTTTTTAAAGATTATTTTATTCTCATTTTTGTAATCTTTTGAATGAGTAAACAAGTCAAGATATCCACTTTGCTTCTTTTTCTCTGGTTTACTGGTTTAAAATACATTGTTGCAGAAAATTCAGATAGGTTCTAGAGGGGAATTAAGAAGGCCTCATGTTTCCTTCCAAGAAATAATTGATGTAATTTGATATTGGTTTCTATTTTCCTGATGCAGAGGCTGTTATAACTCTTAATTATCCTGAACTTTATCCAGCCATCCAAGTTTGTACTTTTGTTTTTTTTTTTGTCATAAATGAAGGGAAATCCCAGCACAGCTTCTGAGATTCTGTAAGATACAGACTTGCTCTGAAAAATGAGCATGAAGGACACCTCTGTATTCTGTTTCCAGCATATATTTCAAGTAACTATCAGGACAGTTAAGAATTAAACGTTGCTGTTTATTAATATGATAATGCGTTTATTGTAAGAGATGTTACCCATAGACATGTAGAGCCTACAGTAGCTATGAATGTTTGAAAGTTAACTGACGGCACACTTGCCAGCCCCTCTAGAAGATAAACGCATTATGCCCTACTTCTAAATCTATTTAGTGGCCTCTAAACTTTCTTTCAAATCTGAAGGAGAAGGCAGAGAAGAAGAGGAGCTGGTTGAGGAACCACAGAACCCTTTTCAAGTAAATAATTTGTAAAGTTCAAAGTGAATCTATAAGTAATGAGCTCTAAAGAATATGATGTTTTCTAGCAATCCAGGTTGTATTAATACAGATTTATCTTTATTTGTCTGAACTATAGATGCTCTTCCTTATTCTGCCATGTATTTGCCTGTAAATCTGCCGTGCTTTACTCCAGTTAAATGTTATTCTCTAAGTTAAGCTGGTACAGTGTTAAGTTTTGTGGTTTTCAGCAGTTCCTTTTACAGAGGATGTTAGCCATCTAGCAGCTCTGTGACTGTGCCTGTGCTGCTCAGTGAAGTAGGTAAGAGATGAGTGTCTTACAAGCCAGTTGGCATGGCATCACTTTTCACCTATGTGGAGCATAGCTGTCTAAAGCTGTTCTGACCTCCAGAGCAGCATGGCCAGATGCAAACTGGATAATGGAAATGCTGCCTAGTCCAGGTGCCCTCCATGTCTCCTTGAAGCATTGTTTGGGTTGACCTAGGTCAGAACCATGCAAAGGACAATTCCAATGATGACACATGACGAGGGATACATGCAAGTGCTTACCCTGCCATTCATACAGCTGTGCTGCACAGTTACCAACCAGCATCTTGGGAGGTGTACGTGCTTTTTCTGTTGCAAAGAGATGCCTGTGAGGAATAAACAGCTGCAGCAGAATCCTTGCTGGCAGAGTCTCTGCACACTGCCCACCACCTGCAATTGCAGGACTTGCAACTAAAAAGTTGTTGGCTAGAGTGCTGATTGAAACTGGTGAACTGAAATCACTAACAGGCAAAACAAGCAAGCATTTAAGGCAGCCATGGGAATGGTGCCTGTTGAAGTACGCGACCATCCAATTAGAATGAGAATTTTGCAGCTTTTCTGTCCGAAATGAAATTCGGAGCCTTAGCAATTAAGTGACTAGGATATGTAAGAGCTATTAAATGACATTTCAGAAAACAATGGGTCACATGATTGTCAGAGAAGAAATACTTTCCAAGCTTACTTGTATCCTTTGAAAAATGAGTACATACCTGGTGATGATCCACTTGGTGCATTTTAGATGAATTCCCAAGTGCCTTTGACAAGAGTGCTTGCTCTTCAAGAAGAAAGGTCCTCTGTCTTCCAGGAATTAGTAAATGATTAACAAGTAGTTAATATATATGAAACAAAACAAGGCATGAATAATTGATTTTCACAGTAGAAAGAGTTGGCCAGTGAAGTTCCTGTTATGTCCTTTGTTTTGGATATACCTAAGGAATCTGGGAAAGGGGCTGAACAGTAGTATGAGAGATTGTATAAGATTATTTAGGGTACAGAAATCTAAAACCGACTCTCATCCATTTCAGAAAGATCTGTTGATTAAAATCACTTATGAAATTTGATAGAGAAAAGTGCAAAGTAATGCACTGGGAAGGAAAAAAGCAGCTCTGTCCTTACTCAGGGACAGGTTTTAGACTAGCTGCTATTTATCAGGAAGATGTTTGAGGATCATTATGGGTAGGTTCTTTGAATAAGTCACTTCAGCACTTGAATCTGGTCAAGGAACCTAGTGAGTGTTGTTTGGAGAAAAATGGGAACACACCAGGAAGCTGAATGAATACATGACACCTTTACAAACTGAGCTCTGTATGCCTTTTTAAGAGTTTCTCCTAAGATGATAATGTTGAAAAGTCATTCACTTAATATCTTGTATTTAATATACATGTCTTGCAGCTTGAGCCATATAAGCTTGCTTCTCTCACCTGCTCTTGGGTGCTTGATGGAGGATGGAAATGTGAGACTTCATTCCTTTATTTTTAACCAATTTGTGTCTTTTTTAATATTTATGGTTTTTTAATGTTTTGATTGAAGTTGTATTATTCTTTGAATTTACTGCTGTGTGATACAGTGTACTTCTTTCAGTAGCCCCTGAGAGCAAGAGTAATGGTGTGTGATTATCCAGGAAAGAATGTGATTTGGTGTTGTACATTTTAAACCATCAAAGAAATACCAATACTTCTTGTTTCTGCATAACTGGCCTGACTATTTCTGGACTTGATTTGCAGCCATGGAAGGAGATTGTCTGAGACTGTGAAGACCTAGGTGCTCTCCATCTGGTTCTAGATAGTGATGAGAGATTGGATTTGATAGATTTGTGCAATAGGATATATGCTGCAGTTTCTGTATCTGTTTTTGCTTGAAAGGTATATTACAACAGCAGCAGTAACTCAGAAGCAGAATTGTCCAGGAAGCCCCATGCAGTTGATTGCTCTTACCCTCCTGAAGTTCTAAACCAAAGCAATGGATTAAAGGGTTTGTAGCTGGACATGTTAAATCATATTTACAGTGGTTTCTTCCCTACAGCTAGGGAAAATTACCAAAATTGAAACTGATGGCAAATGTTCTCAAGGATGTAAAACTTCAGGCAAGAATATGGAATTAAAGTAATTTCAGGCATTGTTTAATACTCTCACCATTTCACAGGTGGGTAAAATTTCAAAAATATCTAAATCCAATGTCAGCAATGACTTACGCAGTGGATAGAAGTTCTTGATTTAGAAGGGATTGCTGAACTAACTTGACTGACTTTTTTAGCTCCTATTTTTTTTGTGTGGTGAATGAGGGTTTATGTACAGGCTGCTCTGTTGGCAGAGCAAGTGAGGGTGATGATCTCTGTTACGGGTGTGTGACAGTCCAGCTGGGGGTTGTAATCTCTTCTGGTGGTGAGATCCAGAAGACTGCATCTGTCTGGGCTTCAGACGGAAGTGCTGGGTTCCTGTGTTGACAGGCATTGCATCTGTTAAATGAGAGGTGTGATTTTTAGGTTTACGGTTTAATTACATGTAAAACCTCACGAACACATGGTTCTCTTAGTCTAGCAACTAGAGTACTTAAGTTTGTCCATGTACAGCTCGTACATTGAGGAATTAGATGCATGACCTGAAAGAACTCCTAGTTCTTATTCCAATTTCTATCCATAGAACACATGAAAATAACCATGCAAATAATAACAAAATCTAATTTTCATTTACTTTAGGAGAACTTTAAATGTTTCAGTTAGTAACTGTACATTTTTATTTCCAGTAGACTTTATTATGTAAGATGTGTTACTGTTGTTTCCGAAATCTTGTCAAACCAAACACGCAAGCATTTGTAAAAGGATTCTAAACCATGCCAAAAGAACAAAATACTGTTTCTTTCCCACAGAAAAGGCATTTGTTCTGTTACTTAACAGGTGTGTCTGGTAAGATGTGTTCATACTTATTAAGATGCTTAAAATGACTTCTCTGAAACTTCATACAGTAATTACTTTCCGAGAGAGTCCTAATAATGAACTTTAGCTCCTGCAGCATTTGGCATTGTCATCCTGAGAAATTATCCTTTTGCAGCCGTGGGAATGAGCAGTGTGTGTAATTGCCATTACATCACTTGCTGCTGATACACTGGCTCTATTTTCACTTACGAACATAAGCTGGCATTGCTCACTGGTAATGTTATTTTTGCAGAAGTATGAAATGAGGCTGCTCATGCCTTTGACGGCAAGAATGAAAGTGAGCTAATCAGATGGTGTTGATTAATTATCTTTGTTCTCTCTTCTGTGTTGTCAATATGAAATTTCGTCTGAGAAAACGTCCTCTTCTACCCTGTATGTGTTTGCCATTTTGTTTATTTTGTTTGCTGTGTTTTTAGAAGGGTAGACTCCATTGTAACGCTTTGTTTTCCCACCGATAGCACTTGCCAGCTGAGCAGCATTGGTATAATTGAAGTATGTTTATTCTCATGCTACCAAATGTCATGACTCTCTGACTTGTTTGCCTCTGTTATCAGCCTGAATAGGTTTGAAGGTGCAGGTCTCCTGAACAGACCAAACATGGTGGGTGACATTGGGTCCGACCTGCAGTTTGGCTTTCTTCCTTTAATAGTGATCGATTTATAGAAAGATTTTCTTAGATGTTGCCATTTGTGTAACTCTTTTTTTCAACTCTTATTGTTGAAGGAATTTTGATAGTTGAAATTGTGTGGACTCTAAAATAAATCCAGATCTAGCTGCAAAAATGAGAGCGTTCCCAGCTTAATAGGACTGGGAGTTCACTGTTACTTCCACTTGTAATGTACAGACTGATTCCTTGGCTTACTGTAAATATGTAATTTCTGGTTTTTAGCATCAGTGGATTGTCTGTTTGGAGTGTGGCATGTATTATAATTATGTGATTTGATTTCTGTCTCACCTGATTGCATCGCTACATTCCACAAGGCAAATCTTCCTGAAGATGTATTTGGACAAGTAGCAAAGAGATGAGTGGCTGTAAGGTCCTTTAGAAGATTTTTGTGTAATTAGTGTCTGCAACTTTACAAAAATATGTCTTGGAAGACACCCATTTAAATGAAATGAATACATTAATGAACTGTTTCAGGTGTTTAATGTTTATGAAGCATTTTGGGAACTATTCTGAGAATTATCCAACTGTAAAGACACAATGATTAGTGTTTATTAGTAAGTACAGATCAATGTAAAAAGACAAAATTAATAAATCATTTGTAATTTTATAACACTGATAAAATACAATGTGGTTCACGAATGTTCTGTTTGCATGTAATATATGTACAAATTACTTTTTCAGGAAGATACTTGGAAAATTCTACTTTTGGTCTCCTGGCTTTGGTGCGGCTTTACCTGCTTCTTACATGGCTATTCTCATCGAAAGGAAAAGCAGGTAGGGTTTGTGTTTATGGATTTTCAGCGTAATATAATAATGTTTCTTGTTTTGGTCATTTGATGATTGGCATTTGACAACTCTGGGCTTATTTCAGAGTGCTGGACATACAGTTAATTTGAAATAGCATTTTTGCAACCTTAAATCTAGAAAGCTACAGCGAAAAAACACTTTACAAACATTGTTTCATGTTTGTGATTTGTCTTGTTTCATGTGCAATTGCTTTGCTCAGGATTGCTCGATAAAGCTTGGTTGCTTAGGGCTTCCTAATGAAACTATGGTTCTGTTCTTGTTTGTTTATTAAAATATAATTTGAGCAATGTTTGCAGTTAGTCACAGAGAGGGAGAATGCTGATGACTTGAGTTAAAAATGTGACATTAGTTAAGATGGAGGAATTACAGGATATTGTGGAGAAAACTATGGGTGAGCTGAAATAATTCAAATTGGATGAAATGTAATGGAAGAGAAAGCAAAGCCTTTCACTTCAGGAGAGGTGCTGAAGTTCAGCTATCAATGGTAAGTTGATTATGAAAGCATGAAGGGGGAGAAGAAAGCTCTGACTAATCCAAGGATAGCCCAAAGCTGCCATTTGTAGTGTGGCCAGGAAGATGGCAGGTGAGATCCTGGCTTGTAAGGTTTTACTGTTTGAAATTCAATTTATGTTGGTAGCTTGTATAAATAGTGTCAATTACAGTACTTTCTAAATTTCCTATGGAGTGAGATGCTTTAGTCATCTAGTTAGTAAGTTTAATATAAAGAAGAGAAGGTAAGACAAGGGTGAAGTAAGGGATTACTCTTTTTAGAAAGATGATGAAGGAGGTACTGGAGGTGGTGTGAATGCAATTTTGATTACTGTGAATGTCTGAAACTTCCTTAACCAGTCCTTTAAAAATAATGGCAAATATGTACTATTATGTTGTTGACTCACTGTCAGGCCCCATTCCTGAGCTTCAGCTGTGGAGTAAGCAAATCCTATGCCAAGTTTTAGGTATGTCAAAGTTCTATCCTTTTAAAAGAATGCATTAGCCATGTTTTTTGAAGATTTAGGATGTGCAAGAGCTTCTGGAAATGTGAAAGCACTTCTAAATCACTTTCTTTAATGTAACTATAGAGAAGATAATCATAATCAAGATACCAAATAAGTTAATTATCTTTTTAATGTCCTCTCTAGCTGACTTCTATTCATCTTACTGTAACTACTTCCTAAGAGGTTGGATACATTTTAGTAAACTTTGTCTAGTTACTTAGACTCCAGCACTGCCTTTGGCATCAGAGTATCATTTTAAGGTGAGAGCAAATGCACTTTCTCCCAGGGATCAGTGACAACACTGGCTTAACTTCTCCTGCAGACTTGTTACAGTGTGAGGCTTTTCTGTGCCAGACTTCTAATATTTTTAGATAACATTAAAGAGGAAGAAATCAACATTAAAGAGGAAGAAATCAGGCTGATTGTCAATCTGTGAACTTCTTGTAGCTTTCAGAGTATTTGTGAGTGAAGAGTTGAAACTGCTTATACTGTACAAGGTTTTTGTATAAAAGTGAAACAGTGAGAAAGTTGCAAAGCTAGACTTGTTAAGAGTAACAAAAAGAGTAGGGAAACAAATTTTATATTAAATGGATTTTCTAGGCTTCTTAGTGGCTATGTATGAAAGCTCTGACATGTTAACAGGATTCTATTTAGCATCTAAAATTTGAAAGAAATGGAAGTCAAAACAGAGGTATGTGGAAATGACAAAAGTAAATTGGTACAGCATGTATGCAATGAATGATGCTGGAATACTTAATTCCTGGAGAGTTATTCCCCTTTCTGTCAGAATCCATGCTGTGTGACCTAGGATATTTTGCCTAAAAATTCACATTATGTTGAATCAGTTAAAGGAAAGAAGGAAATGTTGGTATTGCAGTATAACATGTCTGAAAGTGTGCGGTCATTGTTTTTAATGAAAAAAAATGTTAAAAGATGTCAAAAGATATTTGAAAGTTAAGGGGTTTTTTTAAATACGAAGTTGTTTGGTATGTTCTCAGATGGCAGCTGTGTATAATGTGCAAAATGCTGCTGCTGACAGTGAAATACGATTTTCCGATTTCACATCTGTTTGCCTGTTAGCTTCTGTTACAGGCAAAATCAAATTTTAATAGACTCACAGTCCCTTAGGAAACTGATGTTTCACATGGAGACACAGGGGCATTTTCAGTTATCTGCTGAGCAGCTTAGAACAAATAATAGTGAAAAATCAGGGTGGGAAAAAGTCCTGATTTGAGTTCATAAACCTATCTCTAGCCCTTCAAATTGCTACTAGCAGCTGGCAGCAACATTGAACTTAATCACTTAATCTCTTCCCAAGTGGATACCCTATTTTAAGTACCTCACTGGCATTTGCTTGCACAGCATCCCTGTCAGTCCTGAACTTAGGAACAGCCAACTTATAAATCAGATTTTCTTCCAAGTGTTGCTGTTTGTGTGTGCCAGCCTTGTACTTCTTTTGTGTAATTCTTATGGAAGAATGGGAGAAAGAGATGGATGGCTTGGCTAGGTGCATTATAATCCTGAGGAGGAACATGTTTTCCAATGTGTTACGGAATTAGTTTGATTGTAGTTTCTATCTGTGTAATATGTAATTACAGATTTGCAGGACACTGGCAATGAGGAGGGGAGGTGACATTGCACAGAAACTTCAAACAGACTCAGGAAATGCTCTGCACTATATTATGCTCCTACAGGTCTATAAAGATATAAATGGCACATTAATATGTCCATGTGTGTTCTATTTGGTGACTATAAAATATTGTTGTCCTTTCTATGAAAACTAGTTTATCAGGATCTGTGGAAAGGGCCAAGGAATAAAAGCACTTCCTAACTTTTTTATATATGTATCCATAAATGTTCTGTGAGATTATTGGAAGAGAACTGGTCATATTATTATGATTAAGTAATGTTTTGATAAAAATTATTTCTTAGATAAGAATTGGATGTGGATACATAAACATGGAGATTATGAATCTGCACACTGCAAACACATATTCTACGCCTTTTGTCCCTTACTCCGGTAGGAGGAACTCAGAATTTTTCCCTTTTTCTGATGCTCTCAAGAGCATTGTGGATTGCCTGTTTGGATTAGGAGGAAGCATCTTTGCTGGCTATAATTTGTTTTAATTGTCAATATTTTAGTCATTCTGTATGTATATATTGTCGTAATAGCTATGACTATATAATAAGTAAACAAGCGTCTAATAGGTGCAATTGCATGATTATACTTAAAAGAATATAATGTTCTTTGCAGTTTTGCCTGTTTTACATCTTCTATTAAAGAAAAATGTGCGATTGTTTTGTCACAGAATTCAGTTTTGTAGTGTTAGACATTAAAGGCTGTGTTAATGTCTCCTCTAAAATAGAGATGACTCAGTTCCATTAATTTCATTGAACTTCCGTAGGAAATCATTGCATTCTTTTTATTAAGCTTTGTATGGAGTTGTTTAACCATACAGTCCTTGTTAGCTCCTACAGGTGTTGTTTCCAACTGGTGATAAGAAGCGATTTTATTTATAATTTTGAAAAACGAATGTTTTGCTTATGTATTTTGGCTTCTGTTTGTAATTCCAAGTTACAGTCTCCTGTAATTTCTTTCAACATCTATTAAATGTTATCATCAAGCATTGAACATATAGTGAGGAGGAGATATGTGGCTTGGACTGAAAGACATGGCACTGCCTTGTTCTGGAAGTACCAAGATTATCAGAAAGCAAGGAAGTAACTGAATATACTTGTTAAAATTATTGTGAATCAAGCTATTGAAACGTGACTTGAGACTTGGCTGAAGCCAGCCTGTTACTGGAAGTCTGATTAGATCGGTTGTACCTTGCTGACTTCCAAGATAAAGAAGTCTCGTAGCTTGGTGGAGAAGCCTGTATTTAAGATCTCTGAGAATACTTTCTAGGAAAAAATTGTGTTCTCTTAAGTGTTTTGTATATGTGCTGATGTTTCAAAACCGTTTAAGTTGTGTTTTGCTAGTAGCTGAATGCAAACTTCGTTTTATTGGAATCTTACTCAAGAGTTCATGTATTAATGAGTTTCAAGAACTATAAAGCTTTAAGAGGGGACACAGTTCCAGTTTTAATGAAATGAATTGTCTTGCTGCCTGGCCGTTTTGGTTTTTCCCCCCCCCGCCTTTTATAACTAATTAAGCCAGAGAAAGTTTAACTACGGCCACCTAAAATTTCTGTGGCAGTTCTGAAGGGACACTTCAGGGGCTGCCCCTGCTCCCCCCTTAGGCTGCATTAATGTTTACATAGTGGCTGTTAACATTATAGCGGCGCCTGTCTCGTCGCTACAGTTACAACTCTGTCACTGATGGTATTATAAAACTTGAGATTGAGGGCTTTTATAATTTGGTTGTAAAATCTTGCTCTGGGCAACTATTTGTAATATGTTTTTAGTTGAAAACTTCAGGTATTTTTCATAAAAAAAATTCAGTGCACTGGACTCAGAAAAATATTTAAAGCACACGCATTTAAAAAGTGAAGCAGTGCAACAGTGCATGTTATAGACGATGTCTATATACATACACTTATATTTAGTGTTCTTGGAAACAAAAGTATTACTATGCATTGCTTGGAAAAGTGACAGAAAGATTTGTGTAAGAACAATGTGGAATTTTTAGATTGTATGTTTGTTCTGATTAAACATGCAGTGCTGTCGGGATTATTTGCTTGCCATAAATGCCATTCGTCTAAACAAATTATAAAGGAGGAATATGGCGGCACAATAATGGTAAAAAGTATACATTGTAAAGAAATACACAAATTTTGTAAGTTTGTCCATTCAAATACAAATTTGTTGGTATGTATTTCTTTATAATAATATAGTATATTTAGACTTGACGTGACAATTTCTTTTCTCAAAAATGTTTTTTAGGTCATTCAGTTTGACATTATATTTTAGGGAAACAGATAAATCACCAGTATGGTGGGATCAGTAATCAAAACAAATGAACAAACTTTTTTAACACAGCAAGTGTTTTTGCAAGCTTTAGTTGTACTTGCTACAGGTAAGAAATTGAGAAAGCAAGCTATGTTGAGGGATGATTTTTTGCATGTTCTTTGCATTGTAGTGAAAAAAACTCGAGTTTGGATCACTGACATGAGTATTTTGTGGTGTAATCTGGTAAGGAGAGCTATCAGGGAAACAAATCATTTTGGAATTGTACTCCTCTGGAATGATTACTGCTGTGAAATACAGAGCCAGGCTGTAGAAGTTACTGGGAAAGCTTTTGGTTTCTAAACCAAAATATGTTAAATTCCGTTGTACTTCAGCGACTGCCTTGTTGAGAGCCAGTGTTTGAGGATTTATGTTTTTATAGTAACAGTGCATGAACATTTGAACATGTTTTGCTGCATACTTTGAGGGCTGCTACTGTCCTGTAGTTATAGAACCATCTCATAGAATGTTTTGGATTGGAAGGGACCTAAAAGCTTGTCTAGTTCCAACATGCCTGCCATGAGCAAGGACACTTTCCACAAAAACAGATTACTGTAACAGTTATCAGAAGAAGGGAAAACTGATCATTCAAGGTTGGGAGTGCTGAAGTCAATCTGGAAGTCACTCTGATGGTGGCAACATTGTGAATGGCAGGTACCTCAGGATAGGCAGCTCTTGGGAGTATTTTTTGTGGAAAAACCTGCCGTAGGCTGGTATTTTACACTAGAAGGACTGATGCTCTCTCTAAGGTACATCCCTGGCCGTCATAACTTTGTTGATATATTCAGAGAGTTTTCTGTTTGTCTTCCTATTATTGCATCATGTGTTAATTCTAGAAACAGTGAGTTTTTTTAACTGTTCAGTTAATTCAATATTAATAAAGTCAATTTTTAAGAGCTGTCTTTTCTAAGCATGGGAGCAGACAATTCCCGTGTGTTCTAAGTCAAGCAAGTGGGCCAGAAGACCAGTTTGGCTGAACAGTGAACTCCTCATGGAGCTCAAGAGGAAAAGGAAACTGTGTGATCTCTGGAAGCGAGGTCAGGCATCACAGGAAGAGTACAGAGCTGTGGTTTGCATATTCAGGGAGAAGATTTGAAAGGCCAGAAACTCAATTAGAGTAGAAATTGGACAGTGCTGACAACAGGGAAAGGCTTTTTAAAGTACATTAATAACAAGGAAAAGTTTAAAGAAAACACATTGATACTTGTTGAAGGTGGTGACCTGACTAATACAGATGTAGCAAGAGCAAAGACTGTTTTTGCTTCCATCTTTAATAACATCAGGAGGCCTTGGGCTGCTCAGTTGATTTGGAGGACCACATGTGTGAGTACAATCTATTTGCAGACACTGAAATTGTAGGGAACCAGCTATATCAGCTGGATGTTCACAAGTCCATGGGGCCTGACGGGATTCACGCTGGAGTGCTGAAGGAGCTATCAAGTATTGCAACAGGACCTCCCTCAGTGTTGCTCTGTGTACTGGCAACACCCAGTAAGCTATCGACCTCTTGGTCTAACTTCAGTTCCTGGAAACATTCTGAAGATTATTCTGGGTAATATTGAAAGGCGTTTGAAGGAACAACATGATCACTGGGCACAGTTAACATGAGTTCACAAAGAGAAAGTCCTGTTTAACTTGATGTCCTTCTGTGACCAGGTCACCCACCTAGTGGATGAGGGGGAGGCTGTCATTTAAATTGTAGCCATATTGTGAAGGTGTCCGGTCTGAAGCAGAAGGATGTCCTCTGTGGGTCATAGAAAGATGCTGTGTTACTGGCAAGGTATAAACTGTCTGTTCCATTTGTAAAAGTAGCTGCAGAGTAAAATTTGCTTCATTTAAATGAACTGTGGAAACCACCTGGTTTACTATGTGAGAAAGATCTTCTCTCCCATACAGTGTTCTTAATTATTCCTGTAGTAAGTCTGTCCTTCATCCCTGCCCTTCTGTGTATGCACGTAAGATGCAGGCAATAATCCTTATACTTCTGGATAAAAGAAGTGGTTATACTCAACACTTGGACTTTCCTAACTGTCTGAAATGTGTGTTTCTATTTCATACCAGTAATTTCTTTCCAGTCAGTTGAGTGATTCACCATTCTGAGTTGCAGTCTAGGTAAGTGTCTTAAACTAGATTTCATCCACTTGAGATGGCAAAAGTTTGGCAAGGTGAATTCTGTACTTGTGAACAGAGCAAGAAGGTTTATTGAGAATCAGTGACTACAGTTCCATACATCTGTAGTCAGTCAGTCCAGGTTGTAAACTAATCAGGATTCTGAAAAACTCTGCTGTGTCTGCATAAGTATTCAGCAACCAAGTTTAAGATTCAGACTGCAGTATTTGAATGCTGGAAAAATTTAGTTCAGCTTTCTTGTGTGGTAATTGAAGTCTTGCACAAGATGAAGAGCTGGAGAGCATCTACAGCTTTATAGTTGACAATCCATTTCCTAGGATAACACAGACAGGGAAGAATACTGACTGGAAGACCCCATGTGAATTATATACCTGTGATTCTGGAGACAATGTGTTGCAGCATCTGGATGAGCCTGTAGGGACTGGGTTTATTTTCTCTCTGTGTTGTTAGAGTCAGGGCTGAGATGGATCACGCAGAACTATTTGGTTGCAATTGCTCAGTGATCTCCAGATCTCTGAGTTTCAGAAGGATTTACCAGCTTAGGCACAGCACCAGCCATGTGGCTGCTTCGTGAATGTAAAGCACCCATTAAACTCTGGCCTACTCTCTCAGTGCATGTGGGGCCAGCCTGGGTGAACAAAGGGCAGGGCTAAACTCAAGCAGCAAGCTCTGATAGATCCCAGGTGACTGTGCAGATACCCTCCTCTCTTCCTGCGTGGCTCCACGAGTAACTGAGACTTGATTATAGTTAAAATTTATATCTAAAAATTATTTAAAGGACCACTTTTGGCAAATATGTTTCTGAAATGTTCATTTTGTTGGCTGAAAACTTAAGTAAAAATGATTGTCATCTCCATAGTAGTATAATTTTGTATTGTGTTTTTCACCATTAACCATAAAAAAACCACCAAAAGTTGTAAAACTTAAGAGTCCTGTTGAAATGCTGACAGATAAAATGTTAAAATTCAAACTGCTGCTGATCGTTGGACTATTCTGTGAATCTGACTTGGATTCAAATGGCACAAACAGTGGATTAATTACTCTGTCCTGTCTGCTCAGCATTAGCATCCAGGACGCACTCATTTGGACTTCCTTGGCTTAAGCAAACACTTAATACATCTTCTGTGTCTGAATGCTTGTGTGTAACATGCAGCTCTCAGAGGGGGAATAATAAATACTCTGCTAGTATAGAATAAACTTCAGATGCTGCTTAGGTGAGCTGGCTTGAGTGCTGACATTTACCTGGCGAGATAACATCCATGCCTAGCATGCCTCTAGTGCAGTGGCTGGAAATCTCGCAGGGAGCTTTTTGGTGCTGTGTTGCTCAGGTCTGCTTGTAGGATACTGTATTTACATAGTACAGATGAGAGCAGCTGAAGTATTTGTTTCCGTGCGTGCCACACCTATGTAAACGAAGTGGCTCTTTTCTGGAGCCTCATTGTTCCCAGGGAGCTAAGGTCCTTGTTAGCTCCTGCAGCAGGAAAAGTGTGAAGGTAGAGACTTAGAATGATAATGGTTTGCTATATTTAATCACGCAGAGCTGTTCTGTGGCAAAGATTACAGCAGTATTCTTAGGTCAAACATCTTACTTCCCCTTCCTGCCCTCTCCCCGCCACATCCTGGGACAGAACATGGCATGTTTTTATTTCCTTCGGTAAGGAAATAAAACACTATGTGTCGTAGTGTTTCTTGTAATCTGATGACCTCCACTCCAGATTGAATCTTTTTTGATAAAGTAAGTGTATGCCATTAAAACCTTCTCCTAAAGTCTTGTCTAAGAACCAGGAACAGTGTCCATGACATTAAGGGCAAGCATTAAACAGGTCTCATGAATTTAGGCCAGTACCTGTCATCGCAATCCAGACTGCTCCATCTTTGGTGAAAGACTGAAACAATATGGACTGTCTGGTAGTACAGCATAATTTGGTCTACGTGAAGGAATTTATGTGGGCTCCATCTTGCTACATCAGTGATACGTTTTTCCTTTTAAGCTCTTCAGTGTCTGTTATTCATTCCTCCTGAGCAACGGACTGAGGAACTAGCAAAAGTGTTCTAACATCAGCTGTTGGTAATTTGGATGTTTGAGCTTAATGCCAGAAAATAGTAGGTTCAAACTGGACTTGGCAATAGCTTATTGCAGTCTTTGGTAGGTAAAATGCCTCATTAACGTCTGTCTGTAGTATCTGGCACAGTACATCATCCAGTACTGGTGTCCTGCCAGAAACTGGCTTCTCAGTCAGTAGGGATGTGTTAAAATGACACTCAGTCAAACTTTCAGTGTGGTTTGCCTGCCTTTCTAGAGAAGGTTCACGTTGGTCTCCGACAGTGCTGTTCCTTGGGACCCTTTGTGGAACCCCCATTACGGATGTAGGCACACTCTTAATAGCATTCATCTGTCTTCTGAGTGATTACTTTAATAGTTCCTAACTGGATTTGAAGCCTGTTTTTAATATGACTTAATAGGCTGTCATTAGAGGGTCTAAAGGGGAGGAAAAAGAGCAAATGTCACTATATGTTGACAAGTCTAAGTCCATACACTACTTCCCTTGGAAGTGCTATTCTGCTGTTGCTGAATATAACGGCATTTAGAAGTTAGTCCCACCATGTGAAAAGCTGCAGTAGATCCTTGTTTGAGTTAGATTGATTTGTCAAATTAGCTTTTTATTTACAAATTGCTTCAGGTGCTTTGTAAACAGTCTAATCCAATCACAAATGTAACATTAAAGCATTATGAGTCTAAAGAGAAAATTAGTTCTAAACATGCAAACACTACAATAGCTATTAGTGTGACAGACTAGAAAAAGAGTATCAGGCTTTGAAAAAGAGTATAAGTCTTCTGAAATAGATGAAATAACTGATGATTGAGTAGCTTATGAAAAAACTTGTATTGTAGAATGGGCTGTCTCAAACTGGGCACAGAATATGAATTGCAAAGGGAAGGCCAGCCATTCCAAGGGGCTTCTTGGGAAGCCTCTGGAACTGCTTCTTGCTGAGCTGCTGTGGGCTGGGTTTGGAATATGCAGGTAGGGTGTGGTTGAAGGGCTGGAGGGTAGAGGTTGAGAAGAATAGGTCAAATACTGGATGATTTTCTGCTGCTATTGGGACAGCCCCAAGCTGTCAACTGAAGGAGTGACCTTATATGACAAATTTTTTCTTCTTCCCGCCTTCTCACTCTCAAAATACACTGAGTATATGTCCAAGGCCAGTGAATACTGGACATGTTTTCAGCTCTGAATTTTTTCCATGCCCTATCCTGCTCTTCCTAATTTTTATTAACCATTCTGTTCTATTTTGCTTTGGAGTGGTAGTGATTGCCAACAGAATACATTGAAACAATGACCTGCTGCTGCTGAGAGTCTCCAAAGCAGTTTTACTCAAAAGTATTTGCTTTTGTGCCCTCTGCTCATACCTTCTAGACAGAGTGGCCAAGCAGCCCATGCCCAGAAAGAACTGAGTGTTTTCTTTGTGATTGACTGAACTGATTAAAAACAGTTCTGTGTTACTATCAACAGTCCAAAGAAATTGTTATTTGGGACCTTACTTAACACTAGATAGACCTTCTGTACCAAGAATGTGAATAATTTCAAAAATCCCTGGAAATCCTTCATTTCTTTTCCTGAGGTTTGATTAATTTGTTTTTCTTCTGTTATCTTGCAGTCAGTCATTCTATAATACTAATGAGCTTTTTGGAATCTTTTTATCTCCTCACAGAATCTTGTGAGGTTAGATCACACTTTAATTAAGAGGTTTTTTCCCCTCTGTAGGTCAGCGTTTGTTTTTGCTCTGTAGATACCATAGAGAAACTGGGAGAGAAGGAAGAGGGAGGGAATGGTGAAAGAAAATCTGTATAAAATAGAGTATAAAGGAGTTTAAAAAAATTGAACTATAGATGTTATCTTGTGTTGCACTATCTGGAAACTCTGTAAGAATTATTGGTACTAATTTAACTGGAATGTATTACTGTAGATATATTTTCTTTTTGGCTTCTCTCCCTTTCCAGTTTTCTCATACCCTTTCTCTGGCATGTGTTCAAATCATGGAACGTGTTGAGTTTATTTTATTTCCTTTTAAGAACAACAAATTCTGAGTATTTGCATAAAACTATTTTGCTTAACATGTAATATGCTCCAAGCAATAATTACTGATTTGCAGTTTTGAGCAATTTCAATTTCTCCAGCCTACAAAGTGTCCATTTCCTACCTTAAACAACCCAAAATATTGAAGTGGGAAATTCCTTTAAAAAAACAGTGGGTTGCGAGTCCTTAAACTGTATATTTTTGAGATGAAGTTCTGAACATTATTTTTGTGCAAAAGAATTGCTACTGATCTTTACTAAGCTAGAAACTTACCATGTTCGTTTTTGAAAACTCACTTCTTAGGTCTGTTTTCATAATTTTCAGCATTATTTTGAAAGCTTGTCTGTTCCTGCTGATTTTAAGTGAACTTTCGCACCAGGACTTCGCTGCTGACCTCCAGCTGTCAGTAGGAAATTGGTGGGTGTGAGAGATTAACGATACCCTAAACATAATCTGTAGTGCTTGTGTTATTACAGGGATACAATCACAACTCCACATCTATGCTGAGTTCACTTGTGGTGTCAAGCTGCTGTAAAGCAGAGAAAACCCTACCTATTACCTCTTCATTTTAACCTCTTTCATTTCAGGGGAAACCCGTGATTTGTGTGTTTGATTTAATTCTGCAGGTTATAAAGTGGTGTGGTTTACAGTGGGGGGGGAGGGGTTGAAATCGACGGGAGGAATTCTTCCTGTTTTTGCAGACCATGAGTCCTGTCTGGGGAGCCATTACAAACTATTATGTTAGCTTCTTAGTTGATGTTCAGAAATGAAAGCCATAGTTAACTCTTTTTGAATATTTGTTTCTATTTCTTTTTTAAATTTAAAGAGGACAAATGTTCTCAAGTTTTGCTATTTACTAAAATATATATATAATTATATATATATTTATATATGAGATATACATATATATGAACATATTTATCACTAAAAATTACTGTTTTGCTGTAACAAGTCAGTACAGCAAAGGTTTTGTGCTCTTTACCTTTCTTTTACCGTTCCACTCCATATTTGCCTTGAATCCAGTGACTCCTGTAAAAGTAGTTTTATTTGTGATTTCTTAGACTTGTAAAGAATCAGAAAAAAGATTATCAGTTAAAATGCAGTGATAAGTGTCAGAATATGCAGCAGATTCAATGAACGGTGGCATTTATATAAAATTCAGACTTGGATTTTGTGGGAAACTAATATAATGAATTTATGAAAAAAATAGGTATAAAAGTCGTGTATAGTTCAGGTTTTGTTGTATAGGTCACAAGGAAAGGTGAATTTGACTTGTTTCTAGTACCTATTTATTCTTGGATCAAGTCTTAGTGGCTTGACAACACTGAGTTTTTGGAAAAGCAAATAGCAGGATTTTGAAGTTTTGGACTGGGGATAAAGTCAGAAATCTTTATAGCAAAGCTAAAAATGCTCTTGTCTTAGCAGTGAGTTGGATATTTTTATTTTGTGAGTGTTTGCCCCACGAGCTATTTAAATTTATTGCGTATGTGGAGAAACATAACCCATCAATTCGATGTTTAATCAGAGAACCTGTTCTCTTAATTGCACGCATAAAGCTTTTAACATGCTGCTATTTCCATCTTCAGGCTCTTTCTATCCCCCTGTGCTGCTGGCTGCTGCTGTGCACTGGGTTACAGGAGCTGTCACAGGGAATGGGGCCTGGGTGTACCTTCCCCCATGTGTCCCTCGCCCTGGGGGGTGAATTTAGGGCTTCCCTCTTACAGCTCACACCCAAGGCTGTTCTCACTGAAGGAGGTGCCTGTTCAGTCAATTTATGTCAATTTTGTACACAGTGGTGCTCATCTTGCTGTAGTTTTTTCCTGTTATTTCTGACTTGTAAACTTATTTCCCTCTTAGTATTGAGCAAGACAAAAAGAAGTGATCATAAAAAACACAAAAAGAGCAGTTATAGTAGTTCAAATAAGTTAAATTAATTGCAGTGAATGTTTCGATTTCAGGATGTCTGCTTGGAAAGGTTTGCAGTTTAACTGAAACAAGGCAATAGAGAAAACAATTCTTTAAACTTCGTATCACCAAAAGAAGTTTTTGATGAGGAAATTCTAGGAACTGGAGTGCTGCTATTAGACACAGAAGATGGGCAGGGCACAGCAAAATGTATGAAAGAAAGAAATATTCAGAATGAGGAACGAATATTGAAGAAGATACAGCTTAGAAATGACAGGTCCTACCTCTCTTCTGTGGCTGTTTAGCGAAAGAGAAGGTGTTTGCTTTCTATTGGAAGTTTTCCTTGAAGGCTGCTGTGGTAGTTATTAATTTATGGTAAAATTTCCATGAGCATAAGTATGTTCTAAGGCTTCATCCCACCTTTAGGCAATGTCAGTGTCTTTTTTTTTCGTGTGCTGATGGTGCTGTTGTGTGTGTTGTTTTTTTTTTTTTTTTTCCCTTTTCTTTCAGCTTAGCAACAACTCTGTATTTAAGGAAAACCATAAATACATTGAAGGAAAACCATAAATGAGAGAGAACTGGCAATGAGCTTTGTAGGAAAAAACAATCTTGGTTGTATTTAAAGATTGGTATTTTGTATGATTTACTATTATATGAAGCAAAAGCTTATGCTGCTTGTGAAAGTAGTTATTTTTTGAATTTATAATACATCAAGCCGAGCAAGAAAACATTCTTCAGCAAAGTGTTCCACAAACAATATGTTGGCATGCAGATTTGGACAGTTGCTGCTTCTATTGGCACAAATAGGGTTTTGTACTCACATGTAAGGGAAATTGAACTTTGGCCTCAATCAAATAAGTTTTCTAGAGTTTACAGCACTTACAAGAAGGTATAAATACCTTGCTCACAGGCAAATGCATTCAAAGTCTGAGAGCAGCACTTAGTGATTTCTTTGACTTTAAAATACTGTTGGTTAAACAAAAGATAGGAGAATTTTTACCTGTTTTATATTTCCTGTATTTTCATTTGAAGTCCTGAAGATGAATTTTGAAAATCTGGGACAGTTTCAGTAAAGAGCTATAAGTATGATTAAAAACTTAGGGAACATAGTGGAAAAACTGAAGGAGTTCAGTTTGTGTTTAAGAAATGGTGTGAGGGTGACTTGGTTGGAGGGGTAGTGTTACAGGGGAGGTAAAGATGTAACTGTTTTCAGAGACCACAGTAATTCTTGTCTTAGGGTGCAAATTGTAAAGATAAGTACCCATAAAATAACATATCAGTGATTGTGGTGATTGGAAATACTTTAAAGACAAATTTGATCTTTTTAAGTAAATGGCTAATTCATTAAAGAAGAGTTCGTGTTTTGTATTTGTTAGGAAGGCAGATTGTTTATCACTGTAATCTCTTCTGATTTTATAATCTGTGGAAAAAAAAAATTATGATATTTTGAAATTGCTTTCCACCTTTTTTCTGTAGAATAATAGAATTGTTCAGATAAGTCTTGGGAATTCAGCTAGTGCAGCTTCCTGCTTGGAGCAGGGTCGGCACTGAATTCAATCCAGCTTGCTTGCGGATTTGTCTCGTCAGCCTTGCAGACCTCTGAGGACAGAGGTCCAACAGCCTCTCTGAGTCTCTGTTCCAGTGCTCTCGTGTGTTGCTGGAGAAAATACTGTTTCCTTGGGTCAGGTCAGAGTCTGCCCCCTGTGCTGCTGGTTGTTCGTGCCAGCTGATCAATGCCTGCTTGTACTGGGGACCACAGCCGGGCACGGGACTCTGGGGTAGTGAGTGCCAAGTAAATGGGATTAATCATTTCCCTTCACCTCCTACCTAAACTTCTGGTAATACAGCCCAGTATGCTGCTAGGTTTCCTTGTTATTTTTATCCTGTAGCTTTTTGGGGTTTTTAGCAGTTATTTTAGACTCTTTCCTCTGGGCAGTGCAATAACAAAAATATGTGGTTCTCTGTTGAGGTTTATAGGCCATAGTTTAAGAGCTATTGCTGTTATAACTTGGTCTGAATGTTACCAACTTGTCCAAAAAGCAAATTTTACCGAGTTAAACTTTTCTTTGAGGAAAGTATAAATGGACAAGAGAATTATCTTCTACAAGCCTGTGGTCTGTTGTAATTTAAACATTAAACATGGAATCTGCAAGATTGGAATTACTCAACTGCAGATAATGTGACCTATGCTGGATAACTAAACTCTGAGACCTTGCCTGCTTAGTTCTCTAACAAGCATGTAAGAAAATTCATTTTAAAGTGTGAATTAGGAAGAAAAAGAAGGAGAAACAAAGTGAAAAGTATACTAAACACTACTGCTCTTTGAGACTTGAATTAAAGGGCAATTAAAACATGATTACTTTCATGCAAGCCTCCTTATTCACCTCCAGGTGAAGGTGACCTGTCCTGTTAACACTTTTTCAGCAAAGTGTTTTTTTTGGTTCTTTAATTTAAGAAACTGTCAGGATGAACCTTGGTCTGCTGCTCATGAATTTAGGGTTACCCCTAGCTCATGTTTTTCCTTCTTTGGTTAAAAATCACAGATGTCATTAGAAACAGAGCTGGGTATGGGAGGTTCTGTCAATTGAAGAGATGACTGGGAGTCAGTGGGAAGCCACAACAAAGATATTTATGAGAGCAGGCTTTGGAGAAAATGGCTTGAGACAGAAACCTTGGAGGAGGAGCGGGCAGTAGGGATTTTTGTGTGTCTGCTTGGGCTTTCCCGTAGTGACCTTGCCAGACTGTCACTGCTGTAGCCACCTGCTGATGTTGGTGTTGCCAAGATCAGCATTCAGCACTGGTTCATGGACGTTAGGAGTGAAATGTAAGCTGTTTATTAGTATCTTTAAACCTCCCCAAAGCATGTGGTTAGACATGACTGACTAATTATTTTTATTGTTTAATCATTTCCTGCTCTCCTAATACCATTTCCCGATTATATTCTCCTCTTATTTACCAGCTACAGTTTAAATACAGTCCTTGGGTTGTACCAGTGACCCTTTTACTTGGCCTACCTCCATCTTTCTATCCTGTTTTCTGTCAGCTGTCATTGCTACAAAATAGTGCAACATTTTCTGAACTTCCAACTGCTTTTTAACAGCAGAGTTCAGGTTTGGGTTAGGCTTGCTGGATCACATTTGCAGAGGGCCAGGAAGAATGCCCCTTCCCCCTCCCCTCTTTTTCCCTTTTCCCTGGAAACATGGGGCTATTTATTTTTAAAACAGTCACAGAATTAATTTGGAGGAAGAAACCTCTTTCTGCTTGGAGTTAGCCAGGGCCTCACAGATGAGCTTGTTGCAAGCAATTGAAGATGACGTCATCTAACAACTTGCTATGTTTTCAGTTCCGAAAGTTACTTCCTTGCACAAATTTATTGTCTGCACATTTTATCTCCTCTCAGCCACCTACTTCTCACATTGGTCTTGCTGCAGCTGCACTGCAGCTTCTGATTTCTTTCCTTCCTCTTCTCTAGCCCCTTTTCCTTTCTTTGTCTTTGTGGTTGGTGAGTTGCATTTCACCCCCAAAGGGACTACAATAGAAACTAAAACTCATTTAGTTCTTAGTTTGTTAGTGTTTTAAAGAAGACTATATAAATTTCAGTGAGAGGTGAAAAAACCCTGCCCACACGACAGAGGGACTGCAGGGGAGAATCCACTAAGTAAGTTACATGCACGTACGATGATCATCCTGTTTTGTGCACACTGTGTTTACTACAATTGCGAATACACAGAGTATACTCAGAAAGCTGCATCTGTCACTCAGTTGCTGGTTGAGGCTTTTCACAGGTGTTACTGCAGGATGTTGTTGATGTTCTGACATTTTCCAGAATACTCAATGTGGATTGAGTTACCAGGTTAGCTCTTATGGGTAGGTTTATTTCTGTGTTTCCAAACAGCTGAGTGTTTGGATGTTTATCATAAATTCTTAATGCTATTACAGGAGTAAAAAAAAAAATCTAAGAAACATAAAATATCCAGTATTTTTTCTTGAGAACAAGAAATAAACTTGTAAAATAAGATTTACAGTATACAGAACTGTATTAGCTGGCAGTTTGCTACTCAGGAGGATTAGGGCACTGATATTGTTTTATCACTTGAGCTAGTCAACTGAAAACTAGGTGAATGTTTGCAGACCAGCCTGAGAGTTGAATTTATCTATTGCATTGAGTGAATTTTTACCCCTTCCTGTTCAGAAATGTCATACAGTATTTTGATGCTTTATTGCGAGTTTTAGGGGCTATTTTGCTTAAATATTCATGGACCCTATTCCCTATCTTTTGTCTTCTTGTTTCTTGTATGCCTCATCCTTACCAAATCTTTGGATTCAGGCTTTTTTTCCTTAGGTTTCCATGCTAGAATCTTGTTTCTAGTATATAGCACAGGGTGGTACTGGGTAGAGAAGGTATACAAGAGAGCAGATTTGTAATTCTGCTTTTTTTGAAAAAAAAAAAAACCGAAAAACCCATGAAACAAACTGATTTTGCTAGTTAAAGTTTTGAACTTAAGCCGAACTTGGATCTTCTCTGTGAGTAGAGAGCAACTTGTGGATCATCTCAGGATGCTGCGTTACTGGTTTCCACAAATTCGGTGTGATGTGGAAGCAGTAAAACTTTTAAGTGGAATGTATCCCTGTAGCTTAGATGGCTGCTGTGAAAAACCTTGATCTGGATGCTTAACTTGACAAAGTTATGGACACGTAAACATGGGAGTTAGAAAATACTGAATTAACTTTATGGATGAATCAAACTTGGGAACTGTGTGATAGGGATTTCTTTATTTCCTGCTATCTGTGCTTTTGTTTTGTTCACTTCTTCAACTGAACTGATAGCAAGATATGTTCTGTTAATGCATGGCTCTCTTAAGCACTCTATGGATGCTTGGAAACTTAAAATGTCATGACAAAGTAGAATATACAAGCCTGGGTTAGACCTTCTGTTGTATATTACCTTCTGTAGTAGCAATATAAAAAAAAAAAAATCCTAAATGACATGAAGACAAATATGGATTCAGATTATAAACTCACTTCCGTATTGAGAAACACTAATAGTTGAACGTGTGGTGCCTTTTCCTAAAGAGTAGTATGAGCTATGGGCTGAGACACATGGACGGATCAAAAAACAGAAGTGGAAAAAAAGTAGATAAAAGTTAGAAGAGAAGATGGTGGCCGCTGTTCCAGGGCACTGTTGGCACTGTGACTTTCATCAGGCTTGAGCCAAGACTTATGCATCATCAGTCTCAGTTGAAAACTTTTCCTGATACTGTAGGCAGAAGGGCTAAGGTGCCTTGAGCTACATAGCACTAATCACAAAATAGAAGTTAACTCACAAGCATTTTGCTGTAAATTCACAATTTCATGTAGGCTTAGGTCATTGTTTGCATGTTTATGTTACTGGCTCATGTGTAGGCTTATTTTGTGATAAATGCTGTGTGTAATTCAAGGTGCCTTACCCCTTGTGACAGGGCTCATGTGGAGTAGCCAGTTGCTATATATAACTTGGTTCCTGTAATTCCTCACTGCTTTGGATGCTGTGCTATCAAGAAGCTATTTTTGGGTTTGCACTTATTTTTCTATAAGGTGATAATGATTCATCCTCCATCAATAATCTGTTTTTAAAATTCGCATCTTTAATAAAATATTCTTAATGATTAAAGTGTTTTTCTTCAGTCTGAAAAAAATATTTGTTTCATTCACTTATTTTATCTTTTCTGTTTATAGGAGAGGTCTTCTCACAATCTACATGGCTAATCAAGTAAGTAGTCCTTTATTTCAGTAAAGAATAAAAACACATAAGATCCATTGGAAATATCTTGTTTAAAGTTGATAGATGCTAAGATTCATTGCTTTTTTTTAATTGTTGCAGGATTTTTCTTTAAGAATTATGCATTATTAGATAACTAAAACTCCCTTAAGAGCAGATTGTGATCAGAGGGCTTTCTGAAGTAGCTGTAAAGCAGAGGCTGAAATGTGGTTCATTGTACTATGCTCAAAATTTTGTGTATTGCAGCCACAAGAAGATGATAATTTTCTATTTCTCGTCCATAATAGAATGGCATCTGGTACTTAAATGATCATTATTTTGCAGATGAGAAATCCAACACCATATACTTCAGTTTTGTAATTAATAGTTTCTTGAATTGTATCAGCTGTTGTGCATGCAAACATTTTTACCACATGGTTGTATCAATTTAAATTTTGAGTCATATTTCTTATACTCTCCTTCAAATAAATAACATTTATCTAAATGAGGCTTTGTGTGCTAACTTTTTCCAAATATTAAATGCTTCTGTTACTTGGTCATACTCCTTTAGGAAAGATTTTATTTTGTCAAAGGAATTACATAACGTTTTTGCACAGTTGGAGTTGCATAAATAGTCACAGAAACTACAAAAAAGAAAACAACTTAAGAATTGTGATCGGACTACTAAGAGAGTTTGCTGGGGCCTCAGTAAAATCCTGCATGAGTCGAACTCTGATGGTGATGATAAGATTAATGACTAAAAGGGGTGAGACAACGGCAATGTATCATAGTACAGATTAGGGTGATAAAATTGATATGTTCTCTTCCGTCCTTGTAAAGTCAGTGTTGATGACTTGTAATTCTGAGTATGTTGTGGGGGCAGAACTTTTGGAAGGAGGTGACATCATGACATGTGTTAGGAGGGAAATATCCATGAAAGTCCCTTTATGCATTTACCAAACCCATTACATAGTTCTCTCTCAAATTCTTGTTCTTAACAATTTCTTTTAGGCAGAAATTATTTCTTGGGTTGTTCTGTATTCATAGACTCTGTCTTTACAGACAGACCCATAAGGGGAACGTAAAGACTTCAGAAGAGAATAAATTAATTTTTTCTTTTCACTTTATTATTGTCGAAGTACCATTTTAAGTTTTATAGCTTCTCGACTTGC
Organism: Callaeas wilsoni; assembly: GCA_013398955.1. NCBI lineage: Eukaryota > Metazoa > Chordata > Aves > Passeriformes > Callaeidae > Callaeas > Callaeas wilsoni. The sequence continues at coordinate 36,100 of VWPU01007036.1, forward strand.
ATGATGCATCCTTTAGAATTCCTTTTCTTTATGAAGTTTTTTAACCTAATTTGAAAAGATGACAAATTCTCCTTTTGAAATTTAATTAATTAGATGTTCAGACTCTTAGTAATGCATGGGAACAAGGTTTGACTCCTGGAAGGAAATCTTAACCTTGGAAGTTTTCCTTGAATTCAGAAGGGCAACTGTGTAGAAACTCCTCATTCAGGAAACAGTGGTTATAAGGACAGTGGTATTTAGTTGGACATACCATCACTCCTTTGGAATGGACTTTCCAAGAGAGCGGGGCAATAGGTGTGCTTAAATAGCAGCACCTCTGAGTATCCTGATTCTTAGAAAGTTGTCATTGTGTTCATGGCTCCGAGGCTGAAATGCCACACAGTTCACTTGGTGTTGGACGGAGTTGTAAGGGAAAAGTCAAGCCATGCAGTTACATTTTATGGATGCCATTCAGCAGTGGGTGCTCTCTTCAGCATAATGGCTTATTTTAGTCACAAATCTTTGGTGAAGCCAGGGCTGCCAGGGTTTGCTCTGTAAACTGCCCGTGATCATGTCATACATACCTTGTTAGCAAGCCCTCTAATCACAGTAAATGTTTCCCTATTTGTGTTGCTTATCTTTGGCTTAGAACTTTATATGCTTTGATAAGATTCACTTATAAATTTACTAAGCCTTTAAAACCTATATTTCTGTCAACTTTAGATTGCAGCATGTCCCATTTTGAAAGCTGGTACATTTTAATTATTAGTGATGGCAGATAAATTGTGAAATTAGCCTGCATTTCTTGCATTCTGTAAAACTTGTGTCAGGACCTGTGAAGATGTTAATGGACTAAATGTATTCCATTGTTTTGTTTCATGTTTTGCTACACTGTTCTGCAGTAGAGCAATCATGATTAAGACTTTTTGTGATTCTTTGTGTGCCTTTGCCCAGGTAGGCGTGAGCTAACTAATTACTGTTGGTTATTATAAGTGATAATCACGACTATTGCTGCAGTGAATTTTTATAGCCAGATTAGGACTTTTAAATCAGAAAATTTTACTCCTATTGTCCACTTGGCAGTATGTGACAATTTGTCCTCAGAGATGAATTTACTTAGTGGAAAGGGGAAAGGTGTGTTAAACCTTTATGCATTGCTGCTGTTTCTCATTTCAGTGAGTGAAATGCAGTAGAACATGAAAGGCAATGGAGTCTAAGGACTCTTGTTCTAAAGGTGACATTTTTATTGTTTTTTTAATCTGGACCTACTTGAAACATGTGCATGGAAACATGTGAATACGTGTCCTGGTTCATTTTAAATAAGTCAGTGATTATAGATTTATGTGAACCTGAACTCCCTAGCTGCATTTTATTGCTGCTGACATGATAACATGACAGATTAAAAGTAAGATGTTTGGGCTATATATGCTCTATGGAAAAATAGAATAAAAATGCTTTTTCAGACTAGCTTGCTTGCTGCTGCTCAGTTGAAGCTATATAAGAATGTACTTTGGGGTTTGGATTTTCTTTTTTTTTTTTTTGAGATAGGAATTAGAAATAAGCATAGGACTGAAGCATTTGTAGCTTTAATTTTAATGTGCAGAGTCTAAAATCAACTTCTGAGCTTCTCACTGGAAGTTATTTGAAGTTTTTAGAAGTAAATTAGTATGCTTAAGTCCTAACATTGTTGAACATGTGGGTTTGAGACCTAAAGTTTCTGTAATAGCCCAGAACAGAGCAGTGGTAATCAGTGCTGTGGACCACACAGAGCCATGGAGCTTTCAAGTTCTATTTTGGATTGCATGTATTAAAGTCACAAAATTTCTAGGATCGTAAGAGATGCATTGGAAGTGAACGTATAAGATGATCCTTCATGGATAATTTGAGATCAAAAGGAACCCCAAGATTCCAGCAAAAGGTGGAAAGTGAAATGTAATCTTTCAGTTATTTTTATCTGGAAGAGTAGATGATATTAATGACTGTCCATGAAGATGACCTATAGCTCTTATATTTCCAAACAGTTGAGGCATGCTTTGTTGTGAACAGCTCAATGCTTGAGTTGTTGCTTTTACATTGAGGAAACTGTATCTTTGGGTTAGGGTTTGGCTTTTCTAGTGTTGAAAACAAAACAAAGGCTACCTTTGATATGCAAGATAGGAAGAGATTAATCTGAACTAGGACTGATTTGATATAAAGCTTTTTTGAGAAACAAAACTTTAAAAAAATGGATATGTTGTCATTGAAATGCTACACCAGAGAGGAGACATTTATCCTAGCGTGTGCTGAGCTACATGCTATGTTTGAAATTCAAACTGTGCATCACTACATCAAAGTCTTTATTCGTTCTGTATTAGGACTTCTGATGTATGGTGGGCTGCTTACAGAATTGGAAGTGTTAATAAGAGGCTCTTGAGGGTCATGGATTAAATGATACAAAGCTTAGGCATAAGGTGAAGCAGCTGGATGCAAAAGGCAGAGTGATGCTGTTGAGGGCTGTTTCTTGAGAGCGATGGGAGGAAGAAGTGTAGGGGTATGTCCTAGCCAGAGAGAAAACATTACTGAGTGGAAAGTTATAAATTTGAAAAGTCAGATACGGAAGTTAGGATGAAAAGGAAGTAGAGAAGCACAATCTTCAGGTAAAAACCAAAAATTTATTGTGGCGAGAGACGTGAAGCTGAACTGACATAATGGGAATTGCTGTGTGGGTGTGTTAGAGGTAAAATAAGTGGAAGAAAGATGAGAATATGTAGACTTTATTCTAGTTAAAGCAGAGAGCAGGTGATAAAGAAAATGATAGATTTGCCAGGAAAGGATTGACTTAATTTAATAATTAATTAATATTAAGAAAATTTTAGGAAGAGCCCAGAAAGAGAGACAGAGAGAGATGATATTATTGGTGTCCCAGAAATGGTAGTTGGGGAAATTGTCAGCAATTACATCTGGATAAAGTTTACAGAGAAATGTGAGGCTCCTGAATCTTATTTCTTTCTATGCTGACGTTGGGTCATCAGTGCATCTGCTGTTTATGAAATACTGCACACAGGTCTTCATACACAGAGGAAGAGATACTATTTAAACAAATACTGAATGAGTTGATCTGCGGCATTCCAGTGGGTGATGCTCTGCTTCTGTATGTGATAAAGTAACACAGCTGAGCACAATTTTTGGCTGTTTTAAAGTAGTCCAAGCAGTTTCACAGTTGAATTGTTTTTTCAGTTGCATAAAGTGGCTAAATCTGGGTTCATTTTGGCTGTGTCGTTTATTCCAACTAGTCAAGTGTGAAGGTTGCATGTAAGTTGCGCTCTTAAAGCTTGAAATATTTGGTCTAGGAGCATGCAAAGATGCTGAAACACAGACTCAGAAGGAAATCTCTCAGGATCTAATGGAGAAATGACTATCCAGTGCTCATCAGTCAACTCTAACTCCAGATATTTGTGTGATTTTTTTTTTTACAGGGTGGAAGTTGTAGTGATTCAAAATATCAGAAAATCTTCATGCTGTGCAATATTTAAAAAACCTCAAAGCTATTAGCCTAATTTCAGATATCTGGCGCACACACAGAGAGTAAAGTAGGTACCAAGCTTGGCAGAGATATGGCACAATATAGAACATGGTACAAATGTTTGAGGCCGAGAGCCCTCCAATATCACTTTCCATATACACTAAATTTGTTATTGTTTCACGCTTTTTGAGGGTGATAGGTAGATGGATGAAAGAAAGAGGAGTGGGACTTGCTGTGGCAAGAGAAAAAGCAACAACAGAAAGCCATTTTTAATCTGTGCTTTTGCTGATCGTGTAGTTTTAACTTTTTGCTAAAGGCAAACTAGTAATATTATAAAGGACGGTACTTGCATGCAAGAAATGCTCTCACACTATGCATTCCTAAGTGATTTTTCTTACCAGCTTATCAAATGCTTTCTGTACAAAATTGCTGATTTATCTGAGTTGTTACAGATGTCTCAAGAAATACCTTGTGCCAGTTACAATTAAATGAGGGAGGATATTATGAAAAATGTAGGTTGAAGAGTGTTTTTGGTTTGTGGTGTTTTTAGAGTAATGTGCAATCATTTGTCATTAACATAGGTTGCAACTCTGAGAATTTATCACCCAGTGTGGTTACATGCTATAAAACATTGTGTACCAATTCAAAAATATCGTTTAAAATGAAAAAAAATCGTTGTCACTTCTTTTGTTTGTAATGCAGTGAAGTAAGAGGTATTTAACACATCTCATTTGTTTCAGCAAAGCATTATATTTGGCTACACAGTTTATTCATCGTAGCACAAGAAAGTATTTTCTGTTTGAACTTACTAAACTGACATTTCATAGACAGGAGTAGCTGCCACCTTTTCTTCTCCATTGGGAACAGTTTCATCTTAGTCAAAAGATGGAGGCAATCCAAAATGAAGAAGGACAGGTGGATTTACATTTACCAAATGCACATTTTAAATGTTTTGAACCTTTTAGTTGTAGTAAAATGAATTTGGCCACTCCTCCCTTATCATTTTAGATAATTAAAATTTCGTTGTGTGCTTTCATGTAATCCTTAGTGCTAACATTATACGAGTACTGCCAGGATGTGAGAGTTTAGCTATTCTTTTAGCATATTAGCCAAAATAGGAATAAATGGATTTTTAAAAATTTTTCTAACATTTTAGGAGTAATCTCCATAACTGAAAGTGCATCAAGTAAATGCTTAAGACACTTGTCTTCCAGGATTGCTTTGTCAGTGTTATCTGTACTCCTCTTCTGCATGACAGTGGCTTTGATTACAGCAGCAGCTGGCAGGAAACATGTATTTATTGTCTAAGGGTGTCCAGATTCCCCTTTCATTCCTTGTGTTGTCATCTTTTAAGTTGATAGTGTGCTAGTTAAGGTAAAAGCATTGCTTAGTTCCTTCTTTCAAGCAAAAAAGCCTTAAGTACTAAGCTACTTTTGTTGTTAGAATAGTAAGTGGTTTTATTTTCTTCTTTACTTCTACTGTTGGAATAGCAGAAGTACTTTGATATTTGATTTAGATCGGATACTACAAAAAATTTCTTCACAGCAAGTTTTGTCAAACACTGGAACAGGCTTCCCAGGGAAGTGGTGGAGTCACCAAGCCCGGAGGAATTTAAAAGATGTGTTCATGGGGCACTTTGGGACATGCTTAAGTGGTGGACTTGGCAGTGCTGGGTTAGCAGTCAGAGCTGATGATCGTAAGGGTCTTTCGCAGCCTAAACAATTCTGTGGTTCTGTGAAAATCCCATTTGAAAGCTCAGAGAGAAGGGTTTTTATTCTTGGAAACTGCATAGAACTGAAGCTCAGGATTGTAAAATACTTCTGGCCTTGTGCAGGGCAAAGACCCATTTTGGGACAATGTTCTGAAGCATGTCCTGATTCCCCTTGGGATGCATCCAACACCCAGTCATTGCTGCCTGGGTGAGGGAAGAGCAAAAAGGACAGAATTTAGTCCTGAATGGAAAGAAGTCTGAAGTACTCACTTATGGCAGAATTTCTGCTTTTGCATGGACAAACTCTCTCTGGTGATGTCTTGCCGTTTGCTGTAGTTGATAATTTTTATAATTCTGTCACAAGTTAAGCCTTTAATTTTAGTGCCAACAAGAAACAAGTCTTGTCTGGTATCAATTTAGACATTGAAATCAACACAGTAGTCTTTTCCCTGGGGCTATAGTTCTAATATAACACATTTGAAGTTTGACACCCAATGGACAGTCCTGAATCCCTCATTCTAATAGTGGCATTTTTGCAACTGTTTTGGCCCACATCGTAGTGTGGGATTTTGGCAAGATTTGTTTGCTTCTTCTTCTATCAGGTCATTTGATGTTCCTTGGTAAGTCCTGCCTCCTGTTGTGGGATGACTTTCTACTCCTGTTTTGTCATCTGGATTTAGGTGGAGAGAATCTTCTATGGCTTCTGCTTCATTACTGCCTGGATCTTAGTGGAAAAATAAGGTAGAAAACAAAGAGCTTGCATCTTTCCGTTCCATGGAAGGCATACTCAGATGGAGCTCATGCAATGTTTGTTCTTTAAACGTGGCCTTCAGCTTTGTGCTGCCTCATGGTTTAAAGCCAGGTAGAGTCAGCCCCTTGTTCTCAGAGTGACATTTGGGGTGTGACTGGTGTCACAGCATGGCCAGTCGGGCATCACAGACGCACTTGGTGACAGTGACAGTAATCTGGCTTATCAAACCCAGGAACAAGAACGAAGATCGATGGATTTTTATCCTTTAGATTTTAAAGGGCAGATCTCAAAGAAGAAGGCTAATCATGTTAGTTTACACTTGAAGACAGTGTGCTGGAATGAGAAATAGGATGGGATTTTTTTTTTTTCCATGTCGTTTCAGTAGGCAATTCTTAATGCTCTATAAATGGCAACAAAATATAGCATTCTTGGACACTTGATGGCACTTACATTACGAAGTTATCTTTGAGAAACATCTCAAAGGAAGGAAATAAAACCTAATGAAACAGGATTTACAGAGTCAAAGATCTGCATAACTAGAATATGCTGATCACTCATTCTGATCTCTTTTTCCTTTGACAGGTTAAGCCGAGAGCTGAGAGCTAGCTTTTAATTAATTTTAAGCTCTTACTAATAGTTCTTATTTGCTGTATACCTGGATGTATGTGTCTGCAGAAACAAAAACTCCAGTCAAGAAATGATTAAAACTAACTAAGCCCAGTTTTGAATAAGAATCTAGAAAAGAAAGCTTGATTTCTCTTCTCAGAAAACTTGTAACTGTTCTTTGACTTCGTTATGTGTCTGCTTTTGTCTCATTCTCTCAGCATCCTTGAGGTACAGAAGAGTTCAAGAGCTGCCAGTTGTATACTGGAGTAGTAAAGTAAAGGCAGTGTAAATGTAGTAGTAGCAAAAAGCCAAACTTTCAATTAAGATGTCAATAAAGTTAATATAGACTACTTGAAGTATACACAGTTTTCTGAGTAGTTTGGAGGAACATGGATGCTGTTCAAAAGAAATGGGTGCTTTTTATTGCTTGACAGTAATGTTCAGATTTATTTCATAGGCACCTAAACAGAAGAAGAATTTTACCCTTTCATGGAATGATTGAGTTTATTGTGGTGAATGTGCAGGGAAGTGTATTGTAAGATCAACATTTCCAAACTCCTTGCTTAGAAATTAAATGCAGATGTTTTCAAATAATCAAAGACTTGGACATGCTTTATTCTAGTCGACAAATACTCAAAACACTTTCCAAAAATTTTATTTTGGAATTCAGAATTAGATGCCATAAATGGGTAGGCTATATACTTTACACATATCATGTTCTGTGGGATCGGCAGTTTGGCAACTGAAACAGGCACTACTGAAATAAATTGCTACTTTTAAATATAAACATTGCATAGAATTCATATGAGGAGGGAAATAAGCTGAAGTCTTTCTTTCTTTTGAATAGAGCATAATGTAGTCTAATTTGATTAACAGAATGCTTTACATAATTAAATTATGGGTAATCATGGCACTCTGCGAGGATTTTAGTAGGTTGAAACTTAAGGTCATTGTCACTGCCCCCACCCTAAATCTAAAAAAGGGAGGTTTTAAAATTAGGAGTCATGTGAACTTAAACATTGCTGATGTCTTCACTTTTAAGTAATACTGTAATAAAGTTAGATCCTGGCAGCTGGCATTCTTGTGGATTGACATGGCTAATTGGCTTTGGCATCTTAGCCTCAGGAAACCTCATCCATCACTTCAGAGCAGGACTTTTGGCAAGAGTCAGAGAAAACATTTAATACTTTTTCTCTTGCTTTCTGTGCAAAGCTGCTTTGCATTTTGAGCTTTCCTGTGTGTCTCATTAGAAACTCAATGTAATGCTTATCATTATGCTCCTTTAACATGATCTTTTATAATGAATGACTATCCATTTGACTTTCTAGAATTAGCTGAGTGTCAATATTACAAATCTGTTTTGAGGCTTACCTCTCAGTCACAGCTGATAGCTTATGCAGAATTTCCTAGAAGAAATATACTAGCTGAAGAAAGGTAGTTGAATTTTGTAGTTAACTCCTTGCTAGTCAGTAGTGGAGGTGAAAGTAAGGCTTAGCTTTAGATTCTGAAGAGCTCCAGACACCCATCTCTAGTGCAGGTAGCATTACTGATTATGAGAATTGCTCTGGCCAGTGATTTGATAGATGCGAAAGATGGGTCAAGAGAGAATTCAAGACTTCCCAGCAGGGCAAATCCAAGTAGTGTTTCAAGATGGTTGAGGATATTCCTGGTGGGAGGAAAGGGTGTTTCAGAGGTCTTCTGGTAAAAGCTTGTGAGAGCAGGAATATCCTGGTTTTTCTATTTCACTATGATCTTAGCAGTGTTCCCTTCTCTCAGATCTTCACATTGTCAGACAGTCCTATTTTTTTCCTCAAGCCTTTGAGAAACACAGGCATTATCCTCCTTTTTCCAGCTTCAGTCCCTGTTACCTGGCAGTTTCTGCCCTCTCATGCTTCTAAGTTTGTGAGGTTTGGGAAGTAGGGCAAATGGCCCTGCTCTGGGAGAAGTGGGGGGAAAATACAATCTGAGGACTGAAAAAGTTGGGACCTTAAGCAAAACTAATGCTGTCTTATTCTGTATGTGGTGAGGTGTAGATACGGAAACTTCTTTGGAAGGGAGGGATTCTTTCCGTTTCCAGCAGTATTTCCCATTTGCATCTCCATCTGCTTCAAAACAATGCTCAGGGTCCAGGTGCTGGTGCGGGAGAGAGTGCTCTGAGTGTTCAGTGAAGCAGGTGAAATGTTGCTGCAGGCTTGTCACTTCTGCTCTGCCCCAAACCTGGAGTCCTCTGCTAAAGCTTGAAAATCAGAGTCCATTGGAGCAAGGCATGGCTGTAGTGTGTTTGAGGCAGAGGATTGTTAATGTCTCTGCTTTGTCCAATGGTGAACTGAGGCATGGAGAATAAAGGAAAAGTTCTTGAGCTGGGTTCTCTGCAAGCTCCTGATGGGGAACAGTTGTAATGACCTGGTCTCAGATACCAAATTTACCAGGAACACACGGAACTTTATTTGACTTCCTCTTGTTGGAGCACAGAGGAAATGGGGTAGAGGTGTTTGTGTGTAGTCAAAGATACAGAGGTCGGTGGATCAGCAGAACTGCTAACTGAGTGCATTGGATGAGTCTGTAAATGTCCACTTTGTCTCTCTACCGCCTTGTAACAAAAATTGTAATGTATAGAATTGTGGAATCTTTTTTGAGGTTTTGGCCATCCTACTTAAAATTATCCAGTTATTGTGTTGATGATAGTTGTTGACGAGCTGCTTCTTTATGGCTTCTCGGATGGTTCAAGTATTATGAAAACTAGTCTTGGAGTACAGATTTCATTTTGTAGAAGAAGAAGAAATCTTCCATTCTATGTTCAAAATATGCCAAATGAAGGTGTTTCTAAGAAGACAAAAGTTTGCAGAGTCTAAGTTTATTCTGCTGGTTTGTGATTTGATTGGCTTTTTTTAAAACACAGTGTTAATCTTACCATAGAACTGGCTAGTGGAATGGGCAGGCATTCTTTCCGATTAACTGTATGTTACATTTAATTATTATTTTCTGTTCTCCATATGTTTCATTTGAAATTAAATCTTTCATGTTTTAATTGCCTATATCCACTCGTAGTATATTAGTGCCAGTTCTAGTCTGATACTGTTCCTGACATCATTTATAGGATAATGATAATTAAACAGAGCAGCAATTTCAGCCCAGAAATCATTCTGCTCCTTTTGAAACTCTAAGCTGTCAAAATAAAAGTCAATTGTGCATTTGCATTCCTTAAATAGAGTTCCACAGAAAGTTTTGGAGCAAAACCAGTTTGGTCTAAAAATTATAACAAGCTTTTTTTTTTTGTACAAAAAGGAGTTGTTTTTGAAAATAATGCGGTTAATTTCTCCATTTTAACTGTTTCTGTGATGCAAAACAAAACCTATACCTTTGCACATACAGTCTGAAATAATGTTCTCTTTTTCACTTCTACATATTGAAGTATTTTCTGTGTTAAAAAGTGTTTCTCATGCTATGTATAAAATAGTTTTAAAAGTCTTTTTGTGAAAGAGTTAATGTTTTTGCTTATGTTTATAGTCAGATATAATGGATGTGGTGGTGTATGGCAAATGTTAACACGTGGCTGCTGAAGTTCTTTACATGATGCTATTACAGGATACATAGATTTTCAAACAGTGCTGAGGCTAAGTTTTTTAATTGTTTAAACAGTCACTGGTTTGGCATTCAGGGGGAGGTGGTTCATGTGAAATCTTGTCTCTGTGATATGCTCCTTATGCCTCTAATAAGGTTAGAAAAGCGGAGGAGGACAACTTCTAGCACAGCTTGTAAATGTCAGTCTGGATGGAAGACAGGTCAGCTTGAAAACCATATTGGTGTCGGAAAATGAAAGGAAAAAATCCTTCCTTGAAGCTGAGCTCTAATGAGGAAACATTGGTAAAGAAAATGTAGAATTTCTTGGTCAAGCAGAAGGAAGTAATTCTAAAGTATCAATCTACATCTGTTAAATGTGAGGAAAGTTAAAGAATAAGATTTATTTTGTCTACATCTAAATCTGAATGGTTTTCCTAAGGCAGATTTTTATGTTGGTTTGAGTCCTGGTTATGTGTAGGACTTGCCAGCTAGTGTCCTGTCTTTAAGACTGGTTCTGTCTTTGGAAGACAAACTGACTTGCGTAGCATTTTTATAGGAAAATCCAGTGATGAGTGTGACAGCAGAATCTCTTCTGAATCTACTCCTTTCTCTTTTCTACCCTTTCCACACAATGGATCAGTAAATCAGACCATTAGTGACTATGAAAATTTCAATAGTGCATCAGTTACCATGTCTTACTACAATATTCTGCTGAATGGGGTTATTTCTAAGGAACTGTGTTGGTTGATATTGATCTCGTGTGGTCACTTCCATGTGAACTATTAATGTTTTTGTAATGTGAGCAGTGTGATTCTTTAAGGAATTTCTTTCTGGTTCAGTAACTTGTCTCTCTCTGCTCAGATGCCATGGGGTGCCTCAATAGCTTCTGCTGTCCTCAGATCTCAAGGACTGCAGGAGGTTTTTGCAGAGTCGATTGAAATAAGTCTGGAAATGGAAATTCCCTGTTCAGTATTTCTAGGGAGAAGAATGATCTGAAGTGGGAACTAGAAAGAGGGGCTGAATGCCATCTATTTAAGAACATAAGTTTCTCAACTTTAATACCTGGTTTATGTTGACAAAACATTCAATAAACTGGCACATATGCTAGGGTTTCACATGTTTCTAAATTTTGTAAAGTATACCTACCATAGTTTGGGTTAAAAAAAGGCATTGATTTCAGTAAGATGTATTAGATTTAAAATTCACAGAAAGTCAATAACTTCATTAGAAGTGTCCTGAATTTGCTTAATACTCCTCCAAAATCAAACTTAATAATTGTCACCTTTGAATATTTTAAAGTGTTAATGATGATATTATTTTTCAATTGCAAATTTCTTAATCTTGAAAAGTTATGTTTATATCATCTGTGTCGGTAACCTTGGATAAAGTAACTGTTGACTTTGCTCTTACTCAGATGTGCTGGTACAATTTCTGAGACAAAATTCTATTTGGAACATTTAACTTAAATAATTTGATGTGCTTTACAGATTAATATATTGAATGAAAGGTCTTTAAATATCAATCGCATTACAAAAATTTTCAAAGAGTGGATTGTACAGTTGGATTGGAAATACATGCTTTTTGTATGTGTAAGCTCATGCCCCACTAGCTGCATATAAATACTTTATAAATAATTGTATTTGTTTTGAGTATTTGAAAATTTTAAATTTTTTAGATGCTTGTATAGGAATTTTTTGGTCTAAGAAGTACAAAATCCTTCCCTGCTTCCTGACACACACACATGGATGCATGCATCCATGCATGTCCTGCCTTTGTCTCTATTTTTCTCTTTCTATCTGTTTTTATTAACCAGGAGGAGCTTTAAAAGTTATGGTCATTCTCCTATATAAAAATATAAAGTTGTTTTTGGTGACAACAGTTCTTTTAACACACTGCAATTCTTTGCTGTGCCGAAAGTGACTTTTTGAATAACCCTTTTGCTTTACATTTAAACCCTGATGTTCACCATGTCTCTTACTTAATTCCTGGCCTAATTAAGACTGCTGGGAGCTGAACCACGTTCTTGAGCATGTTAAGCTGTGCAAACTGGCCCCTTGAGTCCTGAGCCAGGACTCTGGTGCACAATATCAACCATTTTGTGTCAAAATGGATACACTGAACTTGAATATGGGCATTGTTTGCTAATGCTTGCAAATCACAGTAAGTCAGTGGCCTTAGGCAAAGCAAGATGTAATGGGAATTCACTGATGTAAATAACCTTGCTGGAGAACTTTGCCATGGTCATAAATAATGAAGCTCTTGGACACCTTCCCCCTTTCCCCAGAAGAAAATCTATATAGCTTTTCTACTGGATTACCTGACTCCCTGCTTGTATGGGATTTATGAATCTGAATTAACCGGAAGTTGAAGACGTTTCTGCTTTGACAAATTTTAGAATAAGGCCTCTCACTGATTTGTTAAGAAAGCTTTACTAATGGGCACAAATATGTAATTTTTCGCTCAGAATTCCAGCCTCTCTGCAAAGTAGCCTGTATATTGTGCATGTAGGGACTCAAAGAATGTGTGCCAAGCCGGAAGGATTATATTTGGAACTTTACTGAATGGAGTTACTGCAATCTGTAGTTTGAGCAGCAGCTCAAGCCAAAGTCAAATTGATTTGTGTTAAACAGTATTCACTCGTGAGAGGGGGAGTGGAAGGAAGCCTCAGTCGCAGATGGGGGATATGGAAAACCTTAAACCTGTGCAGTGAATTGAAAATACAAAGGTGTTGTGAGCAGTAGTAGAAGACTCCAGCTACAGGAATTTTACCACTTGGTTAAGAGGAAGGGCCAGCATAACAGTCTGTTGGTGAGCAACATGACCTCCAGCAAAAGTAGATGATTGATTATTTGAGACTTATTGAAAACATAAGATCAAGCAAACTGTTAGGCACTAAAATGAAGAAAATGAGTAAGTTGGTGTTTTGCAATATCCTACAAAACAAAACTTGTACGTTTATGTTCATGTTTATATTTTTAACATATTTTTTCAGTTCGTGGGTCATCTGTGCAAAATCATCAACAGATTCACAGAGTACTCTGAGTTGGAGGGGACCCACAAGGATCATAGAGTCCAACCCTTCAGTGAGCGGTCCATACAGGGATTGAACCCACAGCCTTGATTCTATTGAATTAGCACCATATTCTGACCAACTCGCCTCATTGTACATGTGGGTCTCACACTATGGGCATTTCTAAATTAAGCCATAAGACTATGCATCTTTTTTTTTGGCTGTAGTACAGATGTGATTCTTTCCACTTTTTTCGACCTGCCAAATCTTCTGCACTGACTTCAGTGCACTGTATTGAAGTATTTGCAAATGTAGTAATTCTCCACTGGTCTGTCGTCACGCTTGTTTTGTACTCAGTTGCATACTGTTTATCTTATATCAGTGTTCAGATCATTGCTTTGAATTTGGACTTGTAATTTCAAATGCAGAGAATTAATTATTTAATCTGTTACTTTGCTGATACTTGACTGTTGCTTGAATAAGAAAAATCAGATAAACAGGATGTCTCCTTGATTAGAGGTCTTTTTTTGTTAATGAAAGCAAGTTTGCAGAGTGTATTTGTGTTACCTATAAAGCCGTTAAACTTTTATGGGTTAACCAGGAGTTTACAGGTCACTTGAACAGGTGATTTGAAGAAAAAATACTTGGCAGGTTTAGTAATGGTGTTAATACTGAATTTTGAGGGCACAAAAAAAGGTGATAGGGAACTCCTGAAATATTTGTAAATAATCACCCAATATGTAGTAGATTAATAAAACAATGAGAGGAAGTTCATCTCACTAAAACACATTAACTCTGACAGCTTCTGTGCCGTTTTATTTTCTCATGAAGGATTTTTAGCCTGGCTATTGGAATTAGATTGATGAATGTTTAGGTCATCACATACGATGATTCTTGAGGTCAGCGTTCAAGTCTTAAATAGCAACTCAGTTGCTTACAACCATCTGTGACTCCCAACAAGATGCAACCCGGTGATTGTGGACACTGCTGGAAGTGGTGAGGCTACAAGGAGTGAAGGTGAGCTGCTCTTCTGTACAAGTTGTCACTGAGCAAAGCTGGTAGTTGACTCCCTTTGTTGCTGAATTGGTACGCAGTGGCACAGGTGACAGAGAAGCAAAACCAAGCAGAAACAGAAGCCTGTGAATTTTCCGGCATATTATGTAATGGCTAAGGAAGAAAATGGAAGATGAGAATAAGGGAAAAGGGTAAAGCATATTGTACTTCGTGTGCTTATCTCAAAAATATGGGGCTTCTATTTTAAAAAACAGCATTTAGAATTTTTAATATGGATAGATTTTCCTTTTATAAAGCAATCTAAAAGTTTAAAGACTCATAAGATGTGTCATCAGAAGAAAGCTGGAAAAATAGATTGGTAACAAAAAGGAGAATAATTCACAAAGAGGAGACCAAGATTCGTTGATTAAAGAATTGATAAAATATTCCTGTTCTGCAGGTAGAAAACAAATACAGATATATACAATCTATAATAAACTTAGAAGCACAGAATCTTGTATTTTTAAAATTTCTTCATATTGATAATTTTCATGCATCTATGTTCACTAATTCCATTTTTAGTTCTTTAAATTCAGCCGCAGAATTTCAGATTGGCACTGCAAAAGTGAGGATCATACAAATATGGCCAAACACTAGCTAATGGGGAAGAGCAGCTATTGTCATTGTCATAAACAGTCTGGGAAAGAGGAAACTGAGAAGACAAGTTTTTGCTATTTATAGTTTATCCAAGACTGTAAAAATGAGAGCTGGTTCTAAAGCTTGCAGAAGCCTCATGACACTGTTCCATTGATGAAGTGGCAGTAATGCAATGCATGTGGGGAGAAAACTCCTCTTTTATATATACAGTGTTGGAATTTGATTTTTCACTCAGGAAGTTGAAAATATGAGTAAAATGTCAGTTCCACATTTTGTAGCTATTAAACACCCCCATTTCCCCTACTCCCTTCAACTTAATATTAAGGATGATTGGGAAAGGAGTAGAGGATAAAACTGAAAAATCATTATCATGCCACTGTGTAAATCATTGGTGTGCTGACAGGTTTACTGCTGTCTGCAGTTCTGGTCCTCTTTAAAGTGTAATAGAAGTAGAGAAAGTACCTCGTGGAAAAATAAAGATGCAAAGGTGTTGAAGAACATGTGTAAGTGGAGGAGCTAAATTCAGTAAACTTGGCCTGGGGGAGAAGGAGTAGGAGACAAATAATGTAAAATCGTGTTTGTATGAAGAGGGGGAATGGTGATGAAGTATTTACTTGAAATACAGGAATGAAGGGATGCCAAAGAAAATTGTTAGCAGTTCAGAACAAACTGATGCACACAGATGCGAAGCTGCACTGGACAATTAGGATGCCAAAAACTTTCTCGTGGGCTGCATGAGAAATTGTGGGAAAAATAATTCATTAGGGCAATCACATGTGGAGATCCTATATGTTGTTCTTGCAGCCGTGCCCTGGAATTTGCTTCACTGTGTAGCAGGGAAGGTATTTTTCAGGCACTTGTTGCTGATGGTTTTTCAAAACCAGGAATTGAGCTAGCTGTGTTGCAGACCTCTTCTTGTGCTCTTGGGTCTAATGCAGATATTTCTACTTCGGCCTATGGAGTGGGAATTCAAAGACTTTATACACCTACCTCTTGAGAGGCAGGTCTTGCACCTCGGGCCAGTTCAGCTCCAACAGCAGGAAGGCATTTTGCCATCTGTGTAAGCTGAGGAGCTCTTCCCACCGTTAGCTGGGTGACCTACTGGAACTCCAGGAGTCCATTGCAGAACTTGCTGAAGCACATCCCTCCCTTTCCGACTGCCTCTTGGTGTGTAGGCTCTTACCTGTGTATTTATTTTTCATTCTCCTAGCCGTCCATGGAATAATTAATTGAGCATACATAAGCAGGATTTTCTCTCTGTACTTAATTCTTTATTCTTCTTACCTTATGTAAAAAAACCCCAGGTAAAACAGGCACTAAAGAAAATGCCGGGAAGCCACATGGCATTTGGTACTTCAGAGTGTATGTGGTGGAATCCCTGGACAAGCAGTGTGTGTTTGTTGTTAGCACCCGGTTACACAGAGATGGTGCATGCTTGGGGGGATGTAGTTTACCGTACCAAATCCTCTGTTACTGTATACAGGTGGGGAAAGTGCTCTCTTCAGCTGAGCTTGTGTCCCTGACAAGTGTGGGAGTCTCTGTTCCAGTGGATGGACATGGGGGCGTTTTTAGCAGCGTGATTAATAAGACTTCTGTAACACTGATTCCATAGTTTTGCTTTACCTTGTCAAATAAAGCAGATATCTTCGCCATCCCTCCTCACTAGTTTAAAAGCACTTGGACTCTTTAATTGTCATAGAAAATATAGGCAGGGGTGATATTTTTGAAACAGAAATATAAAGAAATACTGGATGGTTTTAGAGAACTGTATATACAATTATGGGTTCTGCCTGTAACTCTGTTTATTCTCCATTATCTAGTTAGAAACAAACCTGCCGGAGAAGTAATTCTTTTTTCAGACTGGAAAGATGGAAAGGACACGTTGACTTGACTGAGGAGAGGAGGAGATAACCTCTTTTACAGTGCTTTTGAGTCTTGGCAATTTCTTCAGGTTACTTTTCAGTGGGAAGATAAATATGCTGTATATGGAATCTTTGATGTAAATACCTGAAAGTGTGGAACATTGTTTAATCATAATAATGTGTATTTCTTAAATAATTTTAACATGAAAGGGAATTATTTTGCAATTAGGACTGCTACATCTTTCAAAGGGTTAAATGCTAATTTTAGCTAGAAACTTTTAAGTAAATTAGATTACATTAACATTTCCCTTAAGTAATAGATATAGCTTTCTGTAACATATCTGATTCTTTGGTAATAGTATTAAAAATTTCCTAATTTTAATTGAGAATGGTCAGAACGTTAGGCTTTATAAACTTCATTGTATAAGAACTTAAAAATAAGGGAATTCTTTTGAGTTTGATGGGCTTGAGCATCTTTTCCATATGGATTCAATTCACATTTTTATCGGAATGTGGAAGTCATTACTCTGACATCTGAAACTGAGGTAGCAATAAAAAAAATTATCACAAACAAGACAGCAGACACAAATGATTTTGTGTTTATTACTGGGTGGCCGTTTTGAAACTTTCCCAAACTTAATTGGTTCCAGATATTTGAGAATTAAAATTGTATTGTGACAAATTTATTTCTGGTCATATTTAACTCGAGTCTTCTCAGTAAGGAGGCTTGAACAAACAGAAAAGTTGTCAACCCACTCATGTCTGTCTCCAGTTTTTGTTGTAGTAGCTTTAATCCCAGTGATTTGGTTTAATAAAGACCACTGAGAAAACAAACACTGGTGGTGACTGCACTGCTCTTGTAAATTATTTATCGTATCTCTAAGGTTTTACTGTGGCGTAAGTGCTGCTGTGTTAGCTTAAATTGTTCACAAATATGTCATGTTGGATTAAATGCCTGTGTAGAGTTTATGTGTGCCTGGGAGCAATGCTTCCTGCTGTCTGGGGTGGGATTGGTGTGTGTGTGCAGCTGGGGGCACACAGACCTGCCCCTGCTCTCGTGGTGAGTGACCAGAGCAGGCTAAAACAAAAAACCTGGAGTTTCATGCTGTACTTCCAGTACAGCAGATGCTGCCTTATGCAGGGCAGTCTGTCTGAGTGCTGTGTGGTTGTAGACATTCCGTGAGGTCTTCGGTATGGGTCCGTGATGGGATTGTTTTGCTGCTCACCTCAAATTACGTGTGTCAGGAGCCCAGGGCAGGGTGTGCAGCACCTCAGCTTGTTCTACTTATGATTTGGTACATTTGGAAAATGTGCTGTATTTTCTGTACAAAATACAGCACATTTTCAAATCTTTGCAAATAGGAGAGAAGCGTGGCTAAGTAACATCTTAAGTGCATATTACACACGTTGTCATATATATGTCATGTGTCTTCCTGTACTGGAGTGTACTCTATTTCTATAGTTATTCAGTATATTTATTGAATATTCATATGCTGATACTGCATAACAGTAGCTTTATTTTTTCCATTTTAAAACGAAACTTGAGCATGAAAAGCATTACAAAACCAAAATTACCTTAGTATTGACTGTACCTATCATATCAATATGTACCTCAAACCTTTTTTTGTTCCTATAGGAAACAAGCCTTTTTTCAGATTTCTTAAACTTTTATTACAGGTCTCAAGTTTTAATCTTGAAAGACTTTTGACATCAAGGGTGAGAAATGGCTAAAGCTGTTTCTGAAAAGTAATGAAAGTCTTGCAGTGGTAAAGTCAAAAGTGGAAATTGGTAAAAGTTAATTAAGTTTCTCTTAATGAAAGGATTTAATTTGTAGCTCGTTATGCCAAGTTCTTGGAAGACAGTCTTTCTCCTCTCTGAGACTGTCAGTTATCAGCTGTGACACATTGGTAATACGATACACATTCAAACCCCCACATTTATATGTATATTTAAACTTTAAACCCACACCTGGTGAAGGGGAAGAGAAAGCCTTTGTCCTTCTGTATGCTTTCCGGAATTAGAGGTAAGTAAAAACGTTAAAAGGAAATGTTAGATTTGTGTAGGCATGGGTTTAATTAATACAAGTCTATGTTCTGTAAGTGTTGTGTTAGTAAAATTTATGAAAGACCACTAAACTGCATTAGGGTAATTTATGGCCCAAATAAATGTCAGTTGCTAAGGTAAACTAGTATAGAAACAGTGTAACTAGGATAAAAAAAGTGAAGAACTAGAGTAAATTGCAAACATTTTAAGAACAGTGATACAATTCTTTCTTTATATTCACCCAAGCAAGTATAAGTTCGTTTACAATATATTTATTAACAGTCTCGGGCTAATAAAACAACACTTACAGAGCAATTTTGGACACTTTCCAGCTCTCTGTATTGTGCAGCGACAAGTTAGGCCAGTGCTTTTTTTTTTCTTTATTAGGAAAAAAAAGAAGGAATCTGTATTCCTGGCTCCTTTATAAGGCTGTTAAATGTGCCATTTGGCATTTCAGAGCACTGCTTTGCATTGTGCTCAATTAGTGCGGACGAAGCAATTGCAGAGCCAGTTTCAGAAATGTGCCTAATTACTATAAACCACTGAGGGATCCATTCATTCTGTGTTTCTGGCTCTGTGGGTGCCAGCCACAGAGACTCCAGCAATTTCTGAAGGCTAATCCCAAGTCACTTCTCCATGTTTCTGTCGCACTTGCATTTTGGAACCTGTAATGGGGTCTGGCTGTTTATGACCATGCGTTGTTCTGCAACTGTATCTGTAGTATATTCTGGAAATGAGACCTTGGTGCATAGGAAAGGATTGAGACAGGCCCTTCAGCCCTTTCTACACACACACACACTTCCCTCCTGAAAAAGGAGGTGACATTTTATGTTTTATTTTAAATTATTCTGACTCCTGCCACAGAGAGTCTTTATTAGTTATGAAGGCTATGGATCAATTTTTGGAATAGGATTTACTTGTAGTCTGTACTAGCCATTATGATTTACTGGCTAGCTTGATGACAGCCCTCTTCCAGCTTGATGACAAACCATTCCCATTAGCCTTTTTTGGACACTTCTGCTTGGTAACTTATTTTTGAACAGCTACTGGGCATTTAAATCTAGACTTAAGAAAGATGAGTGTTGACTGCTTGCTTTGGTAAGACCTGTATTTGAAACAACAAATGCACACCCCACTGCTTTAGTTGAAGCTGTTTTATTTGTAGGCTTTTGTAAAATGGTGATTCATCCTTCTCTCTTTCTACTGAGTGAAGGAGTTGGCTGCTGCGAGAAAGTGTTCCTGTATAGATGCTTGTGTGAGCATAAAGCCTGGAACAGAGCTGTCTTGGAGGAACATCTTACTGTTGACAGTTCATGCTGACAGTTTTTCTTGTCTTTCGATTATGCAAGTCCTTTAAATGCCAATGGAGCCCGTCCATATTAGCGCCAGGGGTTTTTTTTTGTATATTTCGTCACTGAAGAGGTGAGACTTTAAACATCTGATAGATGAGAGGGAAAAACTTGTAGTGAAGACCAGACCTGATACATGGTACTGTAACCTATCATGGTGCTAGCTAGTCTTAAATGTTTTCGAAACAAAGACATCCTTCTTTCAGCCATGTTTTGAAGGCTTTCTGAAGAGTGAACCCAACTGAAAGCATCTGATTTACATACTCGTTTGACTCTTCTGCTCTTATCAGGATTAATTTGCTCATTTGATGGGAAGCATAATGTGTTTCAAGCTCAGTTGATTGTCTGCTGTGGTTTCTAAATTGTTTTCAGTATTGCTACATTCCTTAGACAATTCCTTGTTCTGTAATTGTGTACTTGTAATTTATGTACTTTTTCCTCAAGAAGTATGAGCTATTATTTGGCTGTGCTAACGTACAGGGTGATTAAATGAACCTATCCGTGTAATCCAGTGCAGTTTATGGAACAGACCCACTACATGTATTTGGTACCATTGAACCTTGCCAGAAAAAACTGTACATTTTGTTCCCGGTCAAAGATCCTCTTTCTTGTTATTTTGTACTTGGTTAAAGTGTTTGCTGTAAATCTTAAACTCTCTATAGGTTTTTAAGTTCATTACATGTTTGAAATAAAGAGAATAGGTAAATGTAGAGTGAATAAACTGGTCTGATGAAGGGATTCTGTTTGTCTGTCCCTGAGGCTGGAAGCAAGCAAGACTTTGAGCTATATTTGAACCGACCTTTAAGCCCATCTCCTCATTACCTTCCCAATGTGGTGATACAGCTCTACATCACTTGGAGTAGCTTAGGGCCATGCTGCAGTTTCTGATTTGGTAAATCTAGCAGTAGATGTACTGATAGTGCCTCCTGTGTGATCTCAATCAGTGGCCTTCAACTGTGCGATCACTGTATTTTCCTTGGGAACGTTGCTCATTCCCAATAAATAATTATAGATGTCTTGCACATTAGCAGCTGCTCACTTTCATAACTATAAATATTGGTGTGTTCAAAACTCTGTAAAATACAGTTTATCAGTTCCTCTGTTGGCTTTTCTCTGATGCTCCTCAGCTGCAATCTGTAAATACTTTACAGTCTCTTAAAATTTATTCTGATAAGTCACTCTAAGTGGCAAATACAGTAGCCATGTTTTGCATGAGAAGAAGAATAATAGAATTATTTATTTGGATGGTGTTAAAAAAGTATTCAATAACTTGGTGAGATTCAATGTTAGAAAGCTGAGGCATTTGTCCTTGACTACTTCTAAATTTCTTGGGTTACATTTTTTACCACATTGGAATTGTAATTGTTCTGTATGTTCTCAAGGCAATGTATGGAAATAACTCAGTCAATATTCTTTATGACTTTTGGGAGGTAAGTGAAAAGTATTATTCCTCTTTTGCATGAGGAATTGTCATGGTAGTACCATCAGGATTTTTAGGATCTCTTGATGGAGAGTGTCCCACCCTTGGGAAAGAAGACCAAACTACCTATTTATAGCAGAATCCTCTGTGTTTCAGTTGTCTTGCCTGATGTCTGATAAGAAAAACAAAAGCTAGAATCTGGCCCTCCTTTGTGCACTCTACTTGTTTTACCAATAATCTCATTGTGTTTCCCTTGTGATTTGCCTCCCAAGTTTTAGAGAAAGAGGAGAGGGGTTTTACAGACGTGGCATTGATTGCTATGTAGCTTCATTTCCTTCTTTTATCACTGTCTATAGCAACCATCTGAATGTTGATGAAAGTCTTATATCCCCTGAGACAACCCACACATGAAAGTAGAAATCAAGTCCCATATTTCTTGAGTTAGAGTAGGCTACACTTTTTTCCCTATACAAAACCATTGTTGTTAGGATGACAAAGTTAGTTGGCAGCAATTACCAAATCACTGTACACCAAACAAGAATATTTCGTAGTATTGAAGTCAGTTCACTACAGTAATTTTGGTGACTGCAGTGTTGTCAAGCAGCTCTGACTGAAGGCCTCTCTGGATCTAATGTGTTTCAGGATATGGAGGTTGTAGCCAACTTCATTTCAGGTAACTTGAGTCCGAGTGGCTCATGCCTAGATTTTTAAGGGCATTTTACTAGTTCAGCTTGCTAGAGGTGCTTGCTTCTGCTTTGACATTTGCTGTTTGTCCTCTGGTCCTGCAGCTGGGCTGGATGCAATAATTCATCCATTGCAGGGTCAGGCCAGCTACCTTCCCTTTGTGGAAAACATTCAAGAGCAAGAAGGAGGAGTATCAATCTGGCATGACAGAGAAACAGAAGTGAAGTGGTTTAGACTTAGCTATACATGGGTAAATCCTGCAGATTTGTGCATTTAGAATTCTTTAGCTACAAAACTAGAGGTGGTGAGTTCTCATACCTTTTGTTTGAGCAGATTTGACAGATTTTACTATTTACTTCTGTACGTGTGCATAATGCAGGAGGGTTTGTGGAGTACAGCTGCACCATGGCTTCTGTCAACAGCCTTAATGTTGAAGGTAGACATGGTCCTTTTGATAGTGTATGTGAAGGAGAAGTGTGGCTTCCTCCTGAGACTGGTCTTGTGATATAAGTTTCCTGCTTTTCTTAAAAAGAGGAAACAGCATGCATGCTTGCTTTGTTCTGGGCCTTGCAGTGCTTGGCAGAGGAGGGCAATTCTTAGATGCTGGAGGGACTGTTGTCATGTCAATTTTGAGGAAAAATGCTTGGGAAGAACAATTTTTGCTCATTCAGTTTGTCTGAAATGGCTTCACTTGCAAACTCTGAATGTTATGCAGCCTGTCAGTGAGGGTTTATGTTAGTTACTCATGGCCAAAATAAGAACAGCTTTCTTGAGAACATGAAGCATTTGACCAGTGCTTCTGCCAGTTCTCAAAATATTGTTCTGAGCAATAAAATTTTTAGCTCTCCTTAAAAGAAAAAAAGTTGATTAAAAAATTATTCAGAGTACTACATTACGTTGGTAGTTAATTACCATTTCCTATATAGTATATGGCTTTCTGAATTTTCTTGCTGATTATTTTGTATTAAGTGGTTTTAATCACAATCAGTGTCTGATTTAGTTAATTTATTTTACAAATAAGAGCATGTGATAAAAACAATCACCATTTTTGTTAGCTCATCACCAGAACAGACATACTCTTCCTCAAAAGCAATTTAGCTATTGTCTACCATCAGCAAAACTTTTCTAGGCAGAGTAGGGATGCATTTTTGTAAGCTACCCCAAAAACGAAGTAGCGTTAACCTGTGTGTTCTGTTTCTAATTAGTTCTGAAAGATTGTGTGACATATACGTGTTTAAACAATGAGTTTGGGAAGCAAGCTGAGTGTCTCATTCAAAGTCATTGTAATCTATAGTACTGTTTACACTGTGGTCATGATAAACCACTAGTTTGAAAATGTTTTTTGGATTAGATTTGTATTAGTTTAGCTCATAACACTGTGGGTAAATTACAATACATGGAAACAAACCAATTGAGACAAAGAAATTCTTGTTCCATTTGCAGTACAGAGAGCTATACTTAAAATTGCAACCAGTGGGAAATGTAAAAGGTGAGGTAATCCCCTAAAGAAAAAGGGCCCTGGTTTTGAAACACTTTAAATGTAAATCTTGTAAAACTTGTAGGGAATGTACTGAAGTACTGAATTGAACCCGCTCAGAGTTCACGCTAACAAGAAATTCTGGTCAATGAAGGCAGATAAAGGAATTGTAAATGACTGTTTAAATTAGTCTGGAATTCCAGAACATGTGCTTGGATAATATGAAATAAAGCTGTCTAAATATGCAGCTCTCATTAATTTGCTGGTCATAGTGAATGTCTGTTACAAGATCCAAGACTGCTGGAATAGCTTGCTGGTGTTTAAATCTCTGCCATTTTTCAGGGGTTAGAGTGGAGAATAGGGATCAAGGATCTTTTGATTTTGCTCTCTGTTTGTCCCAATAACTCACTGAGGAACTACAGGTAGACCATGGAAGCTCACCTCAGTCTTCTTTAACTTGTGTGGCAGAAGTTTGGCTTCACTTATTTATAATAGCTTGGGAATGAATTCTGCAGGCACATCCTGGTGCCTGTTGCCATGTCACACACCCTGTCTTCTCGTCTGTTGTCTTTCTTTCACCAGTGCCCTTAAGATGAGGAGGGTGAGGTGCTACAAAATCACAGCAGAGTCAAAATGGATGGACAGGCAAAGATGTAGTAATAAGTGTGTAGGATGATCAACAAAGCCAAATGTAAGATGCTGCACCTGCGTTGGGGCAATCCCAAGCACAAATACAGACTGAGTGGAGAATGGATTGAGAGCAGCCCTGGAGAGAAGAACTTGAGGCTGTTGGTGGATGAGAAGCTCAACATGACCTGGGAATTTGAATTTACAGCCCAGAAACTGGCCTCATCCTGGGCTGCATCCAAAGCAGTGTGGGCAGCAGTGTGGGCAGCAGTGTGGGCAGCAGTGTGAGGAAGGGAATTCTGCCCCTCTGGTCTGTTCTCTTGAGACCCTACCTGGAGTGCTGTGTCCAGCTGTCAAGTCCTCAACATAAAAAGGACATGGACCTGTTAGAGCATGTCCACAAAGATGATGAGAGGGCCGGAGCACCTCTCTTATGAAGACAGACTGGGAGAGTTGTGGTTGTCCAGCCTGGAGAAGACTCCAGGGAGACCTCACTGCAGCCTTTCAGTGCTTGAAGTGGACTTAAGAGAAAGATAGGGACAAACATTTTACAAGTGTCTGTGGTGACAGGACTAGGGTCAATGGTTTTAAACTGAAAGAGGGCAGGTTTAGATTATATGCAAGAAAGAAATTCTTTGCTGTGAGGGTGGTGAGGCACTGGAACAGTTTGTCCTGAGAAGATGTGGCTGCCCCATCCCACAGAAGGCTTTAAGGCCAGGTTGAATGGGACTTTGAGCAACCTGCTCCAGTGGAAGGGGTCCCTGCCCATGGCAGGGGAGTTGGACTGGATGGTCTTTGGAGGTCCTGTCCAACCCAAACCATTCAATGATTCTGTATAATGTTGGAGTTCATTACAGCTCTGGACTCAGGGCAGTGTTGCCCTTTTATCTTGAAAACTTGGTGACTATATAAAGCCTTGTCAGATGTACTGTTTCTGCATATTGTTTCTGCAGCAGCCTTTGGCCAGGCAGCAGCAAAGTTCTCCGTGGATCAGTTTCAAATGGGATAGAGGGAGACAGAGCATAATGAGTGCTCCTTCTCACCATTTTGGAGCTCAAAATTGAGATTTCGCTGCCCTAAATCCTGGAAGGAGTCACTGACTATACAAGCAAATGTGCTCTTCTATATTCCTGGTCTGGCCAGACTGGTCTTTCGGCCGCTATCTTTTCTGCTCTGGCAGCATTACTGATCAAAACCAGGTTTGACAGTTGTCATGTGCTTTCTGCAGGCTGGCTTGCAGCTGTTTGCTGTCCTTCTGCTCTGTGATTGGAAATAAGGAAGATTTTAGTTGGCTTCAGTGGATCATTTCTCAGATGCAGAAACCTCTGCTCCATGATGATGGTGAGGGAGGCTTGCTTCGACCGCCTTTCTCTGGCATTTCTGTCAAAGCAGAGGAGGTTAAATGGCCTATTTCTCCAATTTCCCCTTGCTGGCTGCTGGCCTGGTTTGTGGGTAATTCAGTTCATGAGCATTATACTGCTGGATTTATTTTTTTTTCTGGCTTCCTGGTACTTAGTTAATTGCAATGTTGAGCCCTTCAATCCTTTGTGCAGAGAAAACTAGAAAAAGGTGAAAGTCAGTGACAGGCCGGGACCAGGAATCCCAATGTAAATACCAAGCATTTTTTGGGAGGGGGCTGGGAGGAAGGAAAGGGAGAAAAACAGGTAGAGAAGTGAGGAGAAGAAAAGCAATTATAATGATCTTGGCAAATGTTACAAATACCACAACTGCAGACTACTGGGTTCAGATTAAGAGAAATACATATAAATGCTTTTATTTCATCCTCTTAGCAGCATATATTGTGGGATTATTTTTGTGCTTGGTTCATTTGTTGAGCATGTGTTCTGCAATTTTAAATTGCAGATAAATAAAGCTCTTTTAAGGAGAGGCTAAGGTTTCTGAGCAGGACTGCAGCAGGGAGGAAGATCAGGATAGTTTACTTAGGTAGAGGGTAGAGGTAAATTAGTGCATAAGGTAGTTTATTAACCCTGAAAGTGCACATTTAGGTCAATGAGCAAAAGGAATTTGTAAATAGAAGTTACACTAAACTATGTGTAAATTTGAACCCATGTTTACATGAGAAATCTGCAGATGCTCTCAGGAATGAGCAAGACAACTCAAAGTTTCTATGCTATCAGTCTTGTTAGTCTTAATACTAGTTTATTTATGCTAGATTAGTGATGAGTTTTGCACATCTCCAAACTTGTAGTTAGGGTGTCAACATGCCCTTATTATTTAAGAAAGAAGAACGTTTCCATATAGTGGTTTTCCTTATAAGATACGTGGCCAGGTCTGTGCTTTGTTTACACAAATGTTGGGTAAGTAACCAGAGGAGAGGGAATATATAATGGAATGCAAAGCTGGGTGTTTGGTGCAACACATTCTGAAAGCTAGATATGGGAAAAAATTAGAGAAGTTTCAGAAAATGGATGCAATGCTTTAATGAACTCTGTAAAATATGCTTTATCACGGGTTTAAATTGTTTAGTCTTCAGAGAGTTCACAGTTAAGTTGCTTCTGTTGAAGGTAAAGGTAAGAAGTTATTTGATCTATTAATGGGTGACTGGAAAGAGCTTGTGTCTCACAGATGTCAGATATAGGCTGATCTACGCCTTGTACAAATAAGATTCCAATAGTTCGGTAATGAAGGCAGAGACATTCAGAGTCATTCAACAAAGTAAAAGATGGAGGTATGTGGAATTCACATCTGTACAATGGAATGAATTGAACTTTTTATGATTTTTCAGAGAGTAGGAATTTACATATCTGTCTTTTTAAAAGCTTCGGTTCAGCTTCAGTATTGTGTTTTAACGTATTTTAAAAATATTTTAAATCTACAGAGTATATAGAATGGCAGCACATTCTATCTTGATATTGTGGTAACTTCATCAAAAGCTGCAACAATAATTAAGATACTCAGTTAAATCTGTCATCTTGAGTAAAGTTTAGATGCAGACAGTTGCTTTACACTTGACTTTTTGTGGACAGAATTCAGGAAAAAAAAATTCAGAAACTTCTTCTGTGTTTTCCTATTCATTATTGCTTCTGAATCTCACCAGATCTTTTTTCATAGCACTCATTCTTGTTTTCAAAAGTTGTGTGATGGTTAGCTAATAAGGGCTATAACAATAATTCATATATAATCAAGTTGAAAGACTGATATTAATAATTTTGGATAGACTGTCAAAACCCTTTTTTCATGTAATTTGCTTTTCATGAAGAAGCACAAATTTTACAGGCCAGAGCTGTCAGCTAGCTATTGTATCCAAGATCAGCAAACCTAATAGGAGTGGAAAAATGTCTTTTGTGGTATTCCATCCTATTTTATTCTTACAAACAATTTGCACCATTTTAATTTTAATTTAATTGGTTTTTTTTTTTCTGTTTTGTTTTGGGTTTTTTAATGCATATATAGAAGTAGATGCCAAAAATTGTCAGGTGATTAAAAAGCATGCATTTCTAAATTCATTAACTTGTGTGATCAATCTCTTCTCTGCTTGCATTTGCAGTTTTAAATTTGGTAAAACAGTAACAGTTCTGATGAAGTATTATGTGAGACCATTTTATTTTTGCAAATAACTAGAAAATTCAAAACATCTGGGATCTAATGCAGTGTTTCTCTTTCCGTTTTTCCTACCATTTCCATTAATAATGCACAATTATCTTCCACTTTAGTTCTGGTTCATAGAAGTGGTTTTTCTTTTTTTTTTTTTTTTTTAAACCCACTTGCAAAGAATTTGATCAGGCGCAACTGCTTTTTTGGAGTGGGAACAGTTGGTCATCTTTGTCTGGAGGTGACATTAGAGCTTGCACGGCGTTACAGAGTGGTAGGATACCTTAGGCTGCCGTTTCACCTCACGTATAATGTAACACACGACACATTCTTTATAAGGAGCAGCAATTTTAGGATTCAGTAACAATCATCTTGGCAACACATTTATTTCACGCTGAGATCACTAAAACCATGTGTTGACAATTTGCTTTCTTACGAACCTCTGACTCCCATCTCTGAGTAGAAGGCTTATTCACAGTGAATTGAACACAAATAAATCTCAAGTTTTTACAGCTTTCTAAAATATTTGATTATATTGTAATATTTAGTGAAAAACAGTTAAAAATTAGCCAAATTCCTAGTCAGCAGTTTCTTTGAGAATAGTAGTACTATTTATTAAATGGACAGTTATGCCTAGTTTGATTTATGACAGAGCAATACTCTGCATAGTTTTAGCAGGTTTAATGCAATGAAATAAACCTGCCATTTCAATATACTTAGTATGTTTTAACACATTATTTAAAATTAAATCATTTGAACTCAAATGTCTTTAATAGACTTAGTCAGTATTGAAACAAGTTGTATGCAAATATCTTGCAGCATGAATATTGTCTATTATTTTACTGGTAGCTTCGGTAGATTTGAAATTATATACCAAGAATATGTCAGGCAAGATGTGTTCAATAAACTGGATTTTTAGTCAAAGTAGATTTGATGTCCTGTAGGGATCCTTTTGCTCTCCGCAAGATATTATCATACATAGAATTTCAGAAAGTATATAAGGTGTGCAAGAGTGTAGTTGTTTTTATATTGCTGTTGTGGTTCTTCATGCACCTTTTTTTTCCCTCTATTCTTTATGGAGCATTAAATATGATGGAGTTCATCTCTAACATTCAAAAAAAATGCAGTACATGTATATTCTGGCTTTCTCCACCCTTATGCTTATTCTTCCATATCCAACGTGTGCAGCTCGAATGGCAGCAGGATGTTCTGTGGTTTTGGATTTCCTTATGCCTTGGCTTGTCACAGCTAGAAACTGCCAGATAGCCTTCTCCTTGGCTGGCACAAAGCATTTCCACCACTTAGAATTTGAGGAACTGGGCAGTATTTCTTTGGGAAGCAGAAGGAATTTAAGAGTCATCTGTAAATTGTATTTTTTTGGTGGACTTGTCACTTAAAATGTTGTGAAATGCTGAAAGAGGTTGATCAGAGAGGTTGTGAGACCTCCAGTCTTTGAGATGCTGAAAATGGGCCTAGACAAGCTGGTTCAAGGGAACCTGAGCAGGACCAGAGAGAATCATAGAATTGTTTAGGTTGAAAAAAGCCTTTAAGTTCATAGAGTCCATCCATTAATCCATCACTGCCAAGTCCACCACTAAACCATGTCCCCAAATGGCATATCTACACATCTTTTAAATACCTCCAGGGATGGTGACTTAAACACTTCCCACAGCAGCCTGTGTTCGAGTGCTTTACAACCCTTTCTAGGAAGAAACTTTTCCTCATATCCAATCTAAACCCCTCCTCCAGTGCAACTTGAGGCCATTTCTTCTTGTTCTATCACTTGTTACCTGGAAGAGGAGACTGACCCTCACCTGATTACAACCTCCTTTCAGGCAGTTGCAGAGAGGGGTGAGGTCCCCTCTGAGCCTTCTTTTCCCCAGGCTAAACACCCCCAGCTCCTTCAGCTGCTGCTCATAAGACTTGTGTTCCAGACCCTTTCCCAGGGCTGCTGCACTTCCTTGGACATGCTCTAGTATGATTCTGTTTGTTTCTGCATTTGCAGGACAGAAGGGAAAAAGATAGAAATTGAAGACAGTGTGAAAGCTTCGAAAAAACAGAAGTGTTACAGATAAATTTAGATTTTAAGACTGGCAAAATTTTGCTAGCTGATTACTTTTATCATTAGTCTGTATGATATGGTAGCCTTGTGAACCTGTTAAAAAACTCTGAATGGTTACATCAAGCTTTTCTTCCTTGTAAGACATTGCCTTACTCAAATGTCCACATGTTCACACCTACTTTGCTTTGTCAAAAGAATGCAGACCTGAAATATTTACTGCCAATGTCCACCTCCTTTGGTGTAACCTTAAAGCTTACACCAAAAGTCAGCTTGGGCTGACTACTGTTTTGAAAGATGAACTTCTTTAAGCCTCCTCTTGGATTTTCCATGCTGAAAACCCCAATAGCTCTTTCTCCAGCCTTGTCATTGTCAGTCAATGGCTATAGGTGGCCTCATCCCCACCAGGCCGTTTCTGGGGAAGCTGTGATTGTAGCGCTGATCTTCTTAGTGAAGGGTGGCCCAACGGAGGACATCTGTAGTGTTGCATTTGCTATTGCTGTGATTTTTTTCTTGTTTCTGAATGGTTTTGACATCTGGCATTAACGAGGTGAGTACAAGTGTACTAAGAGTGATCTTTTACTAGAAGATGTGAAAAGAAAGTCACACACACCAGTGGTTTTCAAAAGAAACAAAAGCAGCTTAGCTGTATTGACAGAATGCTCAGTTTGGTTGAAACATCTCTAAAAATGTTGGTGAAAGAAGCCAATTTTGTGAAATACAAAAGGTTGTGTGAGGTTCACTTCATCTCTCAGAGAAGAAAGCTTCGAGAAGCAGAATCACAGTGGAGCACTGCCGTGCATCCTTGTGGGTGTAAATGAATTAATGGATTTTGCAGCCCAGTGTTCTGGAGTGGACACATTCATTTACAGGTGTTTGGAGAGAACATAAGGTAATTAAAAGATGTTTTATTAATTTATTTTCTGCAGAAAATTATTTAGGAAAGAGTAAACCCCACTTAATCTGTCTCTAGGAGGACTGAGGAATTAATCTCAAGAGATGTCTTCGATATCACATTTGTTGAAATACAGCTGTCTTAAGGTAGTGATAGTGGGAGCCCAGCAAGTCATGCAGTCATGGAAGCACTGAGATGCCTTTTTTTTTAAATCACTTTAGAAAGATGATCAGCTACTGCAAACTGCTTTTATTTATAAACTTTCTAAATGTGGTTGTTTTGTTGCCTTTTTTTTTCCAAACAGCCTGCTAACTACTCCTTAACATAGATCCTTAAATGTCAGGTTATTTTTTTAATTAGAACCAGATATTAAAAACATGTTTTTTTACAGTTGAAATTGGAACCAGCTTCACTGTTTGCTATGGAAACAAATTTTTAAAACAAATCTGTTCATGTGTATGCTGATGTGCCAATCCATGAATTTATGTAACTTGAGAATTTTTTTCATGCCTTTTTCCAACCAGCTTGTAGAAAGATAGGTGGTACAGAACCTATTATAATCTGTATTAAGCCAGTAACCTATATCTGTATCAGAAGTATGTGCCAATTGTCCCACTGGATTAAAGAAAGGAAGGTATTTGACCTAATTAAAGATTAAAGATTTCCCCAAAGTTGTGTTCCCTGCCATTTGCACATGACAGTGTTGTGTTTTGTAATCCCATCATTACTGAGAGTTAAGAGGAGCTCAGGTGCTTTTAGGAAAAGCGCTGCATCATACTATTTTTTCATACTCATTTGCCAATTTACATGTATGTTATTAAACAGCAATTTTAAAAATTAGTTTCATGAGTCATGAAATACCATGTAGCTATTTCTTCCATAGTACCCCACTTTTACCTGACAACTTCTAGAGGACATTTACCTGGGGCTGAGCATCTCTGACCTGCTCAAAGAGTCTTCTGGAACAGCTGTGGTGCTGCTTGAGGGATCATGTAGTGCTTAAGTGGTTACTTAGGCTGAGACCAAAGTCCTCAGTACATATCTCACCTTGCAATAAACACTTGCCTAAGCTGTGCAGGTTGTTCTAAAGAATTTACTGGAGCGATTCAATTATAAAATGAGTGCTAAAAGGTAGCAGAAAATGTAAAAAATGTCATAAAAGTTGAAACAAATCATCATGAGGTGTGTTATCTGTTTTTTAGTAATGAATTTGTCCGTGTGTTTGTTGATGCAGGCCACAGAAACATTGTTCCGAATGGCGGTGGCAAGAGGAGCTATCACACCTTTAAGACATGGAGAAGTAAGGCTAAATATATCTCTATATATTTGTTTCTTATTTATGTGTGATATAATGCTCTATTAATATAGTGCTTTATAAATTCCTGGAAGTCATACTATCTTCAGGTAAGTGAAGAGAGCTGGACTATATATAACTTGCATACCTACATTCAAGTAGTTTTTTAAAGGAGAACAGGAACTTAAATCCTGCCCAATCAGAAATGAAATATTTTTCAAAGAACATTTTATTTTTCTCTTTGCCTCAATTATTACTTAGCCATATGATAGAAGTGGCTCAAGAGAGCCTTTCAGCTGCTTTGCCAAGGGCTGGGATCCAGTTTTTCACTGAGTTTTCTCTACTTGAGATTGTCAAATCTAGAGAAATTCACAGGAGGTCAATATTTGTTACTGGATAGCTGTGGAGATGTTACTTCATACTTTGTTCCTTTCAAGAAATAGTAACTTCATGTAATATACAAAGTATTAATACATTAATTATTCCAAAGAGGATAAAGGTATTTGCATATTATGTTGTTCATACATGCTTCTGTTTGTGGTGAACATTTTTTTCCTTCTTTGTATAGCTTTATATCTGGTAAACATTGTTTTGAATGTCGATGATTAAATATTTCCAATATGAGTTGGTGCCATTTATACTTAGGTTGAATTTAATTTAAAAAATAAAATACAGTCAGTCATGACACTGGAAATGAGAAGTGATCTGGGCATTGCCACAGCTGGATGCTACAGTGTGTAGGTTTTTTCAGTTTTTTTTCATGGTAATATGATTTTGATCAAATTCTTAATAAGTTTGTGAAAAGTTCTTATCAGAGACACAGCATTCAATCTGGAATCTTGACCTACACTGACCCTGGAATCCCAACTGTGCTGTAAAATGTTCCTTATGCTGATGAGATTGCCTTGATTTCTATTTTGTGACAAAATAATGTGTCTCTGTATCAGTGTCTGAAGATGTACCTGAGATTTCATGTCCTGCCATTTTCTGTAGTTTTAGCTTTTCTGAATATATGAATCCTCTATATATGTTGTGTACTTGCTATTCTCTACAGAAGAATGTAATGCCATTTCCAGAAGCATTAGTTCCTGAATATGTGCATCCTTTCCAAATTCCCTGTTTTTTTTTGATGAAGGGTACTTGATTTTTATATGTTTTAATGACCAGGTTGCCCCAAAAGTTTACGTAGTTACCCAGTCCATGGTGTGAATTATGGAAAAATCAAATGATGAATTTTTTTAAAGTGTAACTAATTGTACTGTTTGCAATGCGAAATACTGGGATGACTGCAGACGTAATGATGTCTGTTGTGAATGATATTAGTAGTTTCTGAATCTGATACATCTTTTGTATTTCACATCAGTTCAGCTCACTGATAAGGTAGAAAAAATTTTGCTTTTTTCTTCAGATATTCCCTCTGATCTTTTATTGGTTAAACCACCTCAAGGGCTAGAGAGAACCAGAGGAGAAGCAGCAACATAAGTGATGAGAAGATGTAACCATGGTTAGCGAGAAAGTGAACTTCATGTTGGTGTATGGTGTCCTGTGATACTTTTTCTGAGGTGTTCCTGGGGCCTCATTGGAAATGCAGTTAAGGCTAAGCTGGATAATTTGTAGATAAACATGTAATAATGGTCCAGAATTGGCTTTTTGTGTAAGAAGGCAGTGGGAGAAATGAGAAAATGCCTTTTTTCTCTCTTGTATTTTTATCGGACTTTATGCAGGAGAAAATGTTTTCACTCAAGGGAGATCTTTTCATTAAATTCCATTGTGTAATTATAATTTACTTAGTCTGAAAATAGGAAATTACATTATTCAAATGAAATTAATTTTTCCAGAAGAAAGATATAATTATCAAGAGTCGTACTAAAATTTTTTTGGCTCTTCTGAGAAATTGCTGGATGTTTTGCACAGTGCATAAGTAGAAAGGGAGCCAGAAAAAAAGTTGAATAGGAACGCAAGTGGACTGCATTCTGTTTGAGAAGTGTGAATTTGGCAGTGAAAATCAAAACAGAGAAACTTTTTAAATGGAAATTTCAAAATACAGAGGCAGCAGTCCAAATGTACAAAAGTGCTGTTCAAGTTTCACATCAGAACTTAAAAATGTAACACCATTTCAAATTTGAGAAGGGGTAAAATTGTTCACTATTAGAAGGCAAAAGTCATACCTTTCTGTTTTAAATTAATAAAAAAAAGAGACCGAATTCTATCTATACCACTGAACAGGTTACTGTGCAAACATTTCTTCTACAGGCAAAACAGGATGCATGAAAAACTGTCCATTATGATCCAGTTGTCATTTTCAAGTGGATTTGTAAGTTACAATATTCAGTGTCCACTGGCAGTCCCTTTTATTTCCTTTTTCAACATTTCCTCATTCATTTGACCTTGTCAGGCCTTTAGGTGTATAGAATTTTTATGTTTTTCATTTATTATCCTTGAAGAAATTGAAAAATTCAGTTGTACAGGTTTGGCCTTTCTACTTTTGCATCTGGTTTATAAAATGGCTGTTGAGAGTTTAGGTAATTGTGCTGCCAAAACTAGTTATCAAAATTGGGTGTGTAGTGCCAAAAATTACGTAACTGTGGAATATTAATCATAGAGGTTCCTGAAGAATCTTCTCAGTAGTTCTCTTGCTCCTGATTGGGTTTAAGTGTAGTAGCATCCGTGGGAAAGAATCAAACCCAGAAGCATAATTCATTCTCAGGATTCAATATGTTGTTATGTTAATTAGTTGTTTCTGTCAGTTATTTTGTTGTGGAGCTGGAGCATGAGGCAGAGCCTTATTTATTTCTGTTAGCACTTCTAACTGATTCCCAAATGATCCAAAACTCACGGGACCAAATGTGATCACACGAAATCCCGTGGCTGTGCTTCTGTCCAGAAATCTTAGGATGCATTTCATTAATGACACGAGGCTGAGAGCCGGTGATTGGCACAGCTGAGAGCTGTGCCTTTGAGGAGCCCAGACCTGGCACCACCTAGAGAGCATCTCCAGCTGTTTCTTCTGCTTCTGGTCTTCCTGCAGGAGGCTCAGATCTGCTGCCATCAGCTCCTCATGGTGTCCAGTCTCTTCCAGACAGGCCTGCTATCTCTGTGGGTGCTGGCTGGTGTGGCAGCAGCGATGGGGTTGAGGAAACAAGAGCAGCAACAGCCTACCAGCTGAAATGAGTGAGAAGAGCAATACGAGGAGGCTTCCGCTTCAGAGCTGACTGTGCTTTCCAGTTCTGCATTCCCTGGAAGCTCTGCTGCTGTGTGCTGAGCGCCCAAAGGAGAGCTGTAAAGAGGAGTAAGGGTTGGCAGCAGTGGGTTATGAGGAGTCGCTGGGAGCATGGTAGGAGGATGGAATATGTTTGGTAAAGGCTAAGATTAAGTTCGGTGCCTGTATACAGAGAACGAGAGATCTTCCAAAATTTTACTGCAAATGACCAATTTTATTCACATTGTGCCAGTGATATACCAGAACCAGTGTATCATGTAGGATTTGTATATGCTGTGGAGATACTGAGCAAGAAGGAGAGATCTGGTTAGGACAATGATCTTACAGGACTGATGTTCTCAGTCCCTGTAGATGAGAGAAACGAATGCACACAGAGAAGGAGCAGGAGGATAAACTCAGAGAGTGGAACTGTTCATGGAAAAAAATGCATGAAATACGTAGGCTGACAGAGTCAACAGATCTCATGGTTGAGTTATGACTCCCAGAGAGCCACAACTGATACTAGCTTTGCATGATGTCTGTGGCTGTTAGCATGAAAATGTAATTTTTTCTAGCCTAAAATGGCTTATGGCCTTGCAGTGTAATACATGTAGCTGTTATGCATTGCTATGGCCATACATACCCATGCTTGAAAGCGGACTTCATTGGAAGAAGACACGTCTTTGTTTTTGTTTAAAGCTATTTTTAACAGATTTCACTGTTCTGTGTTTCTTCAATAAATTTAGTAATGTGAAATGCAAAGTTTTATGAATTTAGCCCAGATTTCTGTAAAAAGTAATTTCTGTGGCTTTGTGTTCATAGTTAATACCAGTGATGTATTTGTGATACCACATTTAGCTAAACGTTGAACAGGGCGATCAGTAAGGATCTTTAAAATGTGGTTTCTTTAATATTTTTACAAGTGAATACATAACAGTGGGAATAGCAATATAAAATGCTCCTCCGTGCTGCACTGCTTTTCGTTCACAGACGTACTGAAAGAACCTTGGAAAGGAGGGTACACAGTTGAAGTGATGTTACTGCCAGCTCAGGTTTTCCTTGCCCCCTTTCTTCCTAGTCCACTATGCCATAGTAGAATGCAGTGTAGAGTCCTGGAAACTCATCTGTGGAATTAAAGTCATAGAGATGTGAACCTTTTGTATTATTAACAGTAACTGCAGTTGTTTTTTTCGTGAGGAGGAACTTTTTAATTTTACTTGCCAATGGAGTGATTCAAAAGAGATATTATGACACCTGTCATGATATTTAGTTGTGTAGGGTGAAGATGACATGGAACTAAATATTCGTTAAATGATAATCTCTTTTCCATATAAAGGTGTTCTACATTGGATTCTTAAATTTTGGGTTTTGTCACAATGATGTTTTTGCTTGTGCTGTTGGCCAGTTTCATTTGAAAGTCATGAAATCTAGAAATACTTCATAAATGATCATATTGCAGGTTCTGAAGAAGTATCAAGAATCCTTTAAGATTAATTTTCATTTAAATAAAATTCCCTTGGGTGCACAGTTTCCTGTGGTTTCAGCTCAGGAGAATACCAGAAATAATCACAGACACATTAGAAACCGAATGGCACTGGGACAGTGGACATCTGATCCCCTCAGCCTTGTGCCTTCCAGTCACAAAGATGTCTTTATTATCTGGAATTCAAAAGTTCTGCTGTCACAGGCTCCTGCAGCATCTCTGGTTTCCATGCTTTTTTCTTGAATACTTTGGTACTGTCATGTTAATATGTGAGGAAAGATGTTTTCTCAGACTTACATAAATCTTGCAGCAGTAGAAATAATGTAGTTACACTGTAGTCCTGAAGGTGCTCAACTTTTTAAGTGCTTCTGTCTTTAGCCAAGGGCATGTTTAAAAGGCAGTGCTGTTGGGCAGAGTGAGTCTTGTTTGTTCTCATGGCAGGGATATGATTCCTAGCAAACCACACTTGGTACAAGGAAACCTGAATTTTTTTAAGGCTGTATCACAGCTTCCAATGGGCTGTTTCTGCCTTCCAAGTAGGATTGTCAGTCTCTTGGATCTTATTCTCTGGGTTTTTCCTGTCCTGGTTAAGGGTTGCTGGCACACAGAAAACATGTCTTTTTTAAATTTAATGTGTTGCAAAACAGTGTAAATTTAATTTAACCAAATCATATTTCTGAATGTTGTGTAAGATCCAAAGTGCCAGTAGGTTTCAGTAGGTTTTTAATTTCTCTTATAATTACCCACTTATATTTGAAAGATATTTACGAAACTAAAAGGAAGGAGTTGCTTGCAGGCAGGTCTGAGTGCCTGTTCATCTACAGGGAGGTCCCTTCTCTCTGTCCTAAGAAAATAATCTGGACTTTAAGTTTTAGCTTTTTCAAAAGAAATGTGTTCTGTAACAGTGTTCTGAACCATCAATTAACAGCTCACTTAAATTATTTGCATACATAGTTATAGCTTTCTCATTAGTGAAGTCTATTTGGAAGTAGTATGGAGCCTGTCTTTTATAAGAAGCAAATGGATAAAACGTATCCACAAGAATAGAACTGTTTTATAGTCCTCTGGCTTAAGGTTTTGGGTTGGGGCATATGTGTCAGAAGTATTTTAAAATAGTACTGGGATCTGGAAAATCCTTCTGGCAGATCACAATGGGTAACAGTTCAAAGGTAATTTAATTGCCCAAGACTGGCATACCTTATCTATGTTATCTGGAAGTAAGTCAAAAGTAAATAATTCTTCTGATTAAATGCAGTGAAAACTAAAGCTTGACTGGAGAGAGAGAGAGAGAGGTTGAGAATGCCATTGAACCCTGGGGAGGGGAACCAGCAGATTGGCTTTGAGGTGTTCCAGTGTACAGTGTTCCACTGCTGTTTTCACTGTGTATTCAGTTGTGTGAAGGTGTTATTCGTCTAGCTTGCCCTGTGTTATCAATTTTAAGTGGTCTATGGGTTTTTAATTAATTTTTAGTCATGAACAGGAAGGAAATTTGTCTCAAAACCATAGTTGAATATGAAGAACTTTTCTTCTCTTTTAATATGCTATTTACCTAGGGATAGTCTGTTTCTTAGTAAAAATCATCTTAAGCCCTGGTAGAGTATTGGTCTGCTCTAAATAATTTTAAAGTATTGTGATGGAATTAATTTGTTAGGGAATGTGAAAAATTAATGCACCATAGGAATCATGTCTGGTGTAAAATTTAAGGTAGAAATATCTGAAAGTAGGATAGTGGCTACATATTTCAGAATATGGAGAGGTACCACTGAAGAAAGGTAACACACAAGTTTGTAAACTCGGAGAACTTAACTTTCAAAACAGAAGTGAAATAATATCTAGGTGACTCATGCTTTGTATTTTTCTTTTAAGTGTATGGAAAATATAGTGTGAATATTTTTTGTGGAGTGGAACAATGGGATTTAGCACTTTAAGCATTTGACATACCACGTTAACCATTATTGTTATTGTAATTTTCTTTAGTGCAAGCTCATGGGATGTATTTATCTTAGAATAGTTGTAACATCCCTTAAATGAAGTGAAACACAAGGCTAAAAAGTAAATTAAATTATGCTCAGAGATATTCGCCAGGTGTGTTTCACCAAGAAAGTATTGGCAGGGAGTAAAGTAAGGAGGGAATTACCTATTTTGAAGACTTCTTTTTTTTTTTTCCCTTATTACTTAGCCTATATATTTCAGATTTCTTACTCTTTTGCATCAGCAAAGCAGGGAGTGCATGGTAAAAGTAGACAATAAAAAATTACAGCAACAAAGCTAAACATAAAGAAATATATTTAGCTGCCAATCTAGTTTGTTTTTTTTTTTTGTCTTCTATGTCATGGCCTTGGAATGAAGCTGTCATTTTGCTTTATACTTAAAACCTTCCCCCAAAATTGCCCCCTGCAACTCCATTGTTCTGCAAGAATAAAGATCATGTGTAGGGAGATTTTTACTCCTGACCATGAGGAGAGGCAGAGTAGGTGCTACTGAAGCTTGGTGCTTGAATAATGCTTCTTTCTCACTTCGGTGATGTTGATACTAATGTATGTTAATTCATTCATAGAGTTGAAGAAATAGTCAACTGTAAGAAGATACTTAACCTGATAAAGCTAAGAATTTGTTTACATTCCTCTAGGCATTTAAGAATGCTGAGTGTTACTAAAGCATACACGCAACTGATCTTCAGTTTCTGTGCAAGTTGTTTGATTGAAGTGATTGGAAGAATAGCATTGCCAGTGTATGAATGCACACCATTTTCACTAACACTTCGCAGTGTAAATATATGTGTATCAACTAAATCACTGCTGTATGTACAGTCACAGAATCATAGAATGGTTTGGGTTGGAAGGGCCTTGAGGAACATCTGGTTCCATCTCCCCCCCCATCATGAGCAGGGACACCTTCTACTAGACCAAGTTGCTCAAAGCTGCATCCAGCCTGGCCTTGAACACTTCCAGGGATGGGGCATCCACAGCTTCTCTGGGCAACCTGTGCCAGTGCCTCACCACCCTCACAATAAAGAATTTCTTTCCAACAACTAATCCAAATGTACTCTCAGTTTGAAGCCATTCCCCTTGTCCTATCACACAGTGATGAAGAAACCCCTCTTGGCTTCCCTGTAGGCTCCCTTCAGATGCTGGATGGTTGCTGTGAGGTCTCCATGCAACCTTTGCTTCTCCAGGCCGAACAGTCACTTTGAAGGAGGGGTTTCTTAATTTCAATGTAAATGTTACTGAAATTCAATGATTTTCAGCTAATGGTATGTAATATTTGTTTTGGAAAATAGTGTTCTCATTCAATTCAAGTTATTTTATGCTTGTCCATGTGTTAGACTTACTGAAGTACTGTTGAACACACACAAACAAGAAATAATAGTCATCTTTGGTAGCTTTTAATTGTCCTGTATGTTAACAGATTGCATAAATCAAAATGCAGTTTGAAATGTCTTTTTTTTGGTTTCTGAAAAAAAGATGAATGTGCCTATGGTTAGGGAGAAAGCTTCTTCCATTCCATCCAACCTGAAAAATCATATTGTGATTCTGTGTGCTACTCTGTGTTTAAATACCTAAATTTTCAAACGTTTTTCTGTGGGTATAAAACTAGAATAATCCTACTTTTATTTGGCATATACTTGATTAATATTATATAAAAGTTAAAATTTACATAAATTTCTCTGAAGCTGTAGAAAAATCAAATGACAGTACCTAGGGTAAGCAGTTCCAGCTTAAAAAGGCTTTATTGTTCTTTCCAAAATGTGAAGGTATGGGAAAATACTGTTGATAGGGAGGTTGACTACTGGGATTGGGATTGGGAACTGATGCCAAAAACAGGGTGTAGTCTTTCTGGTGTGGCATTATTTGGTGGTGGAGAGAAGAGACTCTGGAGCATTTCCATCATGTGACAGGTTGTGATCCTTATTGGGTGAGTACAGCTGACTTTTTTGGACACTGTAAGACTGGTACTATACTCCAGTCATCTGAAATAATTTCAAACTTAAAAATATCTGACGTTCTTCCTTCTTTTGAAGAACTTCTATGCATTTGCCCTGTGAGGCCAACCCTGTACCTAAAACCCAGCATGTTTAGGAGAACAGTCTAGCCTGAGATATTAGGTACCTTTACAAATGTTAAGCAAGTTGTTGTTATGGGCAAGATCAAAGACTATTGCTCACTGTGCAGAAGTAAGCATTGTGGGTACTTAGGAATCAGGAATAGTGGATTTTAATGGAATTTAACATTGCTAAAGTTCTGTAGTAACAGTCTGCACTGGTTCATTGTAATAATGTATTCTAATATTTTTACAATATTTAATCACTTAGGAAGGAGTCTATTGTCTTTCTTGACTGATACCTCAGCACAAGATGATTGCTATAGGTGAAGATCTGGTTTGCCAGCAGCAGGAAAGTTAGGGTGCATGAACTGCTGGAACAATTCTCCACTCA
This sequence comes from Callaeas wilsoni, assembly GCA_013398955.1. Lineage (NCBI taxonomy): Eukaryota > Metazoa > Chordata > Aves > Passeriformes > Callaeidae > Callaeas > Callaeas wilsoni. Next base: position 77,249 of record VWPU01007036.1, read on the forward strand.
GAACCATGAAACCAATCTGTTCCTGTCGGTTACAATTTTATGGAAACTAATTCTTTGTTGATGGAATCAGGTGAAAAATATGTGGTTGTGATTAGCAAACAGTCTGTAGAGTTTCTTGGTCATGGAGAACATTCCTCTGGCCATGTGCATGTGTTTCGATGTGTGTGTGACTATACATTTTTATGTTACATATGCATCTTCCTATATTAAAAATGATGGACAGTTTAGCTTTTTAAAATATTCTGTTTTTTAAGTATTTGTACATCAATTGATAAACTTATAATTATTAAGTATATGTTTATTATGGTAGAATGAATATTCAGTTTTATTGTTCCTAAGTTTCAGAAACTCAAACTTTTAAACCCAACAACCCTCAAAATAATATTTAGTAGAACTATGTAAGAAAAACTCAACTATGAGCCTTTTTTGAAATAGCACTGTTTTCTGTAGGAAATATGTGTTATACAAGTGACTGCCTGGATAAAATAATGACCTTTCATTTATAAGTATCCTGCAGAGCTGCAAAAAGTAAACTGGTATCTGCAGTCCGCCTAATGGACTGCTCACCACATCACCGCATGCAATTAAGCATAAGTGATTTTTCTGTTCAAGACAGCCTCAAGACCGATTTAGCAATGAAACTTAATTACTTCTAGCCCTTAGAGAAAATGGCCCAACAAGGTTGAGGTTGTTGGCAGGGCAGTGTGGGAAAGCTATTGCTGCAACTCCCTTCCTCACTTCTGATTTTCTGTTTGCAGTACTTAAAGCACAGTTAACCTTCAGTTAAGCAAATAGTCCCACAAAAATGGTGCATTTTTATTTCTTTCTTTGTTACAAGGCTAAAGAAAAAGATAATGAAATATCGCAGTGTTTTAAAAGCAAGCATTCTGATCAAATCCCACTGCTTCAGACTATGGGTGAAGTTATTCTGTGCTAATAGAAATGAAAACTTAAAAATTCGTTCTCAAATGCCTGTCTAAGTGTTAGGTCGCCACTCTGGCCAGAGAAATCTCAAGCTAAAAACTAAAGCTAAGTGCATTTGTGCTTCTTGACAATTTACTGTGTTATTGGTAAATTGTTCTTTTATTTTGTGCTTAGGTTATAGGAAAAAGTGCTGAAGGAAATGAACATTACCAAAAAAATGAATCATATCAATAAACTACTTTGTACTCAAAATTGCTTCATTTGAGTTTTTAGGAATGTGTTATTTTTCAAGGAAGCAGGAACTTTAATTCTGTGACTCCAAGGAATACAAGGAATACATCTGGAATAACAATTCAGAGAGACATATGGCATCAATTGGCTTATATTTTCCTATATGGGGGTTCTGATTGAAGTAAGAGGGAAAAGTGCTCATTAATTATGTAGGATTAAAAATGCAAATACTATGCTGTGTTGGATTTACGTGCCCTGTTAAAAAACTGTGACTATGGAAAAATATGGAAGCTGAGCAAAGAAAATTTATATTTCTTTTAGTCAGCTGTGGCAATAACTTGCTTTACTTCTGTAGTATATTCTTCCCCTTAACAGTTTTGACTCCCTTACTTTTCTCTCTTCATATAGGGAAATTTCTCATTCACGTCGGATTGTAATTTATGCAAAGAAGCAATGTTGCAGTTGTAATTTGTTTGATAAATTTCCTCCTTAGTAATGTTCCAGGTCTTTTTCCTGTTAACAACTATGGACATGTTTATCAATGGAAATATTCATGACAACAAAACTAAACATGTGCCTAAATATTTGTGAGAGTGTGCAGCATGAGACACTAATTCCCAAGGGCATGTTTAGCACATGCTCTAGTGCTTTACTCAGTAGGGAGTGAATTTAAGAGTGTGTATAGGTCCCCTTGATTTCAACAGTATTTAACGAAACAAGTGACTTAAGCTTTTTGCTAGACAGGAAATAATAATTTAAGCATGTACTTGAATTTTTTTTTTTTTTAAATTTTTTTCTTAGGTCAAAGCATTGAAAGACTCATTGGAATCAGCACTGTTTTAGCTTTATATTTAGAATCCCTGAAATAGTTATCAACCTTGGCTTTTAAGTATTATATTGTATTATATATATCCCATGTATTTTTTTAATTTGACCTGCTCAGGCTGACATTTTCTGAGGTAATGAGGATGGTGCTCCCCATCTGCACTATGCAATGTCAGTTTACATCCTTTCATGAAGGAGGCACAAGGTCTTTTAAAAAATCCATCATGTGACAAAGTAATGAAAGATGGACCAGAGACCTGAATTACAGTTGCACTGGTAATGTGTATCAGGAACTACATGAACTTAGTAAGGGACGATACCTGCCTTGAACAGTTGAATACCTGAATAAACTTGGGAAAAGGCTGGGAAAAAGTTAAGTATTAACATTTCCTTCAGAGGCTAGGGATAGGTCAGTGACTGACTGGGAGTCCTACAAGTACATGTGAAAAGTAAGCTTTTGCTCTCTTCATTATCCGGGCAAAATGCCACTGCTTATTTTGCAATAGGTCATAAAATAGATGTACTTAATTCCTATCATAAACTAATTAATGGGGTTACCTGCAGTGAAAGATGGCCTTGATAACCCATGTGGTCTCCTGCAGTTTTAGGTTCTGGTGGAGCTGGGTCCCACTGACTTCACAACCCCTGTTCTTTGCAACAATGCAGTGATATAAAGTGATGTTTAGGTTGTCCTGGAAACTTCTCGCTAAAAATTTAGGACTAATAATATTGTTGGGATATAGGATAAATCATACTCTTTGCTTACCTCCTGAATTTCACTAAAGTTTGGATGCTAAGCTTCACTCCTGATTAGAAGAAAATATTTTCTTGGGTTAACAGTTAATGGCCTTGCTGGCTCCTTTTGTTCGTTGCCTAAGTGTTTATAACAAAGGGAGAGATGCACTGTGTTCTTTACAAAGCTCCTTTCTGGCAGGTGCTTTGACTCCCTTTCATGTTGGATTTTAAATCTCTGTTAACTTGTTTGTAAGAAGAGTTCAACACTCATTTGTAATTTACTTCTCTGAATTCACTCTGAGCTGTGTCATCTTGCAGTCTGTGCAGGATGGAACTGAACAGATGCACATGTGGAAATATTTCTTTTCAATAAAAGTTAGTTTGTACACAATGTACTCCTCTCTGTGGCATTCAGTACAGCTCATTGGACTTTGTGTAAATTCAGGACAAAAATGTAGACAAATAAATTTCCCTGTGTCATCTGCATGCCCTTGAAGTCAGTTTCACTTTGAAATGACTGTGTGAAGAGACCATGAGTAGGTACAATTTTCCAGTCATAAGGAAAGTGCTTGGGATTCCTGATATTTGGAAGTGTGCACATATGTTTAGTAAAATGTGAGGGGTTTTTTTTTAAAAAAGCTCTTTTAAGTTGCTGTAACTCAGAACTTTTATGTAATCAGATGTGACCCTTGAGCTGTTTATCAGACTTAAGGAAAGTGCCCTTCCCTGGACATTTGAACGGCAGTGATGATGTTTAAAGGAAAGATTGACTAATATCTCTTTCTAACTTCTTGGTAGCTACCAAAGATCTTAAAGTTCATTCTCTTGTTTCATCTTGAATAACAGAGAGCCATTTAAAAGTAACAACTGGTCACCAATGCGGTCTAGTAGAGGCACTGAGTATCAAGAAATAATTTCTGTGTGAGATGTCTTCATCTCACATGTTCTTCCAGCAGTGAACTGTACTTGTGAAACTGGCTTAAATGAGTATTTTTTCATAGTCCCAGTATAAATTATTTCAGTTCCAATGTATGCAGTTTGTACAAACATTATTTGGCATCGAGATGCAACAAGGTATTTTGATTATTTTAATGTGTCAATAATATGGGGAATACTATTCTAGGTGGTGAAACTTTGTATACGAAAGACAGAAATAAAGATAATTCTATTGACTAATAAATATTTTGGCATATATTAAAATATCAGTATATGATTTTAAAGCTAATAAAGTCCTGCTCAACAATGGACATGGTGCCAAATAGCTAGCTAAGAAGAGGTTCCTCCCTTGGTCTCTTACCTCAAAGCACTTTTATTAAAAAAAAATTACAATTTGAGGTTACATTACTAATTCTGGTGTGAAAAGTGACACCTGTTTAGCATTTCAAATGCTGTACTTATATCTGAAACAGAGAGAACAATTTGTGCATTTGAAAGATATCTCTTTGCAACTTCACTCCTCCCTATTTTTGTTTTCTCCAGTATTCAACAGTTGTTTTTTTTTTAAGGACTGTCAAGACAAAGTCTTTTCTTATAATAAGTAGAAAGAGCCCACAAGATTTCTGCTTCTACAGTTTCATCCCCAAAGTGAGAGCTATGGCAGAGAAATGTGGTTAGAGAGTATAAGCCTTGCTGGAGAGGAACTGGGAGAACTGGGCCAGCCTGTTGATGGGAGACTCTTTGGACTGGTCTCACCATCTGATCAGAAGACTGTGGGAAAGGTTGTCTGTGAGTTACAACATAAATTTGTTCTGCCTGCTATTAAGATGTCTACAGTCCCACAGCGCTGAATGTGAAAGGTTCCCTAAGAAGGGATTTTAGGAGAGCTAAACAGACAAAGCTGCTTTTATTGCTGGAATACCTCATTCAGTCATTTTCCCAGTATAGATGAGAGTTCAGATTTGTCTCTATTAATTCCCTCAGGGTATCTTAAGGAATTTTTATGCAAGATCTCTAAAAAAGAAAGAATTGTGTTTCTATTTCTGATGTTCTTATCTGGCATTATAATAAACATTTGAAAATAGACACATTAAACATTTGAAGATATAGTAATGAACCAGAGTTACTTCAATTTTTCTTTGATCTATTCCTGTATTGTAGGCAGATTATAGTATCAAAATACTGTAGCAAATCACTTAATAATTAAATTCTTTGTTGATATCTCAGGAGTTTGAAATTCCTTTGGGTTTTCCCACCACCACCTTTGAAGATAAGGCCTGATTTGTCATGTGTTACATGATTCTAAAGTAGTTTCTGCTCAGGTGACCTAACAAGCAGATAAAAATGGTGCTGTATTTGGGGGAGAGAATATACTTTCAAAGTTTTTTTTTAATGTAACCATTTTTTCTTTAATGTCTATAGATTTAGCAAAGTTATACCCTTTCAGCATATACAAGAATGTTTATCCAGTTATGTAAGGCTGTCTTACTAGTAATCAAAACCTTTCAGGTGTGAACATTTGTTTTTTAATTGGAAGCAAAAGCTCTTTGCCAGTGATTCAGTACTTATTATTGATAAGACATGAGAAAGCTCCTAATTTTTATATCAAAGCTTTCCAATAGAAGACACATTTTCAAGAGAAACTGAAAGATAATGGAATTTAATTATTGAGTATGTTTTTTTTATTTTTCAGTTGTTCAATTTTTCTGTTGTTTAATTTTCTGTCTTGGATTTGTTTGTGCTCAAAAGCATGTCAGATTCATAAAGGCTTCTTACATTAAATCTGCTAGTGTTGAGCCCTCATTCAGTTTTAATGTGATATATATGTGTTGTGAGTTTAATTTTTTGTTTTAAGAAGCCAAATGGTAATAAGGGTCTGTAATTTTCCCCCCAGACAATATTTTTAAATGTGCTTCTCGCTTGGTAATAAGCACAATATTGGTCAGTGTTTGAAGAAGCATTTCATTGCCCCAGTAGTGAAGTAGGTGTTCTAGGAATAGTATGAAAAACTGCCAGAAGTTCTGGAAGCAATCTGAGAATTGCTTTGATGTTGCCATATTTGTACAGGGGTACCAAACTAAGGACTTTGTACAAGGCTCAGTTTAGTTTCTTGTTTTTGCTGTTTAAAGTAAAGCTCTTGAACACAAAGGCAGCAACAGCAGCAAGAGCAAATGCCTAACATGTTACTTTTTTCTTTTTTTCTTTTTTTCTTTTTTTTGGACGGTTGGCAGCTTGTAATTAGGGTTGAAAAGGACTCTTAATGGTGTACTAATTTATTCCTCTTCCTTGTCCTGACAGGTTTAATTATTCCTAAATATCAGTAAATAGACTGATGACTAGCTCAAAATTGACCAGTTCCATCGATGATTGGACAGTGGTAAAACTGTTCCTTCCATTTTGTTTCTTTTTTTTTGTGAGTTGTACTAGTGAATTATTCTTCCTCAGGTAACTTGTGTTTTACTTAAGTGTAGATAAGCCAGTAAGACATTTCCTTTGCTTCTTATGGGTATTTTTTTTAATTCCTCAGTCATCATCCTGGTTGCAATTTAGAGGGTTTAAATCAGTCTTACTGGCTACAGTACCTCCTCATAAAGTTAGATTATAACTTTCTTTCCAACACATTTTAAAAAATTAAAGTGAAATTCCCTCCCCCTTGTAATATTTTTTCTTTCCTGCATTCCTGGCATTTTTTCTAAACTTAAAATAACTCAACATGCTGAACTTTTCCATATTGTCTCTATCAATGTCTTCACTGTTACTTCCTTTTTCCCCTTTGCTTCAGGAAACACATCTTTCATGTCACTTGTGGGCAAGGGAGTAGCCGATTTATACAAAGACCAAGCCGCCTACCAAAATGATCCTCTTTTATAATTTCCACAAAAATTGAACTCCTTTTCTGCCTGTCAACCTTTTGTTGTTGCCTCCTTCAGTGTTTTATATATTATAAGAGCTATACTGTTATTATCCAACTACTGAGTGATTCATCTCATCTGATAAATAACTTCTGGTTGTGTATGGCTCTGCTTGGTTATTTCTCAAGGAACGTGGAAAGATGCAGATTATCAGTTTCGCATTTTGCAGGGGCCAAACAGCATAATTCTGCAACAGCATTTGATTTATGGCAAATGATAAGGAGATATGGCACGGAAAAGTGAGGAGGGGATATTCCTAGCTAAAAAATCCCAACAAACCTACTCCTGTATGAGTAGGTAGAGGAAGAAAACTTATGTAATGGGAGAACAAAACTGATTACTCTGTGAGTCAGAATAGTTGATGTATTTTACTTAGTCTTCATGAACTGGTCTCATGATGAGCAGACTTTTGTCCATGCTCTTTTGTCCTTGTAACAGAAGCAACTGAATTACATGAGACCAAAACAGTATTGGTGAGTGCAGCAAACGGAGTAATGTGTGCAAGAGGGCAGCCTTGGGTGTGTTCTGAACTCACCTGGTGCTCCAGAGTCTGTGAAACTGTCTCTCACTTGAAAGCTTTGTTATTATTACAGCTGAAATGGAAAATTACAGTGTTTGGTCTGAAAATAGCACTTTGCCCAAAGAAGTGGTATTCTGATGTTCAGAAAAAAAGCCAGAAACCTGATAGAGCATATCCAGATGCACATCAAGTATGACAGGAGAAAATACCTCGAAGATGCAAAGTCATGAACTGAAATAATAGCATGTTATATTCCCCTTGGCTGGCATCTCAAAGATCTTTGTAATGGTAAACACTAGATGTTATTCAGGCCCTGGTCACTGCAGAAATTGGATGCAGAGTCATCAGAAAAGTGGAGTAGAATCACAGAATGATTAAGGTTGGAAAAGACCTCTAAGATTGACTCTAACCTGGCACTGCCAGGTCCATCACTAAACTTCTGTCCCCAAGTGCCACTTCCACTCATCTTTTAAATCCTTCCAGGGGTGGTGACTCCAGCACTTCTCTGGGCAGCCTCTTCCAATGCTTGGCAACCCTTTAGGTGAATAATTTTTTTTGTAATGTCTAAAACAAACCTCCCTTGGCTTAAGGATGTTTCCTCTTGTTCTGTTGCTTATTCTGTGGGAGAAGAGTCCAACCCTGCTGCGAAGGAAGTTGTTTTTTAATCCTCTCTCCAGAAAGTTTTAAACCTGGAAAGGCTGGTGCTTTTTCTTTACTTAATGCCTCTTCTCTGTGTGAATCCCTTTGTATAGTTACGGATAGTATCATTTCAACAAAGAGAATGTACCGTGATCTTGCCTGCTTCTATTTTAAATGTGTTGAGGGTTTTTTTTCAATATTTTGTTTTTTCTCAGTGGGGGCTGAAATTGATACTGAGTAGATAATCTAAAGTGTCAAAAACATTAATACCCACTGTTACTATGTGATAGCATCATTTTGATTGCATGAATAAAATATCTTAAATTTATTATTTGCAAGATGTTTATTTAAAAATACTAATGTAAGCACAGTAGTTAATTTTTGTTTACCAGAAGTATTATATTTTGAACTTTCAACCAAATATCTATAATATGAGTAATCTCTTAAGTATTAATCTATTAAGTATTGTCCAGATTAACATTTTGTCTGTATTGGTATTGCATTTCTACCAGGGTTTTTTTCTTGTAATTTGATAGCTGAAACTATCGTTTCCTGTTTTACGCCGGTGTGTACTTGCTTGAGTTTGTGTAACTTGATCTGTTTGTCTGAATTTTGGCTGTTCTGGGGCATGTGCTGCCTGCTTGACTCCACTCTGCTGTTGTCTCCCTGGTTTTCACTTCTGTAATGATTCCCTGCAGTCCACGAACATTAAGGTTCATGTGAGGTCAACCATACCTTGCAGATAGTGACAGTAGTGCAAATAATGATGGATGTGGGGGGGTTACATGATGTTTCCTGTATTTAATTTAGAGGCTAGTGATTTGTGAGGAACCTGCAAGGATGCTGCACAGAGTTTGGTTAATCTTTAGGTTCAGATTTGAATCTCTGAATATGCTCCTGTTCCCAACCCCCTTTTTTTTGCTTTTTGAAAAAATCCTTTAAATTGAGCACGTTTGGGGATCTGCTGTCTCTGAATTTGTCTTTTTTCATGTTTTATATGTATTTTATTTCTTTACTTTTAGTGGTTTTGTGTTGACAAAGCTGTTTCTATTTAACCACCACCTGAACTTGGGTAGTGTGAAAAGGAAACTGGTCCAGCTAAGGAATAATTTTAGTCCCTAGTGACAGTGAAAGCACATAGAGGGAATACAAAATATTTTCTTATGGGTTCCAAAAAGAAGAGATGGCTCTAGGCTATAAATACCTTTTGCAAAGTAGGAAGTGATGTGTACATTCGAGTGATTTGAAAGCTCAAAGAATTTCTCTCTCCACCAGCTGATGCTAAAAAGTAATTTAATATTACTTGTAACAGTGCCAGAAGGTAGCAAGGCAGGCAGTTTATTAAAAAAAAATCAACAGCAACAACAAAACTCTCTTTTTTTTTCTCCTCAGCTTTTTAATAAGCCTATTCTAAATTGTAAGTTTATAGGCTTCTGCTTATACTCTGCATGAACAGCCGTTGTTGGCTGGTAGACTATAAGGAGCTCTTGGCCTTCCCCAGAGAGCTCTCTGTCCATGCAAAGGTGAGTGCAGGGGGTTGTGATGCTGGATACTGCTGGCCTGTTGTGGCTGCTGTTAAGGAAACAGAATAAAGATGAAATCCTTTTGTTTCTGCCTTGGATTCAGAGAAATTACTAAAATCTCTGAAATCCCTGGAAATTGTGATATAACAGTTTACTCAAAGATTTCAGGAGTATTTGTGAAATTCCCTTAAATATGGAATAATGAAATTTAATGAGATAACCTTATATGTCTTCTTTTACCTCAGTTGCCTTTGTTATTGAGTTAGCAGAAAGAGGTCTTTGTTTCAGGATACTTTCACTGAGATATGCTGAAATCTTCTTTTGGTTGACTCATTTGTTCTTATGTGCTCTATTGGGAAAAAAATCACATCTATATGTGATGGATAACCTGATATTATGCACTTTGTCATTTTACAGAGTAGGATGTGCACTTAAGCTGTTTTACAGGAAAGTCTTTTGAGACTGTTGAGGAAACAGGCCAGAAACATAATTATGCCAAAACTGCTGACTTTTAAAAAAGAGTTTCCCGTGATAATAGGATTTAAACTAAATGCAGTTTAATTTCAATTCCATTGCTGCAATTTGGAGGAAAAAAATTTTACCTTGAGTTTACATTTTTCTGGATTTGAATTTATTAACCCCTTGTGTTAACTGTAGTTGTGGCACTTTGTTTAGCTATTATTTTCAGTGTTAATGACACTGAAATGTCATTAAAAATGGTAAAATTGTGGTTGGAAAGAGAAGATTCTAGTGTTGTTGCATTGCATGTAGATGTTCTCATAGCTCGGTTATGCTTTTGAGTACAACTAAGATAGCGTGTTTTGGTGCAGTAGGGAACTGGCCCCACCATTTGTTCCTAGTCCTGTTTTTATAGAGCTTGTCTGGGAGTATCTGAGGGATGAGAAGGTGTTTTCAACTGGTCATCCCTGAACTCAAGGATATTTGGGTTGTTTGATTTACGTTATAATCATCCATTGTCTTCAAAGTTTAAATAGTATTTTTTTTTTGTATATTCCCGTTTTGAATGCCATTTTATTTCATTAGCTGGCAGTTCATCTGCTCACACTTCGGCTTGGGAAGTCCAGAGTTTCTCAGTGGCGATTTGGAAAACTTGAGTCAATTTAATGGAGCAAATATTTCATGACCACCTATGGGTGCATTTCTCCTTTTGCTGTACTGCTTTCAGAGTGCCTGTCCTATAATCAAAAAGTCCTTGACTGTGGGATCTTAACCAAATCATCTGGTATTCTGCACCATTTGTGGTGCCTCTACAGGTGCAGAAGACAGAGAATTAAATTGTTTCCTGAAAGAGTGATGTGTGGAGCCCTGTAATCTTTGCTAACTAAAGCTTGTCCGTGTGCTTCGGAGTGATACTTAATGAGATGATACTTAATGAGACAGTTCAGAAGGGCAGCAGGTGTGTTCTGAAGAGCAGCAAGAAATCAGTCAAGCTCTTTGCTGTTGTATTTGAAGATATTCATGTTGAGTCATTTTACACAGCTCAGTGAACTGAGTGACCTCATGATGTGCCTTCCTTTACTTTTATCACAAGAAACCTTTGTAGAGTTCTTGCACTCGTTGTTCGTCCTTTGCTTTCAACCAAACCAGACAGATCTTTCAAAAGTACTTGTGTTGTGGCTCCCCAGGCAAGCCAAGGTGAGGTAGATTCTGGTGACATTTAGGACTAATTTGGTGCTGAGAGTTATTTGAATGCAATATTTGGGAGGGGAATCTCATAACACTTTGAAAAGATGAAGATTCAAATCTATAGCAGTAGTTTTACAGGAAAGAATATAATCAATGATGTCTTCTAGAGGAGTAATCAGCTGTACTAAATGCAGATGTTTCATTAATGAAAGTGTTTAAATAATCTTTTTTCTCCTGTAGGTAAAAATCATATGTATGATAACTCTTCAAATTTTTAAAAATAATTTAAATAACTTAGTTAATCAAACAAAAATCAATTAAAAAAATTTTAAAAGTTATTATTAGAGTAAGACATTTTTCAGATGTAGGTTTTTCTCAAGGGATAATTGTTTTGTGCTGCATATTAGAAAAGAGCTGAACTCACACCATATTGTACTGTGTGCTCTGCGTAGACCTGGTACTTTTGCTCAATGTTAGCTGAGTTTCTGCAGCAAAATCAAGTGTGAAACATGTAAAAAAATCCACAATTAGCAGCAGTTCTAAATTTTGTTTAAACATGTTGTTTGAAGTATAGTCTCTTTAACACTATATTTAGCCATTAGTTAATGTATTTTGTATTTGAAAAAGCAGTGGTACAGTGCTTGATGGCTCCGAGGTATAGACTGGAAAAGATACGAGTGAGAGAAAGTGTTGCAAGAAAGATCAGACTTCTCTCTCAGGTTTAGCTGCTGGAAGGTTTTCTCATTTGAACTTGATACTTCATCACTCAGGAATGCTTGCTGAGTCTCACCTTACTGAGTAGAGAGAGTCTAGATGAAAGAGAGCTTAAAGTAAATCCGTAGCTCCTTGGCTAACGTGAGATACGGTGCGTTCTCGGTCAGGTAGTATTTTACATTATTTATGTAAAACAGTGAACAACTTGAAATTTTTGAGTAGCTTCCTAAAACATGTCCAGAAATTTGAAACAACTAGGCATGGAGACACTGCAGTGATGTCAAGAGTTTATTAAATTTAGCTGTGTGGTGGACTGTGTGACCAGTTACAAATGCAGCTAATGTCCCTAGTGTGACTTTTTCAGGTTCCCAGTAATTTTCAGGGTACAATACCGTAGCCTTGGGTGCTGTCTGCAGTTACCTCAGTGGATTGCATAGCTATTTTCTACAATCAGATTTTCATTAATTTTCACAGTAACGATTAATACTGCTTAATGAAAATAATCTTTGCAGATGAATTGATTTAAATCTTTATAACCAGCTCTTAGCTAATTACATGATTTTCAAGAGTTTTTTAACCCTTTTTATAAAGGTGACTTCTTTCTTTGAAGTGTTTTGTGCACAGTTGTGACACTATTTGAATGCATCCTCATTTATATTATAAAAAAGTTACAAAAAAATAAAAATCACATTATTACCAAGTACCACAGTACTTTTGAAGTTCTCCAGGAGTAGACTCGGGAGATTTGCTAAACGAAGTAACCCACATTATCTGTCCCTTTCCCTTTTCTTTCCACTCCACCTTTTCTTACTGGTCTGATACCACTGTATGGATGCAGTTTGCCATTGGGGATTTTATCGACCATGATGGATGCTGTGAAAGATGTAATTTGAGGGTCTGGGACAGTCTTTGTGGCAGCCCTCCTTCCCCAGCTCCCAGCAGGAGAAGCTGTGTGCAGACAGCCATCCTCTCTTCCCAGAAAACGGCAAAGGGTGAGAGCGGTGAGGATGCAGAGCAGAATATGGCAGGATTGTAATATAAAGGAAATTGTGACCATTTTAGTTGTTTTATTATGTACTAGTTTTGAAATGCTGTATTCTGTTTCTGTATCAGCAACAGAGTAATGCCTCTAGGCATGAATAAACATCCACACCAACTTTTAAATATCTAAGAGAATATTTAAACAATGACCAAAGGGCATAATCTTATATTAACCTTGTTGCACTTTACTTGTGTTGCTTTAATTTTATTTTTTTCTGTGTTGTGGTAGCAGTAACAATAGCAGAAGGAATAAAAATTAATCTACCTTCTCAGTAGCATTCTCTGCTAGTGCCAAGACTTTTTCCTGAACCTGTAGCTGTTGTGTGTGGAAGTGGGTGACAGGTCTTCTAACACTCAAGTGATTGTTGGTAAAGCAAACAAGACAAAATTAAAACTGGTAGAAAGAGGAGTGTAATATAGTCTATACCGTTTATCCTAATCAAGGTGTAGTAAAGTTCTGTAATGGAGGAAGAATGGGTGTTTGCTGGTGCGTGGGCCTTTGCTGTGTAATCTTTTAAAATTAAGTACTTCAGTAAAACACCATTATTTTTCCGCTGATTTCTGTATTGGTTTTGAACTTCTGTTTCTTAGGTCTAAGACTATTATAACTTACTAAAAAGATAGGGAAGGGCACTGTGAATCGAGCTAGAACAGTTTGTAATAGCGCTTCTCATAGCTCACCAGCAGCCTGAGACCCTTCCCTGGCTTACTGCACTGATGTGGATGCTGAGCGAGAAGGAACCTGCAGCAGTGGGATGGAGTAGACATCTGTGGCGAGAACTCAAGTCCTCCCTTTCACATGCCACAAGAGTATCTATACTTTCTCAGGAAAATTCACTGGAAAGTAGTTCCATCGCAGCATGAACTCCTCTGTTCAACAGATAACACAATCAGTGCTTTCACCCCCTTCCAGTCAGGTCTGATTCTCTTTCCCAACATGCTCACATAAATGTTCCTTTTTAAGAGCCCTTGTTCCCCTGAGGAGCTGACTGTGTCTTCTGATGACAGCCAGTGTCAGCTGTACATTGTGGAGGCTCCTATCTGGGGACATGTGAGAGGCATTTTAGCTTATCAGTTTAGCTGTTCCCCTTCCTCACGTTCTCAAGGGGGCTCTTACTTGCAAAGCAATGCATGTAGTTCACAATGTTAATGAAAACTCTGTCAAAATTGTGAGAGATACAGGAATGCTCATATTAAATGACATCATATACAAGGTGCCAGGATTTATGCACAAACATAAATAATTATCATAAATTTTAAATATTTTTCCTTAGTTAGTAAACACCAAAATACTGCTGTATATGTATATATAGAAATAGCATTTGTTGTAGGTATCTGCTAGTTGTACAGCATTTTTAAGAAAAGAAATGCACAGTTCTTGAGCACATTCTTTAATGTGTATTTCTCCTGGCTGCTCCATTGGTTTCCTCAGCCTCTTCTTTGGCCTGCCCACTGTCTCAACTGACGGAACAGAGGGAGCAGCTATGGGCTTGGGAATGTGGGGCAGGAAGCTCTTGAGCCCAAAAGAGAACTGTTTGTCTGTTGTAGCCAACTTACAGTAAATTTGAGAATGCCAAAATTTTTAGTAATTTTAAAATTTGTCCACCTAACTGACTTTAATTATCAAATACAGCACTTACGTAATAGTTAAATGGTTGCAATAGTGGGAAAACCCTGCTTTTTATGTCTGAATTATGAAAATAGATAACTTATTTCTACCTCTTTAACCCTGTGCCTTTACTAGCTTTTAATGCTTATCAGAAATTCATCACATTCTGCAACTTTTCAGAAATTTCACCAGGATGAATCATTACTGGATACAGTGGCTTTCATGACGCTGCCTTGCAAAGTGTTGTGCTTATAATAGTATTTTAATACATGTGCTTCACAGCAACAAAATTATTTCAACACCTATAAGCTTTTAAAGACAAATAACTTGCAGTTCCTTTTTGGATACTAAGGTAATATCAAACCTTGTAATTCTTCAGTGATTGTGAGCTCTGGAAGCAGAAGAGACAGATAAGCAGAAATTCTCATGGTGGAGATGAAATCTTGGATGATATTTGTAAAATGAGCTAAGCAGTTATGTTCAGAAGCCTAATGCAAGACACCTGGACAGACTACTGAGAAAATTTATTGGGTTTTTAGTATTTTCTACATTTGTAAAGCTCTTGTAGGATAAGTAACCAGATTTAAATTTTGGTTTACATACGGATTTAATACTTAGAGATGTTAGTGTTTTTGTAGTTTTCATTTGTGGTGTTGTATTTCAAGTATATCCCTAATTCTGCCTTTTCAATATAATTTGAACAATTCACAACTATTTCACGTTTATTTGTCAAAATCATGGTGGAGGGAGATTCAGATGGTGCTGGTTGAATTGACTGTGTTAGTATCAGGCTATGATTTGATCTGGACGTGGCTTAAGTCTGGCCCTGCCCTTACTCAGTCCTTGAGAGCAGAAAATAGTTACTTTCAAGTGGGTCACGTCTATTTGTTTTTCTGTGTATCTCTGTGCCAGCAGAAGACACATGGAATAAGTAGCAAAAAAAAAAAGGTGCTGGAAGAGGAGTGATGACTACATACGTTCATGTTGCCTAAAAGTACTTTGTGTAGTTTCAATGTGAGCTGTGTGCATGGCCCAGCAGTGGGCAAACCCGCACAGTAAGATATGTAGCCATCATCATGAGCATGTCAGGTTGTAGGAGGATCATAGTGACCCAGTCTTAGATTTTTAAAAATAGGGATTTAAAGTGTAGATTTTTAAATTGAACTCAGTACACTCCAGTCGTATAATACAAAACTTTTGCTTGTGTTGTTAATGAAACTATGGTTTCATTTGGCAACTACTTTTTTGTGCTTCAGTCTCTCAAGCCCCGTGCATTCTTGAAAGCAATGGACTCTCCTGGGGAGCTTCCAGAAAGGATTCTCTGTGGCTCTGTAACTGTATGTTGTAGCTCTGTTTGCTGTGGCTAGTAGAATATGAAAAATGGGGGAGGAAACTTGACAAGTGTTTTTTGAGAAAACAAATGAAGAATGCTGAGATGCTTAATTTTAGGGGGGTGTGTGTGTGTGCGTGTGTATATATACACAGAATTCGTGAACTGGGAAATCAAGGGTTTAATTTTTTTTATTCTTTGCTGTTCTTCTGGGACTGGCAGGTGCTCCCGGTCTTGGCTCAGTTACTGTCTGCATTTGCCAATTGTAATCTTTTAATCATGATCCAACAACAGTGCTTTAACAAGAATCTATATAATCTCTTGTTTAATAACACATACTAGTGTTTCTTTTGATCTTATCAGCCCAGAGATTGCTTCAGACTTGCTGGCAGACAAAAAACCAGGAGTCTCTAACAGCTGAGTGTTGTAGGTGTAGCTGAACTGGCCCTGTGCCCACTAAGTATTTGACAAATTGTTTTCTGCATTCTCATAAAGCCTATCAATTTTAAAGCAGCAGCAGTGTTGCTTCAAAAGTTACTTCAAAAGTTATTCAATTGCAGCTAGAAAAATAAGCATTATGTGGATGACCAAAAGTATGACAAGAGTTTTCACTATTACTTTTGATAGTTCATGAAGTTCTCCCCTGATATGCTGCATTTCAATTAGAGAAGGAGATAAGGTGTTACAAAGGTTTTTATTTGACAGGCTCTACTACAGAAGGAAGGTAAAATATTGCATCCCTTGAAATTGCCAGAGAGATGTGGCTTCATTTCAGGATTTCCAATTGGCATGTCTTTTGGGATTACTAGAAGTTTGAGCTTGCTGAAGGACAACTACCATATTCTCTAGGTCCTTATGCTTTCATACAAAACCAAATAACCCGTTTTCAACGTAAAATATCTTTATTTGAAAAACTTCATTAATGACATTTCTGTACAGGAGCTGTGTGAATCCTTTAATAAGCAGTGGCAACACTGAGAATGGAATAGCTCGTTTTTGCTACTTGCTGCAATTCTTAGGAATTGAGGAGGGTTCCTAATAGAAAAATAAGGGATATTATAAAGAGATTTAAATGGAAATTAAAAAATAAGTATATCACAATTTCTGATTAGCGTGTAAAAGATAAGAGATATTCTATGACTTCAGAGTAACTAGAGAGTGCCAACCCAGCAGGTACAGACAGTAATGTTTGATGGTGGTTGCATGTGTTCTGTTACAGCTGTTGAATCTTGGGCTCAGAGTCTCGGTTGTTCCAGATCCCTATGTGCTTGAAGAAACTCAGAGCTCTTTGCATTCCCCCTTGGCTCCTTCTTTATCCCTGGGTGATAGAAAAACAGGGAGCTTGTGGTTAAATGTAGAGTTGGTCGTTGAAAACACCCTGGCCTTGTCTAAGGCACTGCTTGGTGCTCTAAGGTGCCACTTGTGAGACAGCACTGGCCTTGGAGAGAGGAGCAAGGGACTCAGAGACACAAAAAGCTGGAGGGTTGCAGTAGGGCTGGAGCTGCTGCAGGATTTGGGAATATGTTTTCCCTTCAGCCTTCACTATATTTTCACTACAGATTTAATGAGTCATTTGACAGACTTGTAGTATAGATTTCATTCAATATTGAAATTTAAATAAAAGTAACAGATTGAGAAGCTTTTGCTGAAGTGTACAAATGCATGTTTTAGTATTTGTAATGCATTTGTTTTAAAGACATGCATCAGTAATACTATTGTTATGAAT
The DNA here is from genome assembly GCA_013398955.1 of Callaeas wilsoni. NCBI lineage: Eukaryota > Metazoa > Chordata > Aves > Passeriformes > Callaeidae > Callaeas > Callaeas wilsoni. The sequence goes on from VWPU01007036.1 coordinate 94,561, forward strand.
GCTGATGTGACAGGAGACCATAAAATCATCCAGCTGGATGCTGATCAATACTGGCCAGTGAATCTCACCACACTGCATCAAATGTACACAAACCAGTCTAATCACATTGCATTAATTAATCTTGGTAACCATAGAAGTTGGCATTTTAGTAGTCTGAGTTTGGCAAGACTTCAGGTTCTAGCTGTCATTTGCAGTTTTTTCTACCAAATTATGGAATAGTTTTTACTCCTGCAGGCTGATACTCCAGCAGGCTCCCTGTCTTCTCTTGAATAAGCCTAAAGCATTAAGATACTGGCAGCTTTAGTTTTATAGCAGAACTATAGGGCATTGAATTGCTTTTTGCATGTGCCTCTCCTGAAGCTGTTAGCTCACTAACTCATGAGAGTAGAGTTGTGCTCTGGATAATCTGCTGTACTTGCCCAAAAAGAACATCAGTCTAAGAAGTGAGGGAAGAGTGATGGAGGATGCAATAAAAACCTCCCCAAGTGATTTTTACTTACTCGGGACGGTGAATAGATAAGTGGCATGGAGAGCAGGAGAACTCGTTCAGTGCTCAGGAAAACCCCTTGCCAAACACACTGCTGATGTAATCTAGTGTTAGGTGGCTGTTTCAGCCTTTCTTTGCACTGTGTCCCTATAAGTGCTGTTCATGGCAGTGACCTCAGAGGTATAGCTGATGCTCTTGGGTTTTGGGCCGAAGTTCTCCCTTTTAGTCCCATGTAGGTGACAATGTAGCTGTCATATAGGAACTGCTGTCTCAGCTGATAGTGACTAATTATAAGGTAATTGTTTACGCTGGTAATTTCTTGCCTGAGGCATTAAATAATGGTAAAAAATAACTATTTATATTGGTAAGCGTGATCATCAGATCAGATTGTAAGAGGCTGGATGTAAAGTAACGTGACTCCTGCTTTCATGAAAGTTCTTTTTATACAGCTTTTGGTGTCTTTTGATATGACTTCTGGTATCTTTGTCTATTTACTCAGAAAGATTGTGATTTCCATCCCTTTTAACTACTAGAAGATTACAGAAAATTGCATGCTTTTAAAACTAGGTATTTTCTCATTGGAAAAGATTAACAAATATATTTCATAAAGACAGTTCATTGATTAGGATGTAATATAATGTGCAGGTGGAAAAGAGATATTCCACACATATGTATTTTCTGGATCATGGAATACAAGACCATTACGTTAATCTGCATGGCTAGTTCCATTATTTTAATTTGTTTTGGTTTGGTTTTTTTAAAGGGAGTTTGCTTAAGAGACAATCTTAGTGATAATAACTGTAGAAAACATTTTAATAAGGGCAATAACACATCTTGAAATAAATTTTAGGAACTGCAAACAAGTGTAGCTTTGGCGATTTACTGTCAGTGATGGGGTTTTTTTATTAGACTAATTAATATGTATGGAAAAAAACAGAATGGCTTTTGGGTACAACAAATAATTCTTCATGTCTGAAGCAGAGGTAAATTAGAAAAATAGATTGTGTAGTCAAAAGTCCCATGGAGCATCTTCTGTGATCCCTGGTAATGTTAGCTGATAAAATAAAAGATAACACAACTACCATGCTGCTATTCAACTGTGTGTATAAAGGTGAGAGGGGGGTTATAACCTCTAGCAGCAGAGACAGCAGTAAACTCTTCCGTGGATGAATGTCTTATTTTAAGGAATAAAAATTATGCAAAATAGTTGGGGTTTTCTGCATTTTAAGAGTAAAAATTTGTAACCAACTGTACAAAGCTCCTAGTTATATATATCCCAGTTATATATCTTGTAACTTTGGAGGAAATTGGCTGAAGTACTAATTACTGAAGGGGCTTATTTAAACTGAATTTTTAATTTTCCATGTTTTTTACCATTAAACCTTCCCTCAGACAGGCTTTTTAGCTGGCAGTTCAGTTTTCTGTAGCCTACTGCCTCCAGGATGTAGGAGTAGTAACTTTGTTTTTATCAAGTGTAGCTATAGCTCTCTCATACATTGCAAAGTGATTGATCAGAAAGGTGATGGTTTTCAGGCTTTATGAATACACTGGAAGTCAAGCGTTCTGTGCCAGTGGTTGAAGTTGCCTTAGGTCTTCTGTGAGCTGGTAGTAGCACTATCCAGTGTTGAACTCTAGCTCCAACACTCTGGATGCTTCTACTAGCTAGTATCACTGATCTGCCCATTTACCTCCTCCTGTCTTCATTAGATTAGGGGTACCTTCAGTGCTTTTCCTTTTAATTATGAGGTCTGTGTTCCTTTAACACAGACTTCAGTCCTACTCTTTATTCTGGCTGTAGGGGAGAACCAGCAGCCTCCAATCAGAGACCTTTTGTACCTGAGGAAATCTGACTATAATGGAAATGCTTAAAGAAAATGCACGTAATCTCAGCATTGGGTATTGTGCGGGAAACGCCTGAATACACAAGAGTCAAGTAGTTTTGATAGTTTTAGCAGTGTTATTTTTCCTTTCTTTGGGCCAAGATTTTTATCTGGCTGTGAGGTCAGGTCATTTGTGAGCTGCTTCTACTGGTGTTACTGGGTCTACTGCTGTCACCAGGGCAAGTGGTAACCACTTTCACCCAGAGCTTTTTGTTTTGTGCTCAGCGCTGGGTACTGCCAGATGTCACTTCCTGTTGCTGATTATGTGAAGGCTAAACTTTCTTGGAAAAAAATAAGTACTGGCTTTGTTAGCTAACAGAGATCTGGAAAAGAGTACCTCTTCAGTTTTGTCAGCAAATTTCCTGGGTTTTTTTATTAAGGTTTAGCATTGTACAGCGAAGTATAATGTAATCAGTTAAATTACAGTACTCATATACCAAATATACTAACCTGTCCTGGAGCATACGGGTTTTTTCCTTGTAACCTATGGGCATCTCTTCATAGATGTTAAAATATTTAGGGTATATCATTCTTGTTAGCAAGATGCGGGTTTTTGGCTTCTAGCTGTTTCTTCAGCTGGAAAGTTTCAAGGTCTGTATGTTGCCAAGTACATTGTGTTGGTCTTCCACTGTAAATCAAAAAGTGACGGATTTTGCAAGAAAAATCCCAAGTGAGACTTCCTGCTCACTGGAATAGAAGTCTTAAATTCACTTAATACTTAGAATTATGTTTCTGTAGGCCTTAGTATTTTACCTCTTCTTTTAAAATATAGTTATTTTAAAAACTAAAATAAGTATTGGTATTTTACTGAGGATGTTACACAAAACTCTAGAATGGGGTAAAAGTTAAAAACAAAGCTTATTTTGAAGGTAACTTAGATTTGGGGCACAGTGATCATTTGTATTCTGTTTCTGCCTTATTTGTGCTATGATAAGGTAGTCTCTGGACTTTCCACATAGGGCTGTGAGTTTCATGTAGAAGAGTCTGGGTCTGGTTTAGCTACACATCTTGCTGTCCTTCAGTTCAGTAGATATTGGAGAGACCTTGCAAACATGCCCAGGGCATTTCTTGGAGATGTTTGCCTGTACTGATCTTAAGCATCTCCGATAAAGGAGATTCCACAGTCTCACAGACAACTTGTTCTGCTGTATCACTACCCAGGAGAGAGCTCTTTGTATTATCTAACCAATGATTTGGTTAGATAATAGATTTAACTCTGTAGATTTAACTCTGCCTGTAGATTTGACTCTGCCTTCCTCCTTCTGTACTTGATGAGACAGATGTATCAGTATATAATAATTATATGAAAGGAGTTGTCATATTCATCACTAACTACTTCTTTTATAGTTTCAGAAATTTTCCAGCAGTTGTACCCTACAGATCATGATCTTCTGGATTGCCTTGTTTTGTCTATGCTTTTCTTTAATAGTGGTGCTCCCAACACTGATTTTGCTAGCATCAGGTTATTAGTGTAACATCTTACCTTTGATGCTGAAAGAGTCTGTAATATTTTAGAATGCATTCCACAGCATTGCATTGTATGTGCCTACTTATTTGTGACCTGTGGAATTTTTATGCTCTTGTATAAATACTCATTGTACTCTTGCCTACACAATTGTTTCTTGTTTTCATGTATGTGATTTCTCCTGCCAACTACTTAATATTTGTTTTAATTTAATTTCATCGTGTTGACTTTGGGCAATTCAATCACTTTCCATCATTTAAATAATTATTGAAGAGGGAGGCAAAACCTCTTTGGTGACTTCACTTGAAATGCCTTTTAGTTTGATAATGAACTGCTAGCTATGAGAGTTTTCTCCTGCAGTGTTTTTTAGCAGCCCTGTGCACGCTTGCTTAATTAGCATAAGCAACTGTGACAAAGCTGCGTTAAAGTTTGGAAAAATTACACCTGTTCCTTCCCTTAAATCATCTGTCAAAGAAGAAAATTCCAGTACTTTTAGTTTACTTCTTTACTGTGTTGGTTGTTTCTTATCTTGCTATCTAGATGGTTATAAGCTGCATGTGTCAAATAATATATTGTAGTATCATTGTGGATGCTAGAAGTTGTCTGGTTGACAGTCTTAATATTCCCTGAAATTCTCATTTGCAAAAGTTGTTATCAGTTCCTGCTTTTCCACCCGCCCAAGGTCTTCCACATCTTATTTTTTTCAAGGAACATTTTTAAGTTCTGGACAACATCTGGAAATTATAGAGGCTGATTTAAGCAAGGTCTTCAAGTATTTTTAGTTTCCAGATTTTGCTAAATGGAATATAGATTATAGACAAAATGATGAAGTTGGTTGAAAACTGTCTGTACTGAACTGGCAGGTGTGGAGGGCTGTGGTCAGCAGCACACAGTCCAGCAGGAGACTGGTCACTGGTGGCAGACCCCAGCAGGTCATACTGGGGTCAGCGGCATTTTTATTAATAACCTGGACGAGTGGACGAGAGGCTTTACCCTCAGCAGCTTTGCAGGTGGTACAAAACTGGGAGGAGCTATTGCTGCACTAGGTGGTTGTGCTGCCATCCAGAGGCATCTCCACGGGCTGGAGAAGTGGGCCAGTGGGAACCTCACGAGGTTCAACACAGGAATGAGTCAAGGCCTGGCTCTGGTGGGGAATAGCCCCAGGCACCAGTATATCCTGGGGGCATTGGACAGCAGCTTTGCAAAAAGGAATTGGGGTCCTGGTGGACACCACGCTGAACACGAGCCAGCAAAGGGCCCTTCCAGCACAGGAGGCCACTGCCAGCAGGTTGAACAAGGTGATCTTTCCCTTCTGCTCAGTGCTGCTGAGACACATCTGTAGTGTTGTGTCCAGTGCTGGGTTTCCCAAGCTGAGAAAGCTGGGGTGCTTTAGCCTGGAGTAGAAAGTGCTCTGAGGGCATCTTAATGATGCATATAAATACTTGTTAGATTATTATCAAACTTACTGGGAAAAAAAAAGGTAAAAAAGGAATAAAAGAAAAAAAGACAAGAAAAGGACTATTTAGTGAAGTGTTTTTAGTATGCAAAGGCGTAATTGTGGATTTTGTATTGATTGTTTGGTTTTGTTTTAGTTTTTTATTTTGTTGTCCTCTGCCCCTCCACATCATCCAGAAAACTGGTTCTTTGCCATTTCTCACTTACTTCCCAATATTGTTGCTCACGCTGTCAAGCCACCTTCTCTCTGTGTCTCCAGAATAACCTCCAGAGAACTGATGGTTGTTTGACTGATCAAATACATTTTGAACTTTAGAGGAATAGGGCAGAGCTTTTTGAGTAGAATTTGTGTTTAAAAACAAGTCTGCTTTTGCCGCTAGTTTGAAATGAAATATACCATTACCTTCATGAAATATACCTTTGTCCTAATGATTTTGTATAAGATGATTTCACATGTTCACATTTTTTGATGCAGACTAATAAAGTATGATAGTACTGATGAAGGAAAAGGAAAAAATGGGTAGTTTACACAGCAGATGTTATAATTTCTCATATGACGTAGTTTTAAGTCACATGCTGGAGAACTTAGAAAAGGGAAATGGTGTCATTTGTAAGATTTTTTTTTTCTCTGAAAGTGATTGTAAAGATTTCCTATGCAAATATTTGTTGCACTTTCTGATCTGTTTTAACATGTAGCAGCCTCCTGTTCTGCATGTTTATAACCTAATTTGCACCTCTGCCACCTCTTCCATTTCTTCTCACATAAGATGTCTGTATCCTCTCATGATCAAAACTTCTTCAGCCCTTGAAAATAGGTGCAAATATTTTCTGAAAGACTTGCAATATTTCTGTAAGGATTTTGCCACCTAAATGATGGTATGGGTATGGGCCAGTATATTTAGAACAAAACGATATTTTCTCACTTGTGAGCTGTACCTGGCAAAGATGGAGTGGATTAAGACAGATTTTCTCCAGCATCCGGGAGTCTCGGTGCAGGTGGTAAGGAGGAGGTAACAGCTCTAAGACCCAGCCGAGAGGATGCCAGGAGGATGTAGGACGCTCCCCTGTCGGTGCTGCAGAGCTGCTAAGTTTGCTCAATGACTCTTGTATGATCACATCAATGATACAGAGCAAGATAGGATTGTTCCAAGTGAGTTTAGCACTCAGGTAAACTATTAGAAAGGGTACTCTTAATTGGGAATAGAATTATCTACTCTCAAACTTGCTGGACAGCAGTTCAGCAGAAGCAGCTGTTTGTGCGGATGTTTTAAACACCATGCCTTTTAAACTGGAACTAGCAATATGATATTTGAATAAATCACAAAAGCAGACTGGTAAAATATGATGTTTAAATTTAAATTCTAATATTTTATTGTTTAAATTCTGTTGTTTTATAATTATTTTATTACTTGGTCTTTTATTACAGATACTTTTAAATGTGCCATTTGCTGTGTCTGTTGTCCCACTGCCCTGGTTTGTATTTCAATTCTTTAGCTTCTACAGGAATCACTCAATGTCCACTAGAAACTAGGCAATCCTTTTTGGTGGACTCAGACAAGCTTTCTTTCTGGCCCCTCAAGCATATAAATAAACTTTAGTTTTTATAGTAAAAATTATAAAATCCTCATGGTGTAGAATGTGCAGTAGTAGTGTGTTTTGTAATAACACTGTTTCTCCTTCTTGTAGGTCCTTTTGTTCTGCATCACAGCTGCTCTGTTCATGTTCTTCTTCAGGTATGTCACTGGTGTATCTGTTTATGTTGTAAAAATTGTTTTGAACAGTGTTTCTTAGAGCTTACTGTTTTTTGGTATTCCTCTGTATATTGTATATTCTTCACTCAAGCTGAATTGAGTGGAGTGCTTCAGTGGCATCACCCAGTGCTGTGAACATAATTGGGCTAAAAAGGGAAGTACTGAGTCTTCTGGAGAATATACTAATTATTTAAGGAGTTTCATCTCCTAAGTAAGACCCTGCAGGTCTAACATAGTGTGAAAACAACTGAAATCTGTTTTTCACGGCTCTTTTTAAGAGCTCATGGCAGGAAGATCACATTTTCTCTTCTGGTAAAAGTAGAGGAGAATAGGAAAATCAAATTTTGTGGTCTTGAATAATATCAAATATTCGACTTGGGTGCAGGTGTAACTACCTTATTTCAATTTAAGAGTAAACTTATTTCACATGTTTTTACAAGTTATGAGTTGTATTCCTGTTTTAAAACCTACAGTGGTGGGAGGTGGATGAGACACTGATTTTCATGACTTGTTTCTCTCTCAGTTTGCAATATATATCTATGCCATTTATCTTATTTCCCTTTAAATGCCAGACCTCTCAAATTTTCTTCATTATATCTCAAATTGGAAAGTTGCTTTTTAAAGTAACCTTTGACTACAACCCTCTGACTTAGAAATTTCTGCGGCTTGCAGCCGTCTATGGTTCTTCAAGCTGTATGATCCCCTGGTAATTGCAAAACTCTGGAAGCTGCAGCTTGTTTTTCATAATTCCATTACTTACGGATATTGGCCAAGAACAGTCTGTGGATAGAAGAGGGCTGTTAATTTAGGGGATTCGAAGAAGCATTCCTCCTTTCATCTATAACCCATTAAGAACCTTGCACTGGCAGTCTTCTTGCTTTATTTTCTTCTGTGTCCCTGAGTTAAGCCATAACAGCCTCAGAGAATTTGACTTGCAAGGTTGAGGTTAGACACCTGGTTACATGAATGCTGATCAAACAAACTCAGAGCACTAAAATTCTGGTCAAAACTATAAATGTTTTATGATCTTGGAAGAAGCTAATTGTCTCCTATCTGTGTCTTTAGTAATGAATTGGTGTTTTAGAGAGAACCTGCAAGTTAAATCACAGAATCCTGGAATAGTTTGGTCTGAAAGGGAGCTTCAAGGTCATCTAGTTCCAACCCCCACACCATGAGCAGGGACATCTTCCACTGGACCAGTGCTTAAAGACCCATCCAACCTGGCCTTGAACACTTCCAGAATCGGGGCATCCACAGCTTCTCAGGGCAACTTGTGCTGGTGCCTCACCACCACATGGTGTGTCACAAAGAATTTCTTCTTAATATCAAATCTAAGCCAACCCTCTCTCAGTTTGAGGCCAATACCTTGTCCTATCACTACATGCCCTTGTAAAAAGTCCCTCCCCAGCTTTCCTCTAGCCTCTTAAGACGTGAGAACTGACACAGAGCCCAGACGTATTTGGTGAATTTCTCCCTGACCTGACACAGCAACACTGGCAGTTGAATGGGCTCCAGACCACTTTCTCTTCTAAAATAGTGACTCCATGCCAAAGCTGATGGAATATCCTGTTGAGCAATCATCAACAACATTTAATTCCTTTAGTCTTTGTGTTTTAACAGAGGAATTAAAATAGAGGATTAAGTTTAGTTTAATTCTTCAGTTTAATTTGTAAAAACCAATGAATGTGCTAAGACAAGGTGAAGTTGTCAGAAATAATTAGCACAGACTAGTTTTTGAGTTGTTTTTTTTTTCTTTCTCAGTGTAATCAGTATTGTGAGTAGAACTTCTTCACAGTGTGCTACTTTCCTAAAAAAAACAGATATAGAGGGGTCTGGGTGGAAATTCCTCTGGGTATGCTCAGAGTCTGGCTAACTGCTCAGGGAGAAGAGACAGCAGAGAGGTCACTTAATCAGGCCCCAGAGTTGTCCATTTGCCTGGAGTGGCTGTGACTCTGAGCTGGTTGCTGTCTGAACCCATATGTGAATTAAACATTTATCCCCTTCAGTAAGATTTTGGACAGCCCTTGGAAAAATCCTGTATGGAGTCCCAGGGAAGGCAATCCTCCTGTCTCTGTTGTCATCTAAAGCAGAAAGTAATTGGGAGAGTCATTAAATTACATTTCCTATTTAATGACTCAAAATCACTTCAGCCTTTTTCTTAATAAGTGGATCAAACAGACAAAATCACGTTCCTACTTTTGAATAAACACCTTATTCAAAGTCAGATCTGTTTGGCTTGTAGAATATATTCCTGTTGATATAAAACACTGTTTACTCTGAACAAGCATTCACTGACCTGAAAAACAGAAAATTCTCTTTTGCATTGTACTTAACTGGTTCCCAGAGTGGCTTTTTGTCCTCTCCAGCCAACTAAAATGTCAACAAAGATACTGAGAGCAGTAGCAGTCATGGTCACCAAGATCATATGTAATGTCTTTCATTATTAAAGATAAAATCCTAATATCTATATGGTATGTTTTGAAGCTTAAAACCTTTCTAAAAAGAGACTTAATGTAAGTCTACCTCTATGCTGTGAAAGTCAGACTGATGCTTGTAAGTCATGCATTGCACAGAATAAAAGCAAAGTAGTCTTTTATTTACCGAGTTCATATAAACTGCCTTATCTGAGGTTATCGGGTTCTCTGATCTTAAAAAGGATTACTGTCCCCAGTAGGTAACCCTGGTTGGCAGTGCATTCCTAACAGCACCAGGTTTAACTAAATTTGGCTGCTGTTCTGCTCTGGGTAGTTTTGAGCTGAATCATTTTCCTTGCACAGCTTGTACTGTGAATGCACAGTAGCTGCATCGGCACTGAGCCGGTGGTTCAGATTGGGAAAGCATGGAGAGCAGAGATGCTCCACAGCATCCACATGAACTTCGGTCATTTTTAAGTAACTGCGTACCAGCGTGACTTAAGGTGATCTTTGCTGAATCTAGGAGATTAAAAGTTATTTGAGTTAGAAAGTTCAAAACTTGTTTTCTTCAAAACTGTGGAAGAATTGAGATATGTTCTATACATCACGCAGCTTCCAGGGTAGCTTTCAGGTTGCCATGTTAATAGTAGCCTGTAAAGTTGAGTTTGCTTAGTGTTGCTTCTGGAAGGCCACTGCTCTAGTTGATAGTTATCCATTAAAAGAGAAAAAACCCAATATGGCAAGTAATTGCAACATGATCATACCTCTCCTTTGAGGTGAGTGTGTTCCTACCCACTCCTACTGTTGCAGGAAATACTGCTGTAACAGATGTATGAGTCTTGGTCTATGGAAGCATAGGCATTGTTCTTCTTGATTTATTTGAATATATCCTTTTCTAGTATGATGATTGTCTTCAGTATCTCATTATAATGTCTATCTTACATTATTTTCTAAACAAATTGTGTAATAATGATCTGTCGATGAGGCAGATGTTTCATACTAGTTGAAAACTTCACCAGGCAGCCTTGATATTTATCACTGGAGTTTTCCCCAAATTCTGTTTGACTGTTCAAACATTATTGCATCTGCTACAGGACAAGAAAAAGAAAGTGCTAAATCTCAGGAGTAAAGAAATGAGGTTACAGAACTGAAGTGGTAGAAGGAAAAACCAGGAATAATTACTCCAGAATAGCTGAAGTGAGAGGAGAGTCAGAGTGAAAGGTAAATTCAGAACAGCAATATACAAAAGAGACAGTAGGAAGAAGGAAGGAGAGAATGGCCGAAGAGTGGAAAAAAAAAAGGTCATGTCAGGAGACAGGAAAAAATAGAAGAATGTACTAGGAGAAAAGCAGCTGAAATGCAGATGATAGGTTTACAAGCAACAGAGTTATATTTACAGACAGAGGAAGCATATTTTAGTGCAGTACTTTTTTATTTCTTCTCTTCCATCCTCGTCTTGTGGTACTTTTCTTCTAACTTGGACCTCTGTTTTTTCTCAAAATGCTTCTGCTCCACTCCACTGGAAGTGATGAAATTAAGATGCATTACTCATTTGTGGATAGCTGTAGTATACACAATATAGCTTAATCTGAAATACGTATATTTAATTCACATATATAGGCAACCACAGTTGAAACAGGATTGTTTCCCCTTCCACCCATATTTGACTAAGAATCTTAGATGCAGAAGTGTGTCTGGGGAGAGGAATGTTCTCATACCTGTAGGAATTAATTTTTAGGTGATATTGAACACCACTGGGTCTGAGTGTTCACCGCTTACTCAAAAAACCCAGTAGTTTATGGTGTCATCTGATGTCACTGTGTCATTTGATGTGTTATGAGTAGGACTTCTTCACAGTGTGCTACTTTCCTAAAGAAACCAGGTATAGAGGGGTCTGTGTGAAAATACCTCTGGATATGCACAGAGTCTGGCCAGCTCTAGTTCCCTTCAGGGAGAAAAGACAGCAGAGAGGTCACTTGAGCAGTCCTGAGAGACCATTCTTAGTGTCTTGTAGTAAAAATACACTTTTCTTTAATACTTCTAATGTTTTTTTAAATTGCAGTTTGCATGGAATTAAGGTTGTGGGTAGAAAGATTTTGATTATACTATGGTTTCATGCCATCTTATTTCAGATTGAATAATTCATGGTACTGTCCAGAATACTCTTCTAGAGTAATTGGATAGAATGAAATGAGGAAGCACGGGGGATCCTACAATGTGTAAAATAAATATTTGTAAAGCACGGTGAAATTGTTTTCTTAGTAGCAGTTTCATTTTGAATATTACACAAGGGATTGTTTTGGAAGGGTGAAACAATGGCTATGCATTTTCGTGCTTGAAGAAATCCACTTAATATAAAACTTGCAATCTCTGTACAATAAATGAACACCTACATAGAAATCCTATCCATATAAACTTAGAAAATCCGGCAATTTGGGTGAATATGTGTTGGCAGACTACAGTACTGGTTGCTATGGTAGTTAATCCTTAGACCATATACTACCAGCTTATAATATGCACATGTTAATTCATCTGCTCTGAACCTTAGAAGGCAAAGCTCCACCTACCAGCTGAAACCAGCTATTAAGGGAAGCTGGATGTTTCTGATGATTGATTGATCATAAGTTGAGGATGAATTCTGCCTTCTCTGGAGATAAATGCTAAAGTGTTATTTTCTGAAACAGTAATTTCAGACAATCTGCAGTTACTGCTGTGATTTCACAAAGCAGGACATCATGTTTTTCATAACTCGGGAGTTGCATAGCTCACAACAGAAAGCTCTTGATCTCTTAATGCCGTTTATATATTATGTGGTGATTAAAAATGGTTAATGAAAAAACATCTAAGAAATGCAGATGTGGTGGCGTATACTGCTACTAGAGTAGAGTACTGAAACTTGTGTAAAATCACTGAAAACCTTTGAGAAAGGTCCTTTTGTTCGCAGAGCCCTGTATGCTATCTCATTAAGGAAATTCTAGCCTCCCAAATTACAGCTATTTGCTCTTCTTTCTCTGTGAAACACATATCCTGTAATTTATTCAGTATCTTCGACATGATGTTTCAAAGTGCCTTTATTTTCTTTTAAAAATATGTGGTACCATTGCCAAGTTAGTCTCTTGTTTAATCAGCTAACCTGCTTTCTATGCTGAAGCAACTACTTGAAAGATATTTTTGCCTTATAATTCTACTTTTCTTCTACAGTATAATCAGCAAGCTTAACAGTTGGAGCTGCTGTTATGTGGATTTAATATGAAATAATCTTCCTCTTTCTTATAAAGATTATTTTTGAGCCTTGTCTATTTGCTGTAGAATTACAGGAGTGCATTAAAAGTCTTCTGCTGTTGAATTATTAGGTAATAAATCAGAAGAAAAAAAACAGATGAGGATTTTTTTTTTCCATGTTTATATTTACTGTCCTTATATAAACATCTCAAAGTTAGTGATTCAAAGCATTGTTTTGGTAACTGTCATGAAACTTGATTTCTGAGGTATTTTGGATGACCTGGTGAGTAGATGAAAACATTCAGCCTCCTAAGAAATGCTATAAATATCAGTTTGCTTTATTTAGTGTGAGCAAAAGTAGAACACGGATTGCAGGAGGGGGTTGGGGATGAGAAGATAACCTTCTGGGTTAACTCAGGCACTTCTGGCAGAGACCTGCTGCTGGACTTGCACAGACTGGGTTCGAATATAAATATGGCTAAAAGGTGAGATAATCCATGCTCTGTTTATCTACCAGTAGAATAAAAAGTGAAGAAGGATTTTTACTTTTTTTTCTTTTCATGAAACATCTTTTTTGTTCTCTCATAGTCTTTTACCAGACTTCCACTGCATTGTAGTTTTTCATTCCTTTGGTCCCTTAAAACTTGCTATGTCATACTGTACTTTTGGGTTTGGTTTGAAGGGATGTTCTGTGGATTGCTGAATTTTGTGGAGCTCTAGTCCGAACTCTCTGCTACATTCACAGGAGAGGGAGACTGATCTCCTCAAGATAATGCTGGGCACACACCTGTAGTTCAGAAATGATAAAGATGCATCTTAAGCATATTTTTATTACTGCAGGAATTTGAGATTTTTAGATTTTTTCACAGGTAAGAAGAGTATCTGGACCTAGAGGTTTTACAAAAAAAAAGTGTATTAAGGATGGAAAATTGCAGTGTCCAGCAGGATTAAGAAGGGCATCTTTAGTTGGTTTGTGAGCCTTTCCTGACACTCTTGCACCTTCATTGTTTGCAGTGCTTGCAATACAATATCCATGAGCAAATCCCACTTTTGCAGTTTCTGTGTTCTTATATTTGCAACTGCAAATCATTATTTCTCACCTATTCATTTGAGTAGTACTGGAGGAGGAGGACCACAGTAGTATTCATAAAATTAGAAGAAATCAATTTTGATCCCCAAATTAGCATTAAAGAAAATGTTATAACAGTTAGATCTGTAACATATTTCTAGGGCCTGTTTCCAAGACTCATCTTCTGCTTTAGGCACCTGAGATACTTAAATTAGGAAATAGGAGGGAAAAATGGGCAGATCAAGAGGGCAGTTCCCGTCTTGTGTAGGTTTAACTTATGTTGCAGAGCTTCCTCTCTCTAACTGATAATATAGGAGATTGTGCACCAAACTTACTTGCATAGTTCTAGGTGGAATACATCTAGACTAACATTTTTCTTTAAAGTTACCTAGAGACCCTATTAAAATTACTATGAGGGATGGTAAGTGTTTAGAGTTAATGAAATGCTGAGATATTATAATTTTAATTTTTTTTCTAACCTATTCTGCATACGTGGCCCATATTATCTTTCTATTTCTTGGACCCATTTTTTGCTTTAATATGAAAAAAAATTACCTTGTGTTCTGCTAATAAAAGCAAAAAACCAAAAGAGACATGTATATTAAAGTATTTATTCAAGTATTGATTTTTATGGGTTATTGCCAAAGTTTTTGTATGGAAATTACAGGAAAAGGACATCATAGAACAAACTGCTCTCCTGCTTGGAAAAAATATGTGAAACATTTGAAAATCTGCTTTTGAGTTCAAAATAGGATTATTGTAATTTTTACAGTAATATAAAGTTCAAAACTTCAGTAAACTCTGTGATCTCTGTAGATCCTTGTCAAGAGGAAAAAGTTAAAGTCTTTATACCTTTTTTGTGTCCTAGAGATGCATCTTTGGAACTGGAAAGGTTTAAAATTTGCCCTTACTTACTTCTGTCTTTCAAAGAGTACATGCCAATTTGGTAATATTTGGTATTTAAAGTGTTGCTTTAAATCAGAGATTTGTCATGTAATGTTAATTTTACAAAGTTTTTTTCTAGTACCTTTTCTTGAGAAAGAATGTGTTAACAATATATTTAGTTTAGTGATTAGAATGTAGCATTTAATATATATGTTTGCCTTCTGAATATACATGTTTGTGATACGGAAATGTTACTAGAGCAGACTTAGTTGTAAGATACCAGGAGTTGTTGGACTAATTTCCTGAAAATACCCTGAGAGAAAACTTCTGACATTTTGATGATGATCATTAATTGCGTGATGCCTGTTGCATCTGCAGTTTCTCCCAAGGAAATGCATACCACATCAGCCTTTAATCCTTGCATTTGTTATTTTATGGTCAGCCACGGTATGGCTGTCACGCCAAGCCAAGCAATGTCACCATGTCCATGCCTACCCCCAGAAGAGGTGCAGAGTGCATGTCCATACACACCATAGGAAACTAACCCAAACCTGAGAGTCTGTACTGCAAGATTTAGGTGTTCAAAGGGACAAGCATAAATAAATTTACAGTATTTTAAACACTCCTTCTGGTAGTAAGATCAAAGTAACTGTTACCTGGTGCCGAGCTGTGCAAGTGTCATCTCTGCCTCCCCCCCGTCTGAGCCAGCAGCTCCGCATTCTCCTGAAAGCAGGTGAGAGCGTAGGAAAAGTGAGATAGAGTCACAGTGACAGTGTTACTATCAGCAGAGACAGATGGTTAGCATTGTTTTCCCAGAGTTGTGATGGATTGTGAGCAGTGGTGGTGGGAGCCAAGGGGAGGGAAGGGACTGGGAGGAGGCTCTGTATGGTCTGTGTGTGATGGGAAAGCAAATGCTCCTCTAGAGTGCCTTTTAAAATATTTTTGTCTTTGGATCCTCTTGAGGATGACTGATGGGTTACACTGAGTTCCGAAACTGGCTGCTTCCCCTTGACCTGCTCCTGTTACCAGATGCACTGCTTGACCAGAGAAGAAAAGAGAAACGTGAGGAGGAGAGATGGGACAATATCCACAGTGAAGGAGTAAGAGGCCAAGCAGGACAGAGTTTTGACCAGCCATGAACCAGCTGTAATTAAAAGAGGAGAACGTGGATGATTGCATTATTAGGGCTATACTGCAGCTTTTTGTCCTTGGGTTTACCGAAGCTCTTCAGATAAAGTGCTTATTTAAAAGCATAGTGGACCATCAAAGTAACTAATTTGCAAGTCATTGGGTCATTTTTTTTTTCCTTTTTTTGTTTCTGCCTCTTGATCGAACAGAGAAACATTACATACTTTTGCAGCACGCTGTGTACAACTCTCTTTTTATATGCCTAAACAGTACCTAAATGTTATCTGTATCAAATGATATCCCAGAATAAAGATGGTCATTGTCTTTTTGGCTTTTTAAAAAAAGACAGATACTGCCTCTGATCCTTTGAACCACCTTTCTTGTTACAAGAAATTTGCCAGTCCCAGTACATACTATTCTCCACTTTGTCTTTCCAGCTGAAAAGCTAAAAGTGGATTAAAATGAGTAGGCAGGTATTTTATTGTTGTATTATAGCCTTGTCTTCAAACTAGCTCTGTTCTTGAAGGCATGAGCTGTGGTTAGGTCAGGTCCAAATGAAGAGTATTAAATGTGTGGGCTGATCTTGGGTTAGTTTTCATTTTCCCTATGTTAAATCATGCTGCTCCTGATTCCTGCAGTCTGCAAAAAGGCTGCAGAGTAGGCTTTTTCAGCTGCCGGTGAGGGAAGAAAATTATGTTCCGTTTAGTTCCTGTCTTTGCTATCTTTTTTTGTGGTTGTAGTTTTTCTTATTGAGATATGCTGGTACATCTGTTTAATGGTAATACACGTGTCAAAAGTCAAGAAGATACTTTAAAGCATCTTTAAAGCATGCGGCTTCTCTTTTGTTGGACTTCACTGCTTTTAAAAAGAAACAAAACCCCTTTTACACTAAATTCAGATGTCCTGCTTAATTGTTTCCTGTGGATTAAGTAGTACAAATAATTTTACAGCTATAAGGGAAGAAAGGAATAAAATTTGATAAAAGTATCATGGTTTCCATTACCAGATTGCATGGTACACATGCCAATTTGCATGCTAGGAAATAACTGAAATAGAGATTTTAGTACTGTGCATACACTATTAAAAATGTAACTAAATAGCCTAAAGAAATAATTTGTTTCTTTAGGAGTTAAAATGGAACACCATTAATTACAAATAGTTAGTTGCATTTGCTAAATCAGTAAGTTTACTCTTGTATAGAAAATACAAACTTTTGAATGTAATGTGAAGAGATTAAATTTAATTTACTATGTTTGGTCACTTTTAGCCATATGGTACATAGGCTCCTGGAATGTATTTAAACTTTTTCTTTCCAACAGTAAATCCTGTCCTCATTTTAACAGATTACTTTACATGTAGCTGGATCCAGTTGCACAGCCTCCTCAAGAGAGGAAATGCGTTGCCTGCAGACAAGCGGTACAAGAATTACGGCTGTACAATAGGGAGTATTTTTCCACCATTATCACTTTTCAGTGGAGATTCTTTTTCAGATACGTAACAGTGACTCAATGAACCAGGAAAGTGTTTACCTGCAAGGTGATCTGGTGGTAAGAGGAGAAGCTTTTGAGGGCTAAAATTTCAGGCGTCTCTGTCCAGAGCCATCCTCCATGGAAGAAAAAGGGGGTCTCCTCCTCTTCTTTAAGTTTTGTCAGTCAATCACAAAGGGCTTTTGTACTGCTAGCATATTGATGTGTCTGGACTTTGGCTGTTTATCATCTTCCTGTCATCCTTAAATGCAAAATAAAAGAAAGGAAATAGCTTCTGGTTCTCAGGCTTTGAGAATAAACTGCTTGTGGCTGCTGGGGACCTCAGTGTCCCAGCTGCCCTGGACTGCCTTCTGTGGGGATGTGATTGCTGGCACTGTCTACATCACCCCTGTAGCTCCCAGGCACTGGCTAGAACAAGGCTGATATTACAAGTCAGATGATGAAAAAGCAATTGAGGTTCACAGATTCGATTTCTGTCTTTGATCCTGGCATTAAAGTACCAAGCTCTGTGAGTGGAAGTATAGTGCAGACAAGATTTCTGGTCACTTTAATCCCGCTGCTAAAAAGATCCATTCACAGGATATAGGGATCGGCTTGTATTTTTGCAGGATTTCAAAACTGTTAGATGTATTTTGTCTGTGTTTATTGCCAACACTACAAGCAGCTACTTTTTTCCTTCCTTATTTAAAATTATTTTTCTGTAAGATTTTCCTGATGTGTGTACTGTATAGTAAAGATTTGGCAGCTAATTGACTTACCCCTTCACATGCATTTGAGGCACTTTACATTTTACATACAGAGTACTAAGGGGGAAGATTTAAGTATCCTGCCAAAGGTCAGAGACAAAATTTGTGTGCCTTCGAGCCATAGAGTTCCAGTCCAGTTCTTAAATCACAAGGCTATCTCTCCTGCATTCCTGTTACAGGACATAATTTAACTTTAAAAAATGGGGCATGGTACAGAATTGCTGCCAGAGAATTAGGTAGGAAGTAGTATATAAACAGTTATATAGAACCATAGAAAGAGGCAAGAGACAAGGATATTATGCAGGATAGTGTCAAAGGCTTTGCACAAGTCCAGGCGGGTGACATCACTCGGTCTTACTTTATCCAGCACCACTGTAACCCCATTGTAAAAGGCCACCAAATTTGTCAGGCACAATTTGCCCTTAGTTGGCTGTCAGCAATCACCTTCTTGTTTTCCATTAGCATAGTTTCCTGGAGGATCTCATCCATGATCTTGCCAGGCACAGAGGTGAGACTGGCTGACCTGTGTTCCTTGGGTCTTCCTTTTTTTCTTTTTTAAAAGTGGGAATTTTGTTTCCCCTTTTCCAGTCACTGGGACCTTCACTGAACTGCCACAACTGCTCAGATAGGCTGGAAAGTGGCTTAGCCACTTCATCTGTCAGTTCCCTCCGGACCTGTGGATGCATCTCCTCAGGTTCTATGGATTTGTGCACCTTCAGGTTCCAAAGATAGTCTTGAACTTGATCTTTTCCTACACCAGATGGCTCTTCCATCTCCCAGTCACTGACTTTGCCTTGTGCAGCTCAGGTGATGTTGCTGGAGCACTTGATGATGAAGACTAAGGCAAAAATGTCACTGAGTACCTAATTTTTCTCCATCTCCCATGTAACCATGTTTCTCATTTCCTTCTAGAGAGGGCCCACATTTTCCTCTTGTTTTCTTCTTATCACCAGTGTACCTACAGAAGCTTTTCTTGTTGCCTCTCATGTCCCTGGCCAGATTTAATTCTCTCAGGGTTTTAGCTTTCCTAACCTAACCTCATCCCTTGGCTACTCAGGCAATCTCTCTGTATTTCTTCCAGGCTACCTGTCCTTGCTGCCATCCTCTGTAGGCTTCTTTTTTTTTTATGTTTGAGTTTGCCCAGGAGCTCCTTGTTCATCCCTGCCGGCCTCCAGACATTTTTGCTGAACGTCCTCTTTGGGATGCATCACTCCTAAACTTGAAGGATGTGATCCTTGAGTATCAACCAGATTTCTTGAGCCCTTCTTCTCTCCAGGGCTTTATCCCATGATATTATACCAAACAGATCCCTGAAGAGGGCCAAAGTCTGCTCTCCTGAAGGATATTGAGCTTGTTGTGTGTCCTCCTTGCTGCCGTATCTTGAACCCCACTACTTCATGGTCACAGCAGCCCAGGCTGCCCTTGAGCTTCACATTCCCCACCAACCCTGTCTTGCTGAGAACAGTGCAGCATAGCTCCTGTCCTCATTGCCTCCTCTATCACTTGGAGAAGGAAGTTATCATCAATACATTCCGTACTCTTTATTTCTCTTGTTTTCTTTGCTGTCTCAGCTCCTTGGCTTAATTTCTTTTGCCCATTTGGTGCCTGTCAGTTCTTCCTGGTTTTGCTGCTGCTGCTCTCTTAAAAATAGTTACCGAGTTTTGCTGAGCTGAAAGTCTGTGTAGTTGCTTGTTTAAATTAGAAAACAGAAATATTCTCCTGACATTAAAGAAAAAGAGATCCCTTTGAGCAGCAGTTAGGAAAAATTTAAGAACCATCTGTGTAGGAGAGTCACACCAAGAAATGAACTATAATTCTTAGAAGATGAATTAGAGTTCAGAAATCCCTGCTTGTCATTTGTATGTTACCTGTGTCTGTTTGATTGCTACAGTCCTTTGTGGTGAGGCTGAGAGGTTGCAGACACCAGCATGGTTAGGAAATACAAATCCTGAACTGGTAACTCACACTCATCACATGTTTCTGATTTGATAGCAGACAGGGCAGAAAATCTCCGTTTCATGAAAAGCAGAAGGCAATTACATTACATTAGTGTCTACATGTTTTGGTATGTATTTTTAAAATAAATAGTCTTTCTGTTTACATAAGGGTTGCACATGATCAAATATTTTACATGTAGCTACTGCAAATTGAATATATATTTGTAGTCCAAAGACTGCAGTCCCAAATACGGCTTTTAACATATGACATTTGTATTTCATTTTAGAAAAAGGCATATTTTTAACTACAGGCATTGGAAATACTTGAAATTCTGTTCCTGTGAGCTAATTGCTGACTAGAATAGGAAAATAAGAGCTACTTTGTGGTTAGATGCTTGTGGTCTTTCTTTTGGATTTTGGCCCTTAGATAAAATGTCAGGGAAAGCACAGTAATGGATAATGGCATCTATCAGTGTACCCTGGACATAATTTGAATCCTGTCAAATGTCTGCTACTTTATAAACATGGATTTACATAGTTCTTCTTCATTATACCATCTGCTTATTTGGTTGGAAGAGTATAAATTATGTCATAGATGATTTTCACAGACATGCTTCAGTTCATAAAGTCTCAATTTCACAGAAAAAGAAGCTGCTGTGAAAAAAACCTAGTTTCTTCTTTGAAACTGAGACTTTATGGGCCATTTCAAGTATTCTAAAGAATGAGACATTCTTTATTCTCTTTCATATGTTTGATATATTGACTAGAAACCATACTGAGGAAAGATTTCTAGTTTATATTTTTTGCCTAAATAAGCCTTACCACGAACTAACCAGATTTGATTAATATAACAACAAACTCTAATTCAGAATCTGACTTTACTCTTAATTCACATTAATACCAAACCATGGTTCTCATCATCAGGTGACACTATGGTTCATTTTAATTGACTTGTAAAAAACCTTGGATTTCACTTATGGTGTGAATAAGATAATAGTGTAAGTAGATAGTAAGTGAGGAAAAACCTGAAAAAAATTTAAGTTAAAGCAGTCATATTTGAGTATTTGTTCAAAGGAGTAAGATCAGTGCATTTTAGATTTAAGTCTGTTTTATAAAGTAGGTGGGATACCTTAAGTGTTTTAAATAGTAATTTTCTGATATGCCAGAGATTTTTTTTCTCTATAAATTTGAATGGAAACATATTTATTTTTTTTCAATGAGACATTACATTAGTGTTTAGCCCAGGATCATGCAAATGTCAAAAATTCTGGCATGATTCCTCAAATACACTCTTTGAAGACACTTAGAAGAAACAAGGAGGTGAATAGCAGTGTGCACAGTTATTGGTGAAGGATGAATTGTGTCAAGTCAATCTGGCTTCCCTCTGCGAAGATTAGAGGCTTTGTTGATTCAGAAGTAATAGAGGATATCATATATCTTCAGTAAATCTTTAGACAGACTCTCATGTGACATTCTCATAGGAAAGGCCTGAAAGTACACTGTAGAAAAAAACCCTCCTACTTAAAACTGGCTGAAAAACCTGAGTACTGAATTTCCCATTAGAGTGGAAGTATCATCCAGGGATAATTGGTTCCATCCACAGATTTAATATCAAGCTCTAAGTAATCATCCTGGTCATTATTAAAGTTGTTGAACAATGAGACCAAACCTGTCTTCCAAGATATCTGGCTTTGTCCACAGATTTAATAAATATGTCATTCAGAGCAATTCGGCAAATTGGAAAATATTCCCAAAATATGCAATACAAATTGATGGAAGGCTCTGCACTTTAGAAGAAAGAATAAACTGTACAGATGGAGAAATTGGAACCTCTTTGTGAGCCACAGTTCTTCATAGCAGTGTGTAGGACTTAGATGGCAACTGAGTCAAAGTACCGGGGTGTGGAAAACAGCAATTGGGTGCGTGTGGCTGGTGGCTGGATGGACACAGCCAGAGAGTTGTGGTCAATGGCTCTGTGTCCACGTGGAGGCCGGAGATGAGTAGTGTCCCTCATGGCTCTGTCTTGGGACGTAGCTCTGTTAGTGCTCTTCAATACCTTTATCAATGACATAGACAGTGAGACTGAGTGCGCTTCCATCCCTGGAAGTGTTCAAGGCCAGGCTGGATGGGACCTTGAGCAACCTGGTCTAATTGAGGATATCCCTTCCTGTGGCGGTGAGGTTGGAACTAGACGGTCTTTATAGTCTCTTCCAGCCCAAACCATTCTCTGCTTGTATGATGATATAAATAAGAGTACAGCATACAAAGCATGTGAAGTTACCACTGATCTCTCCTTAGTGTCAATAATGTCAGCTGCAGTAATGAAGTTCATCTATACATGGACACATTGTGCAGAGCCAGAGCAGAATTGGAGTGATCAGACACTTATAGACCATATTGTTTGAGGAACTTGAAATTAATTGAAATGTTTTGTTTACTCTAGAAAGAGGCTAAGCTGATAATAGTCTCTCATGTGTGCACTACTTCTGTAATGAGGACAAGAATAATGAAGTCTCTTTTTGGTAAAAAGTAAAAGAAATAATAGTCTAAAACTGCAGGGTGTAGATGTGGGTTAGAAATAATTATATTTGAGAAAATTTCTAATATTAATGCTCACCAAATAGTGAGGGATGGTTTGTTGACCAGGGCTGACATGAAGGGTAGAGCTGCAGTCCTTGTTTTCGATGGAGAAGGGGCTATTTGAAATTTCATCTGTAATTTTATGTGATTATTCTATATAACATGTCATCTAAGTTCAAGTGTGATTATGATTCTGTCTCTGAGAGTGCATGTTGGTTCTGAGTGCAGGAGAACTCGAGTGGGCAGGCATTCATATATGGAGGCTAAATGGCTGGTGTTGAACTAACATGGAAATTTTGTTATTTATACTGAATTTAAAAAAAATAATAATTTCTGTTCCCTGCAGGAAGTGTTCCTGCATAAGGTGTGAACCATCACTCCTAAAAGAGAATCTATTGGAAATACTATGTTTTGTATGTGTCACCTAGATGCCAAAGAACAGTAGATTGTATTTACTAGTAGAATTTCTGAGGAAGGATGGCTAGCAGAATAAGTATGTCACTGAAGCAACAAAGATCAGCTGTAAAGAGGAAGATGATGTGTTGAGGAGTAGCTGGAACACCTTTGTGACTTAATGCAATGTAAACATGCATGATAGCTGTCATAGACTGGGTCTCTAGTCATGCTTGTATGCATTTCTTCCAGGAGTGCAAGGTCTCCTGAAGAAAGAAAAAAAGAAAAGATACAGGATTGTAGCACAGATCTTTATTTAGCAGCTGCTGTAGAAGGCTTTAGAAATCTTGAAATCTCATCAGTTGTATGATGGAAATACCAAGGAGCTTGAGGTTTTTCCAATTATTCATTTCCTGGATTAGACTTTCTATTTTCTCTCTGTTGCTGTATGAAGAATTAACTAGAGATATCTGCCTATAGCACTTGAGGAAAAACTAAAGTCATAAAATGCTTGAAACCAGAATGTATAAATAAATGGAAAAGCTTCTTTCTGGAATTCTCTTTGGAGTTTCTTTTTCTAATTTTGTAAAGATCAGTTGATAAAATAAAAGAAAGTGATTTGGTTTGTCCCTGTCCTTTTGAAAAGTTAAATGTTAGAGCCAGCTAAAAGGTAGCACTGTTAGGTTTTCAGCATGTGTCACCTTCCAAAGGTGACTTAATGAAAATGGAATTTAACTTACCCTCTGTTGTCACTCTGTAATAAAGACTGACAGGTTACTGATAATTTCTTGCTGATACACCTCTTCTCACAGGGATAAACAAAGGGTAAGCCTTATGCTGAAAGCAAAGCTTTCAAATCGTTTAAGAGGTTTGGAGCTTTATTTGTGGCTTCTGATAAGAGTGTGAACGTTTTCACCGTACGGCGTGAGTAGGTGACAGGGCAGTGTCAGTTTGAGTTATATCAGCACAACCCATCCAAGTAGTTCTAGTGTAAAGAGTCATGTTAGAAATACAATGTAAATCATATTTATTAAAATATAAAACCATTTACTGCTCTAGGCCGCTATCAAATTTGTTTATCGTGTGTTATAAAGTGCTTTGAGTGTGTTTTAAGAAGTGATGACTATAAAGGGAAAGTGCAGGAATAAATTACTTGGGTTTCTTGAAGAGCATCTGTGCTTTTCTCTTTGGCGGTATAAGAAACATTTGCTTGTATTACATGTTTGATGAGCTGAAGATGTGATCATTGCTGTCAGTTGTCTTTGGGAAGCATAGAGTGACTTACCCAGGAGTTATTCTTGTGATTTACCAAAGCAGTCTGGTGGTTCTTTGTTGCACTCTCAGCCTCTCAGCATATTCTTTTCAGACACATTTGATTCACAGACAGCTACTATTAATTTTAAGAATATAAAAGACTAATTTTATGCATAATTCTGTGCATATCCCTCTTTAAAGTGCCTTTGCAATCAAATAGCATAGCAACAATTAATAGAAGTATGTTAAACATGCCACCTGGTACTCAGAATTATAGATAACACTGTGACTGATAGGCACATTTGCACTCACATGTAGCCGTTGACAAGCAGTTATCTAGATTTAATGAGAGGCATTAAAAAAAAATGCAGCATTTCTCAGGAAGGAGAAAATAAATATAAATTCAGTTTTGTTTTGAACATTCTTAAAGTCTCATAAATGATATACTCAAAGGTGAAAATGCCTGCATTTTCAGTTCCATTTAAAGTCTAATTTTAAAGAAGTCCTCTGGCATTGGATCTACAAATGCATTTTAAGACTTTAATTTATACTACTATATTCATTTAATATGAAGTAAACAAGACTTTGGAAAACAACCAAAGCTATGATGGTGTGTTTTAGGATCTAGGAACTATTTGATTGACTGCCTTCCCCTTAATTAAATTTAAAATGTGCATTTCTGTTATTTTCCCTCTAGTTGGTACCTCTCTGTTCCTCCTTGTTGTAAAGTACAACTTCAGCTGAAACCTATTCTTTGACTTTGAGCAATAGTAGTTTGTATATAAATACTATATTTTGTGTGTTTATATATATATTCAGAAGCCCTCTATTATTTGAAATAACTTAAGATTCCATGTTAGGGAAGATCTGGTGCTTTAAAATGTCAGAGCACCAAGATCAGATTTGCACATACTTAAGTTCGAGGTCTTGTTTTTGACAGTCTTTTCTTCTCTGTTCTGTAGATTACACATAAAGAAGTCATCTGTTTAGAGGTGCTTTTCTTCTCAGGAAACTGGAAATGTTTAACCCTTAATTCTGTCCAGGATATCCTAACCTATTCCCCTTAGATCAGTCATGGAGGCTTCCTTTCCCCAAAAGAGATGGCCTGCTAGGCTTGTGATTTTTCTGTCATTTTACTTTATTTGCAGAAGCAGGGAATGAAGGAAAAACCCCATACATCCTTCTTCAGCATTTCAGAAGGTATCTGATAATGTACAGATAAAATCAATTCTGGTCTGAAGGGCTTTGAGGTGTGTGCAATGTAGGATAATTTCTCATTTACATAAGTGGTCCTTGTTATACTGTGTGCCACTAGACTGCTGGTAAACCCCAGGGTGCTATTTGCACATAGCTCTTACTCTGCCACCATGTAGAATGAGCTTTTGGAGAATTTCTCTTTCAGTAGCCATCTGCTCAGTAATAGCCTTTTTTTTTTCTTTTTTTTTTCACTTAGCTGGAAGTGATTACCTGGCATACTTGACATTCATCTCAAGAGCCCAACACCTTCCCTGTTCTGCTTAGCATCCCTTCTCCTGTGCTTTGCTCTTTTCATCTTATGTCAGGTCTAATTTGGTGCAGATATCTTGTTTTAGATATCTTGGTAGGTAGAAGGTAGATAACCTCATCTGAATTTTTATATTGACAAAGGTTTTCCAGAAATCTCCTCTTTACCTGAGAGTTGTCAGGTTCTGTTATTTTAAAATGTGCACTCAAAGGTCCTTTCTAAGTTGCAATTTTCATGTGTTTTATTTCATATTGTGTGAGAATTGCAGCTGAAAAGATAAAGACAGGTCAAAGAAAAAGAAAGTTTAATAAACTACATCTAAAGTGCCATTGCGTTAATGCTTCCAAAAGCATTGCCACTTAGGGTTCATTTAGGGTTTTTTAAGAATTCCTTTTTTTCTTAAGCATGAGATGTTTTAGTTCTACAATGACATGTTGTGATTTTTAAGAACTTTTAACTTTTGATAATGACTGTGCTAGCAACTGAAGAGCAAGGCAAAGGAGGAGAAATAATTATTTTAATTTTCTTTTTAGTTAAAGTATTCTTTGCTATTATTTGTTGGAATAATAGATGAGCACTTTTCTAGATTTATTGATTTAAAAAATTATTTAAATGGAATATTGCCCGGATTATTTTGCGTGGTGTTTTAAAAGTAACACTTGGGAATTGGATATTTAATCTAATATAATCTCAGATGGTTTCTGATGTGGACATCTAACAAACAGGAAGAAGTTGCTTAGTTTTCACTATTAAGTAAGTTGGTAGTTGATGGTGAATACATTGGTGCCCGCCAGCTTGAGCAAGACTCAGTAAAACAAAATATTAATTGTTTTCTTTGCATAATTGTGTAATGAATATTTCCTAACACCTTATAAAACCTCAGGCATTCTTGGATATATAGAGGAAAGAATAGTTTGCATTGCGTACGGTATTCTGTAACCAGATAATTGTCTCTCCTTAATACTAATTGCCAGAGTTGCTCAAGGTGGTATATTAGACATGAAATGGAGCTGTGAGGATCAAAGTGAGCCTCGTTTGAGGAAAACCAAAGGGAAAGCAGGGCTGCAAACTGAGTCTTTTCAGAGCCAGTGAGGTGGCAGGTGGGAAGCAGAGCTGCTCTGGTCCTCGGCCTTGTGGCACCCACCTGTGAAGAGGAGGTCAGGGACCCCCAAGGAGCCTGGAGCTCCTGGTGCTCCAAAGGCCTCACAAGTTACAGCTTTGGAAATCTGTCTGTAATACTCATTAAGGAAATATGCCCTGAGTCCTGAGCCTGGAAAATGCTGATGGTCTCCACCATATGTGAAGGACACGGGATGGGGGTTTTCTCTTGTGCAGAATAACAGGAAATTTCTTTAGATCATTATAATTTTTTTTTTGCATTTGTTTTAAAAAGTGATGTCAGTGGGCTCCTGGCTGTGCAATGGTAGAGAGTTATTCGAGCTCTCTGAGCATTGGCAGTTTTAGTTACTTTCATTTGTGTATGACTTTCTGTGTCTCTCCTGCACGAGCTTTGTTGAAACAGAATTCGGGAAGAATGCTTAAGGACTAGCTGTCTCTCTTGCTTCATTTATTTTATTCAGTAATGAAATCAAGCTTTTCTGTGGTCAAGGATTTTCTAAGAGTAACATTGTCTGATACAGTTAATTTATGAACTATTTATCTCACAAGATGTTTAAATTCAGACCTAAATTAAGATCTAAGAAATGATGGTATTTTTTCTAAAAAAATTGTATTTTTTCTAAAATTTGTTTTTTTAAATGTGCAATACATAGGCAGCAACAATGTAAGTGCACAACTTGAATAAAATTCAGCATTTAAAGCTGAGCACTGAGCAAGCTAAATGTATGTTCAAATTTTACACAGACTCTTCCAAGGTTATGAACATACACAGAAATTACTGTACTGGAACAGATCAATGATTCATCTAGTCCTGCTGAGAAGCACTGGTGAAGCATGCCAAAACATAAATCAAGGACTTGATCATGATTTCAGGTCTGTCACGCAATGCTTAACCCAGCTGGAGACCTGGCAGCAGAGTGCAAATCACGGGTGACTGATCTCCCCGCACCTTCATCTTCCTGCCCCACAGGAGGTCTCATTCCTTCATTGAGTTAAAATCTCAGTGCTAGAAGATACTTGCAGAAAAATCCATCATGGAGCAGTGATCTTCTGGGAGGCCACTGCTTGTGAGTCCTTGGCCTGCAGCTGCAAGGTGGGACTGTGTGGCTGGGGTGCCCATTGGAGCCAAATCTGCTCCACAGGCCTTCTGTACTGACCTGCCTTCCTTCCCCAGGAGCCAAGGGCATAGCTCCTCATTGTCCTATCTCTGCAAAGTCTTCTAAGGTGAAAAAATGATAGCTTGTGTAGTTGGGGGAAGGGGAGCAACATATATCAAACTACTGTTTTGTTAAGTAAAGTCATTATGTGTTTCAGTTATACTGATAAACAAGCATTTGCCCTGTTCCTTGGAGGAAGATGCTCAAGTGGTGACTTCTGAATGGCAGAGTATGGCACTTACATGGTGAAGCGTGTCTTATGAAGGTGCAAACCAACCCCTCCAGATCTGCTGTAGCCACAAGAAACAGGATCAGTCTTCGTATGAGGCCCTGTCATGTGTAAACCGGTCTGCTAATGGTTGGGTGTATGGTTGGTCATGAGCTTAGGAGGAGATACCTGAAGCATCTTCAGTTTGATGTAGCATAGATGTGACAGAGAGCAGGTTGCTGAGTACTCCATGGCGTGAGGGTTCTGAATCCTCGTTTGGGGAATGGAAGAGAAGGAATTTCTGTCTTGGAAGCAATTAGGAGAAAACCTGATTAATTTATTTAAAGCCTTACTGTTGTAGGTTGAGGAAATACAGAGGAAGCCATGAAGAAGCCTTCCTGCAGGGCTGCCCTATCCCTTTCAGGGCTGGGAAATTCCTCAGTATTGAAGAAGTGAGTGTTGTCAGTGGTGATGATCTGAGTGGAGGTCACGGCATCCGCCAAGTCCTGTGTTAGGCTCAACTGGAGTTCCTCGTAAACAGCGCGTGTCCTACTGTGGTCTCTGGCCGTGGCATGTTTGGTGAATATCCAGCAGTACTATTGCTGTGTGTTGTTAGAGATCTCAGAGCAGGTGCTCTTCTGCTTCATTTAAATTCAAGTTGTTTGGGTTTCAAAGCTGCTTGAAAAGTACAGGGTGAAATAACCTGTTAGTGAATGCTGGTGGAAAGATGCAGCACAAGTAAATTTAAGTGTTGTTGACATACCTGTAGAAAATACCAGATTTTAGATTAATTCCCCATTCTTCCACCAATTACTGTTTTTTAAAACTATATGTCTATGACAGTGTTTCTTTAAATACAATGTTTGACTGGTGGTTGTCAGGCAGCATGGTATTTTAATGGTTTAATATGGATACTTACCACATAGTTAAAGGTGACATAATGTGGGTTTTGGTCTCAGAAAATTAAATAATGTATTTAGCAGATTTCCTTTCAAAATGCTAGTAATACAGAAAGATAAAATATTCTCTTAATGCTTCCTAGGACTTAACAATTGTTTCCTATGTAAAAATCAGTTATAATTGGGAACTATGAAATATAAAATAAAAATTCAAACCAGTGTGTTTGTAAGACACATAATCAGAGGTGTGATATGACTTTACAAGATTGGATTGGATGGAATGTTAATTTTGGATTACACTTAGGAACTCATGTAGTGTTAAATAAGCCTGAGGTGCTGTGAAGGTGATTGAAGCACTATACAGATGTTCGTATTATTGAAAATATGATTTTGTGACAGAAGATGTCTTACAGAAGGTAGTAGCTTGATACATTGATTTCTTCAGCAATTTATGGCACGACTCAGTTTTACAGCTCTTTTCTTCTTTGTCAGATTTTTCCTGGCTTCAGCAGGGTTCTGGCAATACCTTACATATAGCTAATTTTACAGAGGGAGAACTGGCTTTTTTTTTGTTTTCTTAGGGCATGATGAAAAAAAAGCTTTTGTTCTGTTTATGAAACTGTATAAAACCAGTGCCTTCTGACTTTTTATCTGCTCATCCAGTTGTAATAATAGTTTTACTGAAGTGATCCTGCCATTTTAAGTTGAAGAGACAGGTGGATGCCAGTGATACACACTGAGCAGTAGATGTGGAGAAACAGTTTTGTCAGACACTACCCCATGATTTTATTGCAAAAGTGGTTTTAATTTATTGTTTGAGGAAAAGAAAGCAGCAAAATATTATTTTGAAGGTGAGCCAGTTCATGTATTCTTGGACATTACACAGACCACCCAGATCTGAAGCCATGTTTTATGTCTCTTAAACCTAAATAGATTCAACTGAGCATTGAGCTGCCTGCCCAAGGCCAGCAGAACACTTAGGAAAGGAAAATCTACCTTTTAATTTCCCTTTCCTTTCATATCTTACATAGTGAAAAGCTTCACAGCGAGTAAGTCTGATGAGTTTCTGGAATAAGGAATAAGAGGATTCGTTTATCAGAAGTGTGGTGTTCCTTGCTGAGAGTTAAGTTTGCTTATTCTTGGTAATGGGCGTGATCCTGCAGTACAGTCTCCTTCCAGCCATGGCTCTGTGTTGCCACAGTATGTGCACAGCATCTAACAAGTTGTATCCCTGAGGACAAATACTAGAGGACAAGACCAAAAAAACCGTGTGTGTATGTATAAATTATATATCATTGGTGACTTTGTTTCATAAAGGAATTTGACAAAATTCAAGGAAATTCCACACCTTTCCGGAATGCCATGTCGAATGGTAGGGTGGCCCACCAGATGTGCTCCAGTTTAAAAAACTCCATTTAAAAAAGTACCTACAGAGAAAAAAGGTAGGTTTCTCCTATATGGGGAACCTCATTTAAGAATGAGAAAAATGTCAATGTCCCAAATTGTAATGCTTGCCTATTTCTGCTCTTATCTGCAAATGAAAGATGGTCTTCATAATGTTTGCTTTTATGTTGTGATGGCTGCAGTCACTGACAGGCTCTTTCTCAGCTAACCTCGAGAAAAATCCTTTATCCAAATGATACTAAAGAACCAGCATTCAACAGCAAATTTTCCATTCTGTCATATTTTCTGAAATTTTATTGAGACCCAACTTGGAGAAATAAGTCATTTTTTGGCAGTAAAGTGAATAATTCTTCTGACATACCTATGTGGATTTATACTTATAGACATCGATGTGAAAGCTGGTGCAATATTTCAGTTTTTCAACTAACACTGGGATCTGAGGAGTAATTTATAATGTACATTATATTTAGTTTATATAAACATCCACAGTTAGATTTTGGCATGAATGTATTACAGAGTGTGGGTTTTCTTTGTAAAGCACTTACAGCTCAAAGAATCACAATTCATTAAAGCATTGATTAAGGAAATCTGTGGCAAACAAACTATGGCAGTTTCTTGTGGCTTCATATAATTTTGTGGTGTTTCCTTGAATGTTTTGCAAAAGAGGAGACACTGTAGCTGTGGCATATCTGTTTAGAAAAGTGACTCATGTAAGTTTTAAAACTGCTGATTTAATGAGGTTTTTAAGTAACAAATAGTGTGATTTTCAAATTCATTGTGGATTTAAATTTGAGCTGCTTTGTGCTGGCGGAATGAGGCAAACTGAGGGGAAAAAAGGGTAAAGAATGATTTATGAGAATCTCCATTTCAAAATATAATGGATTGAATTTAATATGCGACTTTTGAAATTCATATTGTGAACATATGTTAATAGAAACTTCCCACAAAAACAGATGACGAGATGTGAAAAAGATAAGAGTCAGGGAAAGTTCGTTTTTCTCAAATGTATCTTTTTCAGGTTAGCCTTTTAACAGACATAATTTCTGTCAGGGGAGATAACTGTAAAACCTCGTGTATTAGTCAAATGAAATCCTGACTGTGTTTCGCCTGGTTTTTAAAGGAGGAAGGATGTTTGCCTCAGCACTCCCTTGTGTTTCTGCCGATCTCTTCCCTAAGGAAGCTTTGAACCCTAGAGCCAGTTTTGGTCGTATTTGTAAAAGCATAAAGGTCCTAAAGATGGAGAAAATTCTGCTTTTTTCTTTACAATAAGCAGTTGTGCAGACAAGACAGCTGTGCTGATGATCACAGGCTCCTGGATGAGCCCAGCCCTTTGTTGATCTCAGAGAAGCACGTTAGGATGTTGCACTCACGGAATATGCTTGCTGTGCACATTTTCCGGAAATCAGGCTCTGTGGTTTCATTTGCTCCTGGAAGAAATTGTTAGTTTAACTGTTCGTGAAAAAACCAAAATTTATTTAACCTAACGGGTTTTAAACAACTTTGCCACTCTCCTGTTGAAGTTGAATGGGGATGATACCCCCCCCGCCCCGTATAGTCAATAATAAAGAGCATTTAAAAGTCATGGTATTTTTCATGTCTCTAAAAAGATAACTGTTTATGTGCAGTCTTCTCAGTATAGATTTTTTAAAAACTATTGATAGTAAAAAAAGGAAAACTGCATTTTTGAAAAAAGGAGAAAAAAAAGGAAGGGAGATAAGTTCAACAAGTTTGATGTGCTGGCAAGTTAGATAAAGTAGAAATAAAAATGCTCACTGTGTGCAGATACTCAAAATCTGAGTTGTGTAAGACATGACTTTGATGTATGAGAACAAAAAGTTGATGAATATTGGTTGACAAGAAGCTCAACATATCCTGGCAATGTGCCCTTACAGCCCAGAAAGCCAACCATCCAAAATAGCATGGCCAGCAGGGCAAGGAGGCGGGGGAGGGATTCTGCCCCTCTGCTCTGCCCTGGTGAGGTTCCACCTGCAGTGCTGCATCCAGCTCTGGGGACCCAGCACGGGAAAGATGTGGACCTGTTGGAGTGAATCCAGAGAAGAGTCATGAAGATGATCAGAGCTCGAGCACCTCTGCTGTGAAGACAGGCTGAGAGAGCTGGGGTTGTTCAGCCTGGAGAAGAGAAGGCTCCAGGGAGACCTTATAGCAACTTCCAGGGATTTTTTACAAAGGCATGTAATGATAGAACAAGGGAGAATGGCTTCACACTGAAAGAGAATGGATTTAGTTAGATATTGGAAAGAAATTCTTATGAGCATGGTGAGGTACTGGCACAGGTTGCCCAGAGAAGCTGCAGATGCCCCATCCCTGGAAGTGTTGAAGGCCAGGTTGGATGGGGCTTTGAGCAACCTGGTCTAGTGGAAGGTGTCCCTGCCTACAACAGAGGAGTATGAACTAGATAAGCTTTAAGGTACCTTCTGATACAAACCATTCTATGATTCTATGATTGTTAGTTTTTAGTTTAAATTAATTTGAGACACAATTTCAGTATATCTTTAAAAGTTAAGTTACTATTTGTAACCATGCAAATTCTGTATTGATGGAAAAACAGGAAAAAAATATGTACAAACCTCAAAAAACAAACTGGGTAATATTAATGTCTGGTAACAGAGTCTTAATCCTCCAGGAGGGCAAGATAAATCTGAGAAGATAAAAGATGTCTTTTCTCCCTCGTCTCTCTCTCCAGCTTCAATACAGAAAACACCAGCAGATCTGTATGCACATTTCTCCTCTGTGAAAACCTCTCCTGGCAAACCAGTAGGTTTAGTGAAGAGTTGCAGCATTACTCTCTCTTCGTATTTGACACTGCCACTGCGGAGCCTCTTGCGTCTTCATGAGCCTTCCATGTGAGGAGAGGTGTTCTTCAGCCCCTGTTACCCATTTCCAAGGCGTAAGAAGGTCTGGGACAGAGTTAGATCAAACAGTATAATTTTCTTTTATCGGGAGAGAGCTAAAATGTATGTGACCAAGTGCTCTGTGGAGCCTCTGTGACTTGACCACATAAATATTCTGAAGCTTCACGGCATGTGCTGCTTTGTCAAGGTTGTAGCTACAGGGTTCATTAGTTGTCTGGACATCAGTGTGGCTTGCCTCTATCAAGAAGTCTTATTTCTGGAATATTTGCCCTGATAATAGGAATACAGAACATTTTGGAAGATAACCTTCCAGAGAAGATCCTTTAAATAATGTAATTCTGTCCACATTATAAAGAAACACAAAAAAAACCTCTACAGGAACTTTTTTTTTAAACACCCTTGAAAGCAGTTATGCTATTCCTGGTGCAGATTGTTTGTGATCAACTTCCCTTTGCTCCTTATATACTAAACTTTCTTGCACGTGTTTCCTTCTGGCCCATAGGGATGGCTCATGAATGTGAAAATGAGAAAAGAATTAATGAAGTACTCTTACTAGGATTTGACCTGAATAAGACAGGCATTGGTTACTTTGTCCTTTCAAACAGCCAGTTTTAGATACATCTGCCTGTTCTGCAAGATGTAGCCCTTAAAGAAGACAGTGACTCTAGGGCATTTAGACATTACCATAACCAGTAGGATTAGTACTCTAGCTAAAATGTTCTTCCTAATGAAGTCCAAACTGACACTCCACACTGCAGTGTGACCCCCAAAACTCACTTAGCTGCATTCCACAGGTCAGTTTTTCGCAAGCACATTGTGAAACACATTCATCACTGAATGCCATATAGTGGTGTTTTGCAAGCTAACAATGCACGTATTTTTCTGTATTTTGAAATGTATTTATGAAAGTAGTTATACTTAAAATACAAAACAAATAAGTGAATATAAAAATACCTAAAGCGTGCTAAATCCCCAGACTCCACCCTTTGCTCCATCATAGATAAATCAACAATGTAAAATGGTTGTTTTTCTCTAGAACAAAAGTTTCACAGCTGTATTTAAAAGTATGTTGATGAAAAGTGATTCATAAGGTGAAGTAATCATTTTTATACAGTGCATTTGGCAGACTCCAGCCAAATTACACCATAAAAGAAATATTATATTTGACAGCAAACTGTTAGCGATGTGAAATTTGAGAATGAAAACTGATTATCTGAAGACTTACTTAAGACTATGCTGCTCTCTGATGGTACCCTGTTTTTCTTACCCAATTGTGGTCAGTATGTGTTTTTCCCATCTCTGCGAATTTAAGCTTTAGATAAATTTCTAACGTCCTTCTATTGTGAATTAATTCAAGTTAGTTTGCTTTAGACATAATTGGAGGCTATTACATCTAATTTGTCTACTACAAATTATTTACCACATAGAATTTTTACAAGCTAAATATAAAAGAAATTAAACTTATAAAGTTATAAATGCTACCTTAAAGGTTTTTAAATTACATCCATTTTGTCTATTGAATTTTCATTTGAAGAGAGTGTGTGTGATTCACCAAATTGCTATGTACATAATGCCAGATAACTTAAAACTGTAACAAATAATTACAAGGACTTAACAGAACGGGATAAACCTCTTTATTCCCTTTGGCAGGAGTGACTTGGGAGCAAAAGGTTGCGACCTGCAGGGTCAAGAATACTGCATGGAGTGTTTGAGGGTAGTAGATTTATCAGACAATCCTATTCAGGCTCTGCTTTTCCACTGAAGCTGTCCTGATGCTCCACAATTAGTAGACACCAGTTACCAGGGATGTTAATGCTCCTTCTGGGCTTTGTTTGTTTTGTTGTTTGTATGGAGTACTGATTAGGTCTTTTGAGTGTGGAATTCACTTGCAAGTGATTTATTTTGTATCTCTAGGATGTGTTCCAGCTGGTTTGGTTTGCTTTGGTTTTTGTTTTTCCCTGGGAAATCATGGTTTCAGAGAGCAGCCAGAGTAGCAAACTTTGAGAAGTTACAAGCAGTTCCTCTTAATAAAAAATTCTTATTTGGATGAGAGAATTTAGTTTTCTATCTATCATGAACTTTATTTCTTTATTTTTATTATCTTCCTCAAAAAAAAAAAATCCAATATGTTACTTTTTTAGGAATTAAATGAAACGTTCATCACGGATTTATAAGAACCTCTTGAATAAAGTTAAAAGTGAGCATGTCGCTACATCTGTGTATTCTAGGAAAGCCGTGGGATATTTTACAAAAGAATGTGCCCTTGCTTAAGCTTCTCATTCAGAAATTAAACCCCTATTGATACATGGAAACAGACTCCTATTCATATGTTCCATATGATTTGTAGCATCCTAATCCTTGCCATGAATCCTTTCCTTATTCTCCCCGTTGTAGACTGAAACACATCAATTCAAAACATGGCTTCTTCACGTTTTTTTTAAAACATCAGTTCTTGGTTGAATACAGTTCTAATCATCTCTTTTCACTAGTACTGGGGGTTTGCTAAATCCTGCTGAGGAGTAGTTTATTTTCAGCTATTTAAAAACCTGTCTTCTGGGCGTATAGTAAAATGTACCATGAATCTGCACATTCATGCAATTACCTAATTTCATAAACCTTCAATTTCTTCCACTTTTACTAGTGCTTATACTTTTTACCTTCAACTATCAGTGTTTTTTGGGTGAAACATGAAATACTACTGTTTTTAAACAATGTTGTATTCTAGTAGCTAGTGGAAAATAATGAATTTAATTGAATTTTAGCAAGTAGTGGGTGGAATGAAAGACCATGCAGCTGGTACGTACTGCCTGGTTTACATACTTGTTGATAAGTTACTTGACTTCAGCGTCATTTTGTTGACTTGCCATACTAAAGGAAAACTTTTGCTGTAGTTTCTTGCTGGATTACAAGTAAAATTCTGAAACCATAGTAATCTTTCCCACAGCTGGCTAGATTTTATAACTTTATTATAAACAATTAAAATGATACAGGTCCAAGAATTACCATCTGCCATATGAAGTTAGCAACACTGTTCACATAACATTGATGAGTATATTAAAGTAGTAAAAAAATGCCAAGAACATGCCACTGGAACTTGGATTCCTCTCTACCTAATGACTGCAAATTAAAAATAAGGCAGCCTTGTCTAATCTGCTTTCATGGCTTTGCAGCGTCCAGAGCAGTCCATGAGTCAGCATCAGGTGCAGTTAGAAAAAAGACACGTTCTGGTTTGGGAAGAGATAGATAGAAGAATGTAATCCCCTGAAGAAAACAGTCCAAATGTCCTGGCTATTACTCTAAACTTAGCTTTTTCACTGGAAAGCTGTCAGAGCTGAAGGAATAGTTCATGGTGCAAATCTTTTGTCTGCTGATTTTTTTCCTTTCCTGTTAAAATGTGAAGTATTAGCAGGTCAAGTGGGCCAAAAATTTCCTTTGCATATTACACTCTTTCTTTACTTTGCCATGTTTAGTTTGGTGCTTCTGTTGGAATTAAATGGATATGTCATTGGCAATTGCTGTTTATTTATTCTTAGTAAAGCCTTATAAAGGGAACACATCTCAGAAACAGGACAGAGACATAAGATCTCTCCTGAAGCACTCTATACGAAAATTCACAGGAAAAGGAGAGAAAGGACGGCCAGATTAATTGGATAGGTACGTGTACAGCCCACAGCTTCATATTGAGTCCTTGGTCTACAAGTCACACTTGACATTGTTTCTTACAAAATACTGACTTTGAAAAAAGTGCCTGGCACAGACCAGTAGAACAGTTAATTCCTGTTGGCTGCACGTTTGTATCAAACACAGGAGTAGTGGCAGATGTGCTTTCTGGCCCTCCTACACCGTCTCACAGTTGTGTTCCACAGCCAAGCCAGTTGTGTTGCTCCTCCAGCTGTGGATTGTGTCCACGTGGATATTTACCTGGCTGTGCCTCTTCTTTGGCTGATAACTGAGAAGCACTGGATTGCACCTTTACTTTTTCCTCATGAAGTTAACCTCCAAAACTGACCTTTACTTTTGGATAACAAACACAATGTAACACCTTCAGTTCCCAGACCTGCTGGGACTGCAGCCATATGAAGGTTTGTTTGCCACACCATTTTTTAGGGCTTAATATTTTCAACAAGAAAGTGCATTGAGCTTGCTGGCTAAATGTGAAATGAGGGCAAGATTAATTTTATTCTGGGAGGACAAATGGTTACATTTGTGACTTAAACATTAAAAGTGAATGAAAATTCTAATGTGAAACAGTTGAATTCAAATTTAAAATCTAATTTTCTTGCTCTTGTTTACTATTTTTTGAGGGTTTTCTTCAGCTGAAGGAACCAAGCGCTGACCATGGCCTGATCCCTTCTGGTTTTTCATTCACTGCAGTGATACTTTGTTATGAAGGACAAAGAAACCTTCAGAACAGCTTTAGAGAATCTCCACTTTCCATTCTCCCCTTAATAGGGTTATGTAGTTGGTTTAAATTTTGGATATGTGAGGACATTTATGTTAAGTGTTGGCTCTATTTTTCAGTCTTTTAATGTAGAATAAAAAGACTTGAAGTCATGGGAGAGTCTTATTTTTTTCCCCATTCACGTCAAATATCTGACTTCTATTTTTCTTTAAAGTCTTTAGTAATGGAGAGCCCATGATATCCTTAAGCAATCTATTCCTAGCAATTTTTTTGGATAAGAGATTTACAGAGTCTAATTGAATATATCTTGATACGATTTTGGTCTGTTCCTTCTTCTCTCATCCACAAACATGATGAAAACAGATTATTAGCTTTACTTTGTAGCAAACTTTAGTAGCAAAGACTTATAGCATACTGCTATATTTTTCCCTCCCTTGTCTCCCTCTACCTTACTCCCCTTTGTGATGCACTAGACAATTTATTTCAGCTGTTAAAGCTTGATAAATTTGATAGAGCAAGACAATTCAGTGTTTTGCAGGTTGTAGCCTTTCTTTTGCATCCCAAATCAGCTTTTACTTTTTGATGTGTCACAATTCTTATCTTGTGTTTGTGTAGCTGATTGTTTCTACATACATATAATGCACATGCAGCTGATGAATAGCATCCTTGTTTTTTTCTGAGCCAATCTCTTCCACTTCATAAAATCATAGGATCACAGAATGGTTTGGGTTGAAAAGAGCCTTAAAGATCATCTAGTTCCTGCCCCTCTGCCATGGGCAGAGACACCTTCCACTAAACCAGGTTGCTCAGAGCCCCATCCACCCTGGCCTTCAACACTTCCAGGGATGTGGCATTCACAGCTTCTCTGGGCAACCTCTAACAGTGTCTCACCACACTCACAGTAAATTTTTTCCTAATATTTAATCTAAATCTACTCTCAGTTTAAATTCACTACATCTTGTCCTAGCACTAAGTGTCGTTTTAGAAAGTCCCACTCTGGTTCTCTTGTAACCCCTTTAGGTATTAGAAGGTGATATAAGGTCTCCCCAAAGTCTTCTCCAGGCTGAACAACTCCAGTTCTCTCAGCCTGTTTAAGTAGCCCTTGTAGCCCTTTTCTGCTCAGTATTATCTGCAAATGTAATAGGTATGCACTTTTTTCTCTGTCACCACTCTCACTACTGAAATTACTGAGTAGCAGATATCCAGGACTGGTCCTTGTGGAGTACCACTTAGTATATCCTTCCAGTTTTGTATTCATTCTAGATAACTTCCATTAGGTTATGTTTCGTGATTGTTTTTAAAAGAAGATGTCACATGCTGTAGGTCCAAAACCTGAATTGAGTCAATAGCATATGACACACATTGCTTTGCATTCCTAGTCACAAAATGAGACACGGTGTTACTAGGATATTTTTTTGAATAGCGTGTGTTCATTGTTAGTCATGTCCTCATGATTGTGTTCCAGGTGCTTACAGGGTCTGTTTATGTACAGCCTTCCTCCTTAGGAAGCCAGTTGAATTGCAGTTTTGTCTAATTCCTCCTTTCCCAGACAGTACCATAGTTAGTGTTTAGGACTGTCTTTTCTAAACATAACTAAACATCCCAGAGTTATGTCATTTTCTCACTATCGAGGTCACTTTGGTGGCTCACGATCAGTCTGTACCTGGCCTTCTCTGGGAATGCCAGGAAAATGCAGATTATGGTACATACTTTGTAGCTGGCAAAAGGAGATGTGGTATATTTACAAAGTGAAATAATTGTGGGAGGTTTTACTGATCTCTTAAAGGATACCAACAGCATTTAACTTCCCAGCAGTAACTTTTGGAAAATTATTTTCATAGATATCATGTTCTTGCTTGAGTTAGTTAACTGTAGAAAGTATTCTGTGTAACATAATTAATTTTATTTTTCTTCATATTTTTGAAGAAATCTTGTATTTTGTCTGGATGGTTATATACATTCTTGGTATGGAGTTCATTTTTCCTAAAAAATTGTTTTTTCAAAAAATCAAAATTGGAAGCAGTACAGATATTCAGAAGCCACATTTATGTGATTATTATAAGAAGAAAGAATGAGAATTGTCCATCACAGAAGTGACACATCCTCCCTCTGACTGTGACCTGCAGGCTTGAACTTTGCATCGGGTCACGCCAGGTCTCAGGACCAGTCTCTCAAGTTAGTCTTTTTGGTTCATTTGGGTTTTTCTTGGTGATGCAACTTTCTATTCCAAATAGTGCACCTGGATGTGCAGCACTAAAAATATGATCTAATTGACCAGCACTGTAGTACTTTAAAATAAAACTGTTATGTTACAGTAAAATGTGGTCTCTTGCTAAAGTATAAGCCAGCAAGGGAGTTACTCAGAAGTGAATTTCTGTGGTTGCACTGAAATTTGGTTTTCAAAACAGTGTTTTCTTGAGGCTGTGCACAAACACTTTATTCACTCTGTGGTTATTTCCAGCACAGATTTTACATTTTAATGTCATTTCAAGACTTCCTATGGTACTTATGAACATCAGGGACAAACACCACAGCATTCATCTTGGAGATGGGGGTGTAAACTCTAGGTCAGCAGGTAAATCTTCATGGGGCAGTCATCATCACAAAGAAATAAAAGTTGAATTTCAACAAACTTTGCAACGTGGTCATTTAGTTTGTGTTTAACAACCAGCTGATGTTGTCCTAATGCTTATCGCTAAATAGTTGTAACAGTCTCAATGATTTTGGCAACATTCTGCATTATATGGAATTAAGAATATTTCTGAATAATAGAGTGAAGATCTCAATTCAAGTCAGTGTACTAAAAATAACTCACTGATCTTCACTCTCTATCCTAGCTAAGCAATGGCCTGGGCACATTCAGAATGATTTCTAATTTCTTTAAAATATTTCTATAGCTTTTAATTTCATTATAAATTTATTCTGATTATATATTTTATTAAATGTCAGAGATAGGGTTAATAAATATAAAACTATAAATGGATTTTCTCTTTCTAATCACATTTTCCCCAAATTGAAACAAAGCAAACAGCCAAACCTTTCCCTCAAATCCAGTTACGGGATCATTTGGGAAAATCAAATGTTGTATCCATTTCTCTTGAATGCTTGAATTAATCATTCAATGAGAGAGGTCTAGCTCACTGAAATTTTGAATCATCTGCAAATAGCATTAAGTATGTTTACAGAAAACAGTTCCAGCAAATTTAGCCTCTTATTTTTTGTTTTCTCTTTTTTTTCTTTTTTTTCCAATTGCAAAGAGCCAGTAGAAAAAGCCAGAGGAAAATTTGTTAGTAGATAAATTTAGCACAGGTCTCCTTCTAAGATAGAATCACTGCAGGTGCCACCATTATTTAATGATGAGCAAAACCTGTTGTGGGTTTAAGGTTATTTGTTTTTTAATCTCGTAACAGCATGTCCCTTTAGCGACTGACTCATTGTTCTAACAACAATGAGACGACATCAGTGCAGCCCTGGCTCCAGAGGTGGATGTGGGTTTGTACACGTGTCGAGGTACACTTCTCTGTGTCCTCATGCCTCTAGAGACGATTCGACTTCCCATCTTCATGTCTCAGGAGTTTTTTCCATTTCCTATTTTTGTTCTATGCTTGATTTGGAGAGAGTGTTTGGGCTTTGCTGTAACAGAAGGTTACTGTTTTTTTAAAAACACTTGTAAGAAAAAGGTCAAAATTGGATAGTGGAATAATTACATCACTTTGCAAAATTCAAGAAATCAATTTAACTAAGCAGATAAATCCTTAACTTCATTGTTTAGTCAGCTTTTTTAATTGCTTGGAGAACTGTATTCAGTTCTGAAGTCCTCAGCACAGGAAAGACATGGACCTGTTGGAGGAGGTTCAGAGGAGGCCACAAAGATGATAAGAGGGCTGGAACACCTGTCCTGTGACAAGCTGAGTTGGAGTTGTTCAGAGAAGAGAAGACTCCTGGGA
Source organism: Callaeas wilsoni (assembly GCA_013398955.1). Taxonomy (NCBI): domain Eukaryota; kingdom Metazoa; phylum Chordata; class Aves; order Passeriformes; family Callaeidae; genus Callaeas; species Callaeas wilsoni. The sequence goes on from VWPU01007036.1 coordinate 136,227, forward strand.
GACCTTAGAGCACCTTCCAGTACCTAAAGGGGATTTATAAGAAGGGTGGGGACAAACTTTGTAATAGAACCTGTAGTGACAGGACAAGGGTTAATGGTTTTAAACTAAAAGAGTAGATTTAGATTAGATATAGGAAAGAATTTTTTTATTATAAGGGTAGTGAAACAATGGCAGAAGTTGCCCAGAGAGGTGATGGATGTCCCATCGCTGTAAACATTCAAAGCCAGGATGGATGGGGCTCTGAGCAACCTGATCCAGTTGAGGGTGTCCCTGCCCTTGGCAGGGATGTTGGACCGGAGGATCTTTAAAGGTCCCTTCCCCCCATACTGTTTTATGGTTCTATGCTGGCTTCTTCTATTAGCTGTGTGAGGCAGAGGCTTTGATGAAGGATTTTGAGATGGGAATGTGGCCACCTGAATGATTCAGTTGCTGCTCCTGAGCCCACAGCACAGCCTTGTTAGTACAAAAAGATGTGGAACATCTATATCCAGCTAAAATAACAAAATTTTTTTGATTGTTTTCAAGATTTGTTAAGAGAAATTCCGCTTGCTGAAATTGCAGTTACTTGCACATTTTAGAAAGTGCTAATCTCTGAAGAAATTAGTGTCGTAAGTAGTAGGATAAGTAACATCACTAGAAATCTGATTTCAGTTTGAGAATAACACAGAAAACTTGATTAACCATCAGATGTGAAGTGTTGATTGATAGAAGCTTTGGTTTACAACCCTGAATCCAATATTGTAATTTAACTTCAATATAAACAGCTTTCTTTTCAATTGAAGTGTCATATTCCTCACAGAATTGCAGAATTTTTCTTCTAAAATGTAATTCCGTGGATTTACATGAGAACTTAATGGGACCATAGTTACTGTTGACTACATGGTTTGTCATTTCCCTGCACCTTTTCTTTCCAGGTATTGTAAATGATGCATTCAACTTAGGTCAAGAAAAAAAATAATGTACATCCTCCACAGTGCTAATCTCACCCTTCTTCTTGAATGTTGTCCCTGCTTACTCTTTCTTTGTTCATTTACTTGTTTATAAAATATGGTTTTATATTCATGGCATGAAATGGTTGAAAAACCATGGCCTTTTGAAAAGATCATTTTATACTTCAGGCACGACTAAAAGAAATGCCATGGATACATTCTTTAATGTTTTAGTTAAACACGCATAAGTTAGCTATCTGATTTGGAAACACAAGTTATAAGACTTTTGACTGAATTTTCATCCTGGCTGCATTTGCACATTTAAAAGTTTGAAGTTTAATTTTTGTAAACTACAACTCTTCTGATTTCAATTATTTTTAATGTGATTTCTGACATGTTTTCCAAAAGCTGCATGTTGTCCATGGGGTACGAGATCAGATTTTTTGCTTATAATTGCACCTTATAATTTTTTCATAGTTCTGGCTTGAATAGGTAAGACCTGAGTGTAAAGATAGAAAGAAAATATATGTTTAATCCAGAAAAGGGGAAATTCAGAGGAGAAAGAATCTGGGTATGAATAATTTTTTTCTCATAAATTTACCTTTGAATTTCCTCTGTGCAAGTTGCAAGTTGTGCCTCATGATCCTATTGAGTCATGAAGGAGGCAGCTCTCAGTGCAGCAGTGATGTTCTCTGCTTGTAGCCATAGTTGTTTTCTCCTGGGGTTATGTGGTCCAGTGTGGTGGGGCCTCCTTCCTGACCCTTGAAGGAAGGAGGGGAAGAAAAGGTTTTCCATCCCAGTCCTGTCAGAGTAGAGGAAGAGATAAACAAGGGTTTTTCCTGCTCCTGCATCATCTGGAAAGTTGGGATATGGACACATACCATCCAGGAAGGTATTAGGTCTTGTATTGAGGAAAATGTTCAAGTTAGCAGCAGCTGGTGCATGGAACAGACTATTTTTGCGCTCAGCATTTCCAGGTGTCTTGATGTGCCAAGTGTTCAGTGTGTTTAGGAGGTGTTTCTGTCTGGATGGACAGACCGTAATGTAGTGTTTGAAATACGGATATTCTCTTTGGGTTGCGTTATCTTTATGAGATATACAAGTTTTAATGTCTTTAATATGATACAAATGAAGGTGATTCGTTGAAATGGCCGTTATTGCAAAAGTAACAGCAAAATAATCTTGTTAAATTTTCCATGTTAGAACAATCAAGGCATGAGGTGTCCCCAGGGCAGGGAGGTTGGAACTAGATGATTTTAAAGGTCCCTTTCAACCAAAACCATTCTATGGTTTGTTTTGGCTAGAATAGGTTTAATTTTCTTCCTAGTAGCTAGTATAGTTTTGTTAAGAATTTAGGATTAAAACAGTGTTGATAATTCAGGAATGTTTTCATTATCACTGAGTAGTGCTTACACAGTGTGAAGACCTCTTCTGCTTCTCACCCCACCCCACCAGTGAGAGGGCTGAGGCTGCCCAAGGAGTTGGGAGGGGACACAGCCAGGATAGCTGACCAGAGGAATATTCCATACCATATGGCATCATGCTCAGCAGATAAATTGAAGGGGAAGGCTGAAGAGGAAGGCTGCTGCCCAGGGACTGGTTGGGCATTGGTCAGTTGGTGGTGGACAATTGCATTGTTCACCTTTTGGTTTATGTATTCTAATCATTGCTTGGCTAGTATTTTCTAATCTATTATTATTCATTTGTATTGTTGTTGTTACTTTTTTCCTTTCTGTCCTGTTATACTGTCTTTATCTCACCCATGAATTTTACTTTCTTTTCAAATGCTCTCCCCCATCCCACTGTGGGGGAGTGAGCAAGCAGCTGTGTGGTGGGCAGCCGACTGCCAGGTTAAACCACACCACCCTCTACGAAGGAAGCTTACTGTGTTTTGATCTCCTGTGCCTCATGTAGATCTAGAAAGGAAGCTCCTTTTTAGAGGGATGCTTCTCAACTGCAAATAGTGGTTTTTATCCAAAGGAATTGCATCTAAATACCTCTCTGTTTGCCAGGTAGGGTACTGCAGTCTTAGATTTGATTCACTTTATTTCTGATGAGAAAATATATAAGCAAAGTAGTTGTTAAGATAATGTGTACAACATAAATAATTCCTAAAATCAGAAGACTCTTGTATAACCATATCTACAGAGATTTTTAGGATCCAATTTCCCACAGATTTATTTTAATTAGAACAAAACTGTCTTTCTGCATCCTCATCATAAACCACTGACAGCTTGACGGATTTGGACATTGAGATTAGCACAATAATCAAGTTGTTCTTTGGTTGCTGAGAAGGATCTGGATAGTCTTCAGATAGTTTGAAAGTTTGCCACAACTAAATAAGGACAAGTCAAAATAGGTTTTGTAGTGTGTCCAATCATAACGTTTAGAAATAAGATTTTCTACTTAAAAATGAAAATGTATGTTCTTCCACTGGCCAAAATACTAGTGGTACACATTTCTGAACAACCTTTGGTTTCAGTTTTCTTTGTCATACCAGATTGGACTGGATTAGCTCTTATTTTATATATGGAGATATAAAATACTTCATTTTAAAGGTTTTTTTTTCTACATAGTTACGTCGTTGAGGAAAGTCTGACTGGTTTGGAATTGTTCTTGGATCTCAGAGCCTTTTGGAAAACTAGTATTTCCAAAATGGGATTTTATGTTGCAGTCATCACATAAACAAATGAGTCTCAAAACTGCTTAGACCTGAGCTTGAACTATTTCTTTCATTTCTCTGATTCGGGATGATTAAGCATGTGTCTCTGAGTCTGGATTTATTTATAATCTTGTTTTTCAGTGGCGCTTGCTCTGCACTTTCAGTCTTGTAGCCACAACCCACTTGATTAGCATGATGTCTGTCCATGAGGAAGTACTGATGAATTATTTTTTAAGAAAAAGAAATGAGCTTTTGAGAATAACATTTAAGGAACAGTTGGGGGAGATATGAGAGAGGAACTCAACTTGTAGGAGGAAAGGGCAAAAGAGTAGATGGAAAAGGAAGAAGAGAAATGGATACAGAAGACATCTGAGAAAAATGCCACCTGTTGCTGTTGACTTTTAACACTGGGGAGAGGATGAGGAGGGACTCATTTAAGATCGTGGAGTCCAACTGAAAAACAGAAGGAGGGAGTGTTAGTAACCTCTCTAAGCAACTTAAAATAGAAAATGGATTATCCTCTAGAGATCAGCATAGGTCACAAAATACCATAGATAGCCTTTAATTCCTAAGAGCAAGGAATTTAGTAGCAAGGAGTATAGCTGACATGTTCATAGTCACATTTCATCACTGTGATCCTCCCTCCTCCATAAAGAAGACATCTTAAGTCGGAAACGTGGTTCCCCCAACCAGTCTTCACAGGCAGAGGTGCTGCAGTAAAATGCCAACACATGCCCTGTGCTTGAAGTGCTTCCTTCCCACGTGGCCATAATGAGAGCTCTGCATATAGGAGTTTCTAATTTACTCTTACCCTGAAGGATAACATAAGCATTGTTAAACATGGCATGTTGTTACTACTGTGAGCTGCTTTCTGCTCACCATTTCCATGGGTGACAAGTGGCGTTCCCTCAGAAGGTGTCTTGTGCAGTGTATTTCAATTGGTCACAGAGAAAATCTTGAGAAGAGCAAGACATACTAATAAAAAACCCCAAAACATAATTGCTGGCATCCAGCCTTACGGTTCAGTGTGGGAAATTCTTCCCACAGGATGGAGGGCGAGTACAGTTAACTCATGTACAGCACCTCTTTACGTATACAAACATAATTACAGTTAATTCGTGTCTCATTGGAAGTATAGTTTGTACCAAGCCTTGGCTCCATTCCACTTTCGCTGTTTTCTTTATGAAAAAATAAATATGTGTGGCCGTAAAGTTAAATTTATCTTATAAATATGCACGATTAAAATCAACCCTATTTGCTCATGTGCCAGAATAGTCCCAGCAGGGGAATTTTGAGAACCCAAATTTATTGCTTTGGCTCCTTGATTCTTCTCCTCCTTCGGCTCCAACCAGGGCTCTGGCCAAACACAAGCTGGAACAGAGTAGAGCATTTCTGCTGTGTGATCAGGTACATGGTGCCAGCAGGGACAGCTGGCAAAGGCACTGGTGCTCTTGGCTTTGTACCAGGGACAATCTCCTCTGATGGGAAAATGTAGCCAAATTACGCACCATTTAAATTACACATTGCTGGGCAAAAACAGTGTTGCCCTCTTGCAGCATGGGATTTGGTCTCTGGGACATTCAGGGTGGTGGGAAACAGAGTAGTAGAATGGTTTGGTTTGGAAGGAACCTTAATGATTGTCATGGGCTGGGACACCTTCCACTAGACGAGGTTGTTCGAAGACCATCCAACCTGGCCTTGAACACTGCTGGGGATGGGGCATCCACAGCTTCTCTGGGCAACCTGTGCCTCATCATCCTCACAGTGAAGAGTTTCTTCCTAATATCTAATCTAAACCTGCCCTCTCAGTTTAAAGCCTTTCTGCCTTGTCCTATCACTACATGCCCTCGCAAAAAAGTAGGTGAGCTACACTGAGTTCCTTTGATGCCATACAACTCTGTTATCCCAGGCTTTGCAAGTTGAATAGTACCCTAAAAAAACCCCTTACAATTCACTATTTAGATTTTTCCCGTCCCAAGGGTGTCTGCAGTGCTGGGCACATGTAATGCATTCTTACTAGGCTCATTTGCAGCTTGACTGGCTCATGGGGGTCAGCAGCAGAGTGCAGGCTTTTTCACCCCTTGAGCAATGAAGCATTGAGTAAAAGTTATTATAACCAATTAGTGGTGGCATTATTATTACCAATTAGTGGCTGTATGAAGCAAATCATTACTCTTAGTTCAGTTATTAGCAGCCAGGTGTTCATGAAATGTGCCATGTGCAGCCAGTGTTGTACCTCAGCAGTCACTGTTGAGGCCAGTCACTGAATTTGTGATGTCGCTCTGCGAGGGGGTTGTCACACACCTCCCCCCCAAAAAGAAGTGTTTTTCAAGTCAGTGTGTAGGGTTTTTGGTTGCTGCCAGTGTTGCGTACCTAGTGAGTGAATAAAAAACGTCATTTCAATCTCTAGACCCGCATTCTGAAACCTTTAATATAGTGAATTCATGATTCATGGTATAAAGCAAAAAATTAGAATTCCAGTTTTGTTGTTGGTTGTTGCTTCGTTCATAAGAGCAAAATGGCCATGCCAGAGAAGGGGTGTTACAGTACAAATTACTCTTGACTGCAAGTATTGTTTCTCTAGGACTTCTGTTTATAAAACCCTTAATAAGCAATATTTCCACACACCCATCAGTTTTGCAGAATAAATTTACAGAAGACAGTTTGGACAACAAGCAACAGTAATTAAATTCTATTTAAGAGCTTAATTGCACTTTTTACTTTTTTAAAGTTAAATATAAGGGAGAAAAAATTCTAATTGTGTCTTTCGCGTCACTTCCTTATTGAACACTGTATTTAACTTTCATGCATTTTTCAGGGAAATTCATAGCTGTAGCTCCAAATACACAGCACAACTAAGAAAATAAGAAAAGTAAGCACAGCTAATAAAATTCCAATACACTAAATACTTTCTGCATAGTCACATACTTGTACTGTATAATTAGAATAAGCATTAGAAATCATTTTTGTTTCTTGGAGAAAAAAAGTAGAGGGTTGGAGTGCTATTTTCTCTTTTAGTGATTCAGATGTCTTCTGATTTTCAGTATTAGTGAAGAAAGGATTTGACATTTTCTTTGAGGTCAGCTTGAAGGAAATGAATTGTAGGATAGCATCCATCAGGGTGCTTCGAGCACAGCTGGGCAGGGACATCTGGTGGTGCAGTAAAGGAATCATTGAACACTTCCAACTGGAAGTGCAGTTGCTTTGGAATGATTAAGAAAAAAAAATAATTATGGTCATACTGTGATTTCTGTTCTGATATTGTTCTAGAAACACATGCATGTTTAGATTGCAGTTTGTGTATGGTTTTAATTTACTGGAAAACTAGAAACTAAAGCCCTATTCATGAGCTGGCAGCTTGCAGGCATAATGTGCTGGACACCCTTCACTCAAAGGGCATTTAACCTACAGTCAGCTGCGGGTTTAATATCAAACTTATGAAACTGGACTGTGGTTCTGTGGATGGAGTGGGGAATATGTTAAACCTGTGCATTTGGACTCTGGCCTTCTGCCAGTGATTCACTGTGATCTCTGGGCTAAGCTGATTTCAGTTGTTTCAGTCCTTCACTCAATTGTTTCAACCCATCTTTGAGTCCACCATTCCATAAAAATGCTGTGATAGTGTTTCAGTTTCTGAATTATACATATGGGTAAAGAATCATAAAAAATAAAATTATTACATATCTTTGGTTTCAAAGTTCTATGTTAATTAAAGATACAGTGAGCAATTTTGTTTGTATATATTTACCTTGAACCCCTGTAGATCATAAATATGTGGCCAACATTTTAACTGCAGTCATTTGAAAAGACAGACTCTTTGCAGTGAATTTTTTGGTGCTATGTGTAACTGTGCACATGCTGACAAAACCAGGTCCTTGGAAACATATGTGTAGAAGGTCATACCTTTGGGAAGAGTTTCCCAGGAGTGTTTAGTGCTGTGATGTCTTACCAGGTCTGCACCAGGCACTCCCCTGCCAGGACAAAACAAGGCTGTCTTCATTTGTGAACATCTTTGATCTCGTTATGTTTTTCCTGCTGTTCGCATGTATGCAGCCATTGGTAGTACATGTTGACCATGCATGGAGCCTTCTGGGAGAGGGTGTCACCTGCTCTTGGAGGATGTGGGCACAGCACTCCAGGGACAACGTGGTCTCTGTAGGTGGAAGGCAAAGGGTTGTCGTCATCTGCTTCTGTTTACAAAGCTTTTGCGTCTGCTGTCCTGTCTTCCCTTACAATAGGTGTGGTCTTGGAATGGTGGCGTTGATAAGTTACTGGTCTGTGCTTTGTGTATTGTGTCAGGAATGCATTTTTACCGTCATGTATTCCCCATGCAATGCTATAAAAAGAAAAGGGGAAAAACCATAAGTATCTCCTCTCTCCTACGGTACCAACATGGTTTTTCAGGAGGTATCAGTAGCAGCTGCAAGCTTCAGCTCCGTTCATTGTATCCTGGACAGAAAAAAAGTCAATAACCTAAATCTTTCATAGCCAAATATGGGCTCCTTACTGTGGTCATTCTTCTCACAGGGAACTCTATAGTTAGTAAGAACAGATATATATGTATATAAAATCAAGCTCAGAATCCGATCAAGCACTGTATAATTGAAAAACTGGGACTTTCAGATTACTAGTCTTCTTAAAGTAAGGAGCTGCAGAGATCAGCACTTTGCGAAGTACAACAACTTGTCTCAAAGTCAGAAAAACTATTCCCTGCAGCTTTTCTACAAGAGGGTAGATGTTTCATTGCCATCTAACCCTCCTTTCTCCCCTTGCAGTACAACTTATGTGTTGTTAAACTCATCATGACTACTTTTCCATAAAGCAACAGTTCTTTGTTATCTTGCATTGTCACCCTAGTGATTCTGTCACCGTCCTTTAAAAATTTCTCCACTCTTGGTTTGGATAAAAAAGAGAAGCACTGGCATTTGATGCTGTATCCTTTGTTTCAGAGATGTCCCGAGGCTGTGGTGACACCTGGGAATCAAGGATAGCCACGAGTTGTTGCAAATGTGCTGCTTTTTGTTAATGAAAAGCTGGTGTTCCTCCGCGGCCCTTCTATACGATATTTAATCTGTAACACTTTATATTGCCAGCAGCCCATTATAGAGAAATCTGTTGGTTTTATCTTTCAGGTGCAAAGATGGCTTGAAAGGTTTTACATACTCTGCACTAAAGTAAGTAACGTTTCTGTGACTACGTAACACAAGATTTTGAGGAATCATTCACAATGGCAGCTGCACTGTAAGAAAAGAGTAGTCCTAAGAAAAATGATGCTGCTCTAAAATTTTTCCAACTTTCAAGTATGCAACATATTTTGAAGAAGGCATAATCATAGAATAATTTGGGTTGAAGAAGACTTCTAAGATCATCCAGTCCAACCTTTAACCCAACACTGCCAGGTCCACCAGTAAACCATGTCCCCAAGTGCCATATTCACACCTCTTTTAAATGCCTCCAGGGATGGTAACCCCACCATTTCCTGGGCAGCCTGTTCCAATGCCTGACGACCTTTTCAGTGAAGAAATTTTTCTAATATCCAATCGAAACCTCCCCTGGTGCAGCTTGAGGCAGTTTCCTCTTGTGTGCTGGCAAGAGAGAAATCCCTTCATATTTGGGACTGTTACTAAAGGAAACTCAGACATATGATTGCATGTTTTTGAAGGAGCGCTAATCTGCTGTCTTTCTAAAACTGGGATTCATGATATAACCCATGTTTTCCTGGACGCAAATGGCTGCTGTCTTTTTACGTGGAGCTTATTTCCTGTATTACAGAATGACAGTGTTTTTATACCTTCGTTAGCCACAGCAAGACTGCCGAGGTACAGTGTAACTTGGCTTATAGTGCATAGTGCTAGGAAGCATCTTGCCATTGCGTCCTCCCTTGCCCTTGATACACAGTAATTCTACACCTAAGATGAGCCAATATATTGACAATATCAACTTCTGGGTGAAGAAAGAAGGCTGAAGATGAGGCCAAGCAAAACAAAGTTGATGCTTTTGGTGGGAGCAAAAACATTTTGAAGATTCTGCAAAATAGATATTTTCTAAAAATATTGTGGTAATTATCAACCTTTATGTAACCCCATTTTGCTGGAGATAGTTGAGATATTTCAAGTGCCTTTTTATGTTCTTATTTTGTGTTCTTCCTTTCTCAGAGATGGACTTCCCTATTAATGTTTTTGTTTTGAGTTTTAAAAAATTCTTGGCATCAATTGTATCCTCTAGCTGAAGTATGTCTTTAAATATATTTCAGTGGAGTGATCTTCTCTGAAGCAGTACGAGGTTTGGCAGCTATATAAGAGGGATTTTTACAGACCTGGGAGTAACTTCAATCTAGTCTAAGACTTAGAGGCTTATACAGGACTTCATGGATTTCTTTGAGTTATTTATGTAATTGGTTTGTTCTGTTTTGCTTTTTTCTTTCAGGTTCATTGTAGGGAAAGAAGAAATCCCCACTCATTCTTTTTCACCTGAAGCAGCGTTTTCAAAAATAGATAGAAAAATCAAGCATAGTGAAAAAGTATCACAGCCAATGAACATACTGGCACTAACAAAAAAGCTCATGGACAAAGTGTGAGTAAAAAAACCCAAAAGAAAAACAAAGCAAAATGAATCAATGTTACGTAGAGCACTTTAATGTCTGTTATGTTGTATTTGACAATGTTTTGTAATACTTCTGCTTTGCATTTCGGTGTTTTTCTATTTGATTTTTACTAGGTAGTTAATAGTGGCAAATGATGAACTCTATTGAAAGCAAAACTTAAGACCTGTATGTCATAGCTATGGCTTGCAACATGCAGTTGTCTAACAAGGGAGAGTAAATTCAGTCCATGGTGAGTGCAGGATGGTGGTTGCTTTTTCTGCACTTTGCAGCAAAACCAGTTCATTGCATAGTTCTGCTGGAACTAGTGGTAGTATTAAGGAGAAAAATTGCACAGCAGCAGACCTTACTTATGTCACCATAGGTGACCGTAACATAGTCTTTTGGGGGACCTACAGCCCTGTATTGCATAAAGGAGGACTACCTAAAAATAGGATTGATGGCACATGGGCTGCATCTGGTGTCGGGAGATAGGAAATGGCAAAGCAAAGAGTGAGTTTAAAACTGTTTTGCACAAGGTCAGATCTAGACATCTGAAGTTAGGCAAGGTAGGTGCCCCCCTGTCTACAGGATCCAATTCATTGTCTTTTACTATGAGCTTAAAGAAGTGAGAGCAGTGAGCTTTTCAGTCTGTTATGTTCAGATGATTTACTTCTGCTATGACTGATTCGTCTGCTTCAGGCACGTTGGATACCTCAAGGAGTCATTCATTTACAGGGAAGATAGAGTAAAAAATGGGTTAGGGGTATGTTCACCTGACACCTGTGATTCTTCACTTCCGCAGACCTCTTCAGGAGCAGTTTTTGGCCAAATCTCTACCTGCTGACATGCAGGAGAGAGTCTTCCAAGTGCATTGTGTTCTCAAAGTAGTGGCTTATTTTACTTGCTCAGATGATGAACAAACATGAAGTGATCCCCATCACATGGTGACTTACGATGATTTGCTGTGGGTTTTAGTTGAAAAATATGAGGGAAGTCGTCAGTGGTTTTTCAGGCATGACTGTATTAGACAGCAAAAGACCTACAAGGAAAAGACAGCTCCAGCCATAATCAAATTCTTTTAGCTGAATTGCTTATGCCTGTTTTGTCCTAAATACCTGTTATTCAGTTTGCTAGAGATAGTTCATAGCTCTTCTATTGTTGGTTAAATACAAGGATTGAAAGTGGAGAAGAACATTTTTCTTTTAAAGTTTTGAAATTCCCAACTCAGACATTCAGCAAACTTTCAATATGGAGTTTTTATGCTCTCGCTGGTTTCTCTTCCATATGGTTCTTTTCAGTATAATTGAGTCTAAATGCCTGTAACCTGAGCACATTCTCATTACAATTTTTGCTACATAAACTGACCTCACAGGTGATTTATGGCCATTAGACTTTATAGCACACGATTCAAAACTTCCAAGATATTTGACATAGTATATAAATTGTGTAATTTATTTTACATTAGAGCTTAAATACTTGGATATAGCAAAATATAATGTTCAGACATGGTATGACATTACTTATTTTAATTCTACGTAATGCAGGACTAGAAACTGTACAATCCACACATCCCACCAGCGCAAGCCAGTCTGTTTTCAATGCTCAAGGTCAAATTCTTGGTCCAAAGGAAGAGCTACATAAAAATCTGCACTGCAGAAGAAATAGCCCAAAAGTGAGAGGCTTGTAATTGAGAGAAGTCTCACAGGGTGTTTCTGTGCAGTTGTATGATCTGCACTGCCCTTCAGTGACCCTTACAGTGGTGTGAAAGATGAAAGGACACAGGTAATAGATGCTTGCTTAAATATCCTTCCAGAACCATGGAGCAAAGACAAACCAGGAAAGGTCACATCAGTTCTCCTTGTTGACCACAGCAGAAAATTTGTTCTTTAATTTAGCATTTTATGTGTAGCCTGGCAAGAGGTTGGATCCAAATAAGTGTGCAGACACTTTTTTCTTGGTGTACAACTGAAGTATTGTTAGTTTTTATTGTCCTTTTATGACATAATGAAAGTTCACAGTGCCCTTCAGTGGGTATTGGGGAGAATGAGTGCTGGGCAAGTAGCACTTTATGTATTTTTAGGCAAGAAAAATTTATGAAGTCTCCTGTCGCTGACGCTGAAAACAGCTACGAGTTAATACGTGTTTCATTATGCTTTTTGCAGGTGCAAACATGGCCCAAGGCATAGATGCTGTAAACACTATGGAGATAATTGCATCTCATACTGTATTAAAGTAAGTGCAGAAAAAGTTCAATTGACAAACTCTGGCAAAGACGGGGTAAAAGTCTGTAGTCAGGAAAAGCATATGCTTAGGAAGTGAGAAATGAGCCTGTTACTCATTCTTCTTCTATTGAAAATGTGACAAGCCAGAAAACAGATTTTCTCAATTTAGGATGGGGCGGTGGTGGGGTTAAAGTTCTCTGGTCTTTCAGATTAGCTGTAGTGAATGAGTAACATAAAATGTGTGGGAAAAAATGGACTAGCAAGCAAGGAACTTGTTTAACTATGTGATGCACTTCACGGCTGAGCCCACTTGTGACTCCCCCCTAAATAAAGCACCTGGAATGTGCTGCTGTGGCAGGCGGACGTAGTTCCCTGCAGCTGTGTGGCTCTGGAACGTCGCTGCTAGGCACTGGGTGCACTCCTCCAGTCGTTTATTTTAAGGGCTCGGGGTAATGAGAGATTGGTCACAGTTGCTACGCCCAGGAAGAGCTGTTTATCTCCGGTGGTATAATTCATCCTCCATTATTAATGTGATCAGCGCATTTTTTTCAGAGAATTACTGTGCAGAAATTTGTGTTGGCTGGCATTGGGTTGGCACAGGTGGTGCCACCTGCTATGCCTGTTTTGGGAGTTGGTAAGACTCCAGAAGATCTCAATCCCTTAACAGTTGACCTGTTTTTATATATGGAGCAGCAAAAATGGTTTTGAGTATCTTCAGATGATTTTAATGTATATTACTTATGAAAATAACTTTTTAAAATGAAAATTTTATATGTAGTTAATATTACCTCAGAAAAGCCATGCTTAAATTTGGCATCAGAAGAGATCTAGCACAACATTTCTTTGTGTATGTTTACTAACAACATCATTTTTTTGGTGTTAACATGTTTTTTGCCCTGCAGTATATTAGCAGCATACCATGGTGATACATAGGTATAAATTGTGCTAGAGTTGATAGCATTTCCAGTGGTGCTTAAGTGTTCTGCTGGATTCCAACAAGAATATTCAGTACAACATTGATGAATAGTTCAGGATAGTTTTTTCACTTTATATGTCACCTGCGTTGTAGGTATGACATATACATAGACATATAGATCCAGATTAAAATTACACTTTTACAACTTGTTACTACTGTCTCTGTCCACTTTATGTTTATTCATGTGCTCTTTTCTTCAAGGCAAGACATCTTTGGTGGTACAGACTTTCCACTTGCTTTGTGCTGGTTCAGTGCCTTGCCCAGTGTGTTTGCTGTTCAGTGCCTCCTGGCTTACTTTGCCTCCCATCTCCTGGGTCTGCTTATGTTCGGTCAGGTCAGCATTCTCTAAGGAGCAAACATTCCCATGCCTCTGTCTGCAGAGTATTCTGTGTTTTCCCCGTAGGTATCGAGTGTCTGGCCTTCAGAATCAATATTCAAGATTGCAGTGAATATTATATTCAAAACAAATATTAAAGTTAAGCAGAAGTGATTTTACGCAGATTTGATTTGTTGCACATCCAGATCTCTGCTGATGGCAGCATCTCCTGGTGCGCATCTGGTTTTTTTCGTGGGTTCTTTGCTATAACTTTGGTCTGCTGCACTTTTACATAGTAAAAGTGCTGTCTTTCATTACTTAGGCATATTTAATAGTAATTAGTTCTTAGCTACAGTTAGTCCAGACTTGCTTTCAGAGCTTTTTATTAGTATCACACAAAATCTTTATGCATCCTGTGCTGCATGCTCAGCGTTCAAATCTGTAAGTACTGTCATAACACCATATTATTTTACAAGCACAGTTAGAACAAACAAGTAAGGATTTCTGTTAAGAGTACTCATCATGGAATTCTTCTTCTCCGTGGAAAACTCATAGCCTACTGGAAGAATGACTGTGTATGTGAGACTTTGTTGGTAGAGGTAGGTGATCTGACCATTATGGAATGTAATAAGCTTGAAACAGATTTTAAAAAAGAAGGCTGGCGAAGAAATAGGAGTTAGTCTTGTGGAATTACTCTAGCTGGGAGACCTAAATTTGATTTCAGGTTATGAGTTTTGCAAATTACTTTAACCTAGACTCACAGTACTCTCTCTGTCCTTTCTTACGTGATGGGGGAGACATGCTAATTATTAAAAGAACTTGAGGGTGGGGAGGAAGGTGGATATTTAGGAGTACTCATCCTCTTCACCTGTTGATTCAGCATAATTTTGTTTGTGTTTTAAATATCCTTAAATGGAATGAGGGGAGGAAAAAACCTAACTGATAATAAAGCTGAATAAAGACTTGGCCTGACAAAAAATAAAGTTTAAAAATAAATTTTTTTCAGGCTGTTCTCTCTTTAGAGAAGACAGTTGTGCATTTGAAATAGATTTCATTCTTGAACCTGTCGTCTGTAGTATTTTGGTATAAATTATTCTTGACTACAATAATCTAATGAGGGAGATATTGCTGAAGTGACAGTCAGATCTTTTAATTTCCTTTCTTTTCTGTAACTTTTTCTTTAAATTAGAACGAGTGAAAAAATTTATTTTTATGTATTTATATTTTTAAAGATCCCAAATTCTTAAAGTTCAGTTCTCTCTATCACTGTTCCTAGAGCTGATCAGTAACTACTGTCAACTCACATGATTCGAGCATATTTTTACAATTCCTTATCTGTAACGGAGCTTTCAAATCCTATAGCGATGTGATGAGCTGCTTATTGCCAAAATTGCTCCTCAGTGCTATTTTCCCTTGCCCTTGAACAACTTGTCTTCTCATTAATACATCTGTACTTTAACTGTCATTGCATGCTCTTTTTCTCCTGCTTCACATTTAAATGTACATTAGCTCCATTGACATCATCATGGCTTTTACATAACATTCAGTAGTGTCATACCACCTGAGTTCACTGACATCCCTTCAGACTTTAAATACTTGAAATCCTTTGTGCTTGTAAATGTCTGAGAAGAGCTGTGACAGAAGCAGTGGAGCTATATTTTTCCTCTTTTTGATTCCTCTCCTTTACAGTGAGGAGCCATTAGCCGACAGTAGAAGTCCAGTTGTCTGTTTTTTCTGTTGGTGCTGTAGACAGGACCAGATAACCCTCCAAATTTACTGGTGGCTAGGGTGACCTCAAAGAAGGTTGTAGAACCATAGAATGGTTTGGGTTGGAAGAGACCTTAAAGACCATCTCGTTCCAACCCCCTGCCATGGGCTGGGACACCTTGCGCTCGATCAGGTTACTCAAAGCCCCATCCAACCTGACCTTGAACAGTTCCAGGAATGGGGTATCCACAACTTCTCCGAGATTATTTTCTTCTTATTGTAGTCTCAAGTTCTGTCTCTTGAAGGAACATGAACTACTCTATAGCCGAAATAAATATTAAATATCTTAATTAATTGATTTTAACTATCTTAACTAATTCCTAATACATTGCAGCAGGTTGACTGAGTTTTCAGTATGTTTCTGAACTCTTAATGTGCACATGTGCTTTTCTGAAATTGAGTTACAGCAAATATCTTGAGTGTATTATTAAGAAATTTATTTCTGAAAAGCAGAAAGAAAGGTTTATTCAACAAATTCTGGAGATATGTCATTACACTGTGCTACTACTTCTGGCTGATCTGAGCTCCAACTCAAAATCTCTTTGGAGAAATAGCTTTTAGCAGAGTTTTCTTCACTCATGTATTTTTATTGTAGTGTCCTGCATATGCTCTGCTGTGTACTACATCCATTCTTATTGGAGGTCTTCTTATGGAAGATAAAAGTTACAATACTGGACATTGATTGTAAGATATAATACTTCCTGTGATTGTGAAAAAACAACTGTGGGTGTGATATGGTTTCACCTGGTTGAAGTAATGAGCTAAATAGAGAGATTTTGTGCATACTTGATATTTCATGCACATGAACACTAAACCTCAGTCCTTCGGTTCAGCACTTCTAATTTGGCTACTAATAGGAGTAAAATCAGAGATGTGCTTGTGTGTTTCCAGTTGTAGTTTAGATGTTTCCTCACCCCCTTGAAGTCACCTTTCCTCAGTAAAAACGTCAGACACACCATTCCGTTGTTTCTTGGTTTGGGCTTCGTTCATAACTGCTGGTTTAGGACTTTTTCTTTTTTTTCTGTAATGGCATGAAGGAATGGAAATTTTTCACTTAAAAATGCTGTTGGATCATTGGATGACTTATTTTCTTCCACTTGATTCTCATAAACCACTTCTTGAGTAGCAGGAAGAGTAATTGCTTCAGGAAGAGTTTATTTACTGGATGTTTAACCACAATAAAATTTTATGAGTTTTATGATGCATTATAAAGTTCTTTAGGAGGCAAAAATGGTTTGAGTTTCTGAGTCTGAAAGGTTGCTCAGTCAAACCCTCTGCCAGATTTCCTTGTCACTGGAATTTTATCCCTGTCACTGTAATTGAATAAGGTGCCTGCCTTATTTGCAGGTGAGTTCAGAAATACTTTTCACATAAAGCATCTTCCAAACAAAAACTGGGTAAAATTTATTCAGAATTATTTTAAAAAGTTCATGTTAGGGTAAGAATAATGATAGGAGGCATTGGAAGAAGTTAGAAGAAACTGAGGAGAATAATTTGGAAAAAAAAGTGAGTGTGGTTTTGTGTCATGTTAAAAAAAAAAAAGCAGATCTTTATCCAAGGTGGAATAGTAAGTAAATTCTTTGGAACCAATTTTATCTTTTCTTAGTAGCTTTGCACATGAACTCCCTTCCAGTTTTGCCCTTTCCATTGCTGCAGGCATCCCACAACCTCATGTTTGGCTGAGGCAAAGTCTGTGAGCATGTGCCAAGCCACCAGGGTTAACTTCTAATTCTCACACTTTCTGAAATTTACTTTTGGTGGACTTTTTCCTCCTAACTGTTTTCTCCAGACATTTGAGTGTAGAAATGCTCTTTTTTTTCCACTGCATTGCTTTCCTCTATAAACCCATTTGTGGTTAAAAGCTGGTCAGTAACCTGGAAATGAAGTAATCAGAATTATTTCAAAGGACAGAATTTTGGAGTAGAAGGGAAGGCTCTCTCTTGAGACCTTTCAGAGATTCATAGAATTTAAAGAAGAGTCAATTGTCTGCGATTTTACTGCTTTTGCTATTTTACAGGGTAACTGGGAAAAAGAAGAGTCTTGAGTTTGAAGGTGGGGATGCATTTATGCATTTTACATATTACCTACAGAGTGGGTTTTAAACTATTCGATGTCAAAAATAAATCCTTCTGTAGAAACTTTTGCTTTGCCTTTTTCACAGTTTGTGGTTTCTTACCACAAAATCTCTCTTTTCTCTAGGGCTTCATTAGGATGTTTAGCATCGGTTACCTGATCCAGTGTTGCCTTCGGATTCCTTCCACCTTCCGGCATCTGCTTACACAACCATCACGGCTACTTTCCCTCTTCTACAACAAGGAAAATTTCCAGCTTGGAGCTTTTCTGGGATCTTTTGTCAGTATATACAAAGTAAGTTTATAGCATACAGAAATGACAAATGCTGTGATTTTTATTTCACTTTTCAGAATATCACAAAGAGCTAAAAAGTCAAGCTGCTTAATAATGCTTAATAGGAAATAGATACTATTTCCTACAGCATGTCACTGACAAATTTTATACTATTGCAGTAATCAAACTGTAAACAGAAAGCTATTCTTCCATTCTGTGTGTTTTTTCTATAATTTCCAAATAAACCAGATGGATTTTGCAGCTTGGTTTCACGATCAGGAGATAGAGAGTACTTCAGAGAAAGTGAATTCAGGTTTCAAAGGGATTTGCTGCTACACAAAAGTGTTTTAGTGCAGGCACAAGTAGTGACTGCAGTAGCGTCTGTGTTGCCAGAGAGAAGCCATGTGCAGATTTTGTTGGCTCACATATCTGGAATTCTTACTTGACACTAAATAGCAGGAGAGTGCAGAACATACAGTGTGTAGCTGAGGAGACGTTGCACTTACTGCTTGAAAGTCTATCCTTTCTACCCCATTATAAGATGACAGATTGTGAACTGATACGCATTCATACAGCATTGTTGGAATTAGTCAAATTATGTTTATTTATGCCAAAAGAGAATGTGGCAAAGCACAAGCCCTAATGCAGAATATATTGCAGAGTGCAGTGCTGAAGTGTCTTTTGTACTTTTATATTCTTAATCACATGGCATTTTTCAACTGCCACTTTACCTGCTCTGCAAATTCAAGATCATGCTGTTTTATTCAGAGTAAATATTATTTACTGAAAAATAAAAAAGGAAGCCTTACATGTAACCAAAACAACATTTCACTTGAATAGTAATTAAATTGAGAGACAAGAATTTGTAAGGTTACAGAGTCTAAAATTTTTGATGGCAAAGTGCAAATGAGCTGGTCAGAGTTTGCTTGAGAATTAAATTTTTGCTCAAACTTCAAGAAAAGAGCCTTTAGGGAAGAAAAGTATTTAAACTGCAAAAGCTAAAAAGATTTTGATGTGTTTAAAAGCTCCAATTAGAAGGTGCAATTTAGCCCAGTGGATACGCATTTTATAAGGGTGACATATTCTTACCTTTATTTACTATTTTTTAAGTATGTACTCAGCACTGGTGAGGCCACACCTCGAGTCCTGTGTTGGGCTCCTCACTACAAGAAAGACATTGAGGGGCTGGAGCGTGGCCAGAGGAGTGCAACGGAGCTGGGGAAGGGTCTAGAGCACAAGTCTGATAAGGAGTGGCTGAGAGAGCTGGGGGTGTTTAGGCTGGAGAAAAGGAGGCTCAGGGGGGACCTTATCACTTCCTACAACTGCCTGAAAGGAGGCTGCAGCCAGGTGTAGGTCAGTCCCTCGTCTGAAGTAGCAAGGGACAGAACAAGAGGAATTGGCTTCAAGTTGCCCAGGGGAGGTTTAGATTCGATAGTAGGAAATCTTCCTTCACTTAAAGGGTTGTCAAGCATTGGAACAGGATGCCCAGGAAAGTGGTGGAATTGCCATCTCTGGATGTGTTCAAAAGGTGTGTGGATGTGGCTCTTGGGGATGTGGTTTAGTGGTGGACTTGGTGAATGCTAGGTTAACAATTGGACTTGATGATCTTAAATGTCTTTTTCAGGCTAAATGATCCTCTAATTCTATGATTCTACTATATGTTGTTGTTTCCATTTCATAACTTACACAAATTTGGGTTGCATTATATTTTTCTTCCAGTTTAAATAGGCATGTAGGCCAGCAAAGATTCTAGTCACTCAAAAAAATTGGACCATGGCAAAAAAAAAGTTAAATGCGTGGTTCGTTTTTGTATCCAAAAGAATAAGCAGTTCTACTTTTTTAGATTAATGTGTTTTCCTAGGTCTAGAGTTTATTGGATGCATGAAAAAATCTCAGGAGGTTTGCTATGTAGTTGGAAAAAACCTTTATGATAGGAAAGAGTCTAGACAGGTACAGCAAGTAAAGATTACATGAATTCAAGATGAGCTTTGGTATTAGATTGGAATTCAAATTAGATTAATCTGCTCTCTGATTTTGAAAGAAATGGCAGCAGTAAATTGTAAATTACGACACTGAAATGTTTTGGGTACTATGTCCAACTCTCTGGACTTTAGTATTACCAGTGCTTTTAAACAGCTTGTTCTTTAGTTGTGTTGATTTCTTGTGTTTTTGTTGATGTAATTTAGTGTTTCTTGATGTGGTAAAGATTACCTAATCAGACATAACATGTCCCAGTAATGAAAGTTTCTACAGCTCTTAAGAAAGTAAAATGGTCTTACAGTGGGCAAGTTTGCCTCCTCATGTATCAATTAAATTGCCTTTTATTATAACAACCTTACCAAGTAGAAGAGTGCATTATCCCTGGAAGTGTTCAAGGCCAGGCTGGATGGGGCTCTGAGCAACCTGGTCTAGTGGAAGGTGTCCCTGTCCCTGGCAGGGGAGATGGAATGAGATGATCTTTAAAGTCCCTTCTAACCCAAACCATTTTATGGTTCTGTGATTATGGGTATTAGTGCACTACACTCTTAATTCATACTGTGTGCTGTGTTACTAGCTTGTAAGGAATGCCTCCAGTCTGTGTGTTACAAGAAATAAGTAGGGCTAAGCCTGCGTTCTGTTCATCTCCAGGGTACAAGTTGCTTCCTGCGCTGGGTCCGAAACCTCGATGATGAGCTTCATGCACTTGTAGCTGGTGAGTCCATGAAAAGTTTGTGTTGTAACTCTGTGTTGGAACTCTGTAAGTATTCCTTTTGTCTGTCCTCCCATTCCCTTTTCAGACTTCTGTGATGAAAATAGGACTGTGTACATCAAGGTTATATCAAGGTGACAGTGATGTTTCTAGTAGTGTCAAAGAAAGAGTTGCAATTAAAATTGTAAGACAAATTCAGTCAAATGCGGAGTTTATCGTGAGCTCCAAGGACAGTATATTACTGTGTCCACAAATATAAAATTGTCCTTTAATTTGCAGCTGTAGAGATGTGAGATGAAAATACTTACTCTTCCATACGTGACAGAATACACATTGGGCTCCACTGGGTCCAAAGAAAGACCTTTTTACCATGAAATTCATGTGGTGGTGAGGCCCTTCCCTCATGTGCATCTATCACATGTTGGAACCACAGAGGTCTCTCATCCCACAAAGAACAGAGAAATTTGATACTGTGCTCCTGAGCACTGAAGTACAAATTTGTTTCAGCATTTTGAAAGTGTCTCTTTATAGTGATACAATCCATATTTGGATGGGCAGCGAAAGAACATCACTGAACTGTGCTGTCTGTAGCAACAGAAATAAATAGTCCTGTGCAGTGTTTGTTGGGCTGACACACAACAGTGGCCTTAACAATGCAAATCACAGCCTTAACAATGTTTTTCTTTTCTAATTGTTACAGGGTGTCTAGCAGGAATTTCTATGATGTTTTACAAAAGTACAACTATCTCTATGTATCTGGTGTCTAAATTAGTAGAGGTAAGTTATTATCCTCCTAAAAGAGGTCGTCATTTCATCTATTTTTTCAAGGCAGAAGAAAAGAAAATGAACTTCAGAGGTTTTGTCAGGCAATTCCAGTAAAACACAAAGTTGTGTGGTAATGGTGTTTCAGTACACGTGTGCCAAGAGGCAGTGCTGCCATGTGGCCTCATTTCTTTCTTAGTTTCTTTTCTTTGACTCATTTTAAATGTCCTTTACCCCCTGGTCTTCATGTATATTTTCCATGATTTTTTTAAATCTCCTGACAACCCTTTGCTTTGTAGTTTTTGCAGATTTTTTAAATCAGAAGGTTCCAAGAATGTCTATTCTGCCAGAAACATAAATCAGATCTAGTCCTTAATTGCAGATTTATTGCCAAAAGCTACAGCTTAACTTCCTGCCTTTGTTTCTTAATTTTGGCATTCAACAGTCTAAGATAACTCAAAATAGCTTAGGTTTTAGTCTATAGCTGAAGTTGTTTGTCAGTGTACTTCAACTGATTCAATTCCCAGCTTTGGAACGAACTTTGTTCTAATTACTATTCTTCAGGCTTGAATTATTTCTCTGAACTTGTTAAGATTAGGAGCCCAGGAAAAAGAGTAGTTACAGAGTTCGGGTATGTTGATTATACTTTTCTAACCAGCATTTGATTTCTTACTGTGATATTTCCAGAAAATTGAGACTTAGTCATGGTTAATTCCCCAACACCACCACTGGAATGAGTTGATAATGTTCTCTCACTATGCATCAGCCCTAATCACATATTTCTCCTGCAGGCCTTGAAGGCCATGTTCTCTAAAGATATTTATCCACCTCCATTATCAAAGCAGAATTAATTTTAAAGAACATAAAAAGAAGGAACTTTTTTTTGTTACACGTAAAATTAAACATAGAAAGGGAAGATACTCTCTGTTCCCCTTCCTTGTTATCCCAGACCAAGCTCTGAAGGCAGTTCATGTATTGGACATATAAAGGCAAATCTGAGTTACCCATATTGACTTTTAGAACAGCAGTTGTAAAAATCCAGTATTATCTTGTATTGCTGATGGTTTTCTCTGGACTTTGAGACATCGTGGCTACAGTGAAATAAGAAAAGTGCTGTGTGTTCTTTCTTTCTTTCTTTTTTTTTTTTTTTTACTACTTTTATCATCTTACGCAAGCCAAGGGTAACTGACCAAAGAGGCGTGTGCTGCTTTGCAAGGTCAGGCTGTGCTCAGGAAAATAAACTGTCCATGTTTTCTCAGAAAGTAAAGTATGTGATTTCAAGCTGTTTAAGAACAGTGAATATTCACTTTATTGGAATAGTTATTGCATTGTTCTTTTGCTTTTTTAAAATGAAGAATTTAATGGAGTAAACTTTCCCTTTTTTATGTTTAGGATCAGTAACACCCATGCTGTTGCTAGTTCTGTTCTGTGCATTAATAACCTCTCATTAGATTGATCTTGTGCAGCTTCTGTAATGTATCTTAATCAATGTCACATTTGTGGGCATATAAGAAACGTATCATAAAGTTGATGTGTTTTTTTGAAAAGGTAAAATAAAAAGTAAAAAGATACTTCGATTTTGTGGCATGCAACATTTTTTGTTTATTTTTATAGACTATATACTTCAAGGGCATTGAAGCGGGGAAGGTTCCTTATTTTCCTCATGCAGACAGCATCATCTATGCCATTTCTACATCGATATGCTTTCAGGCAGTAAGTATGTTCTCTAACAGAACATGAAGCTCTTTAAATCAAATTTTGAATGAAAAGAGGAGCACAGGGAGACAGTTCTATAGAAAAAACACAGAGATGTAGTGATTCCAGTAAGATGCTGTGAATTGGGGCTCCTGTATCCTGGTTTTGAGTGTCACTGTGGGAAGGTCATTTCTAGGACTCAGTTTCTCCTGTGCTTACAGCTGAATACATTATACAAAGTATTGAATTCTTTGGAAGGGATCTTAAAATGCACTGACCCAGAAGATGAATATTAATGTATGAACTTCCATAAGCCTGTGAAAGGACAGTTTCTCAAGGAGGCAAACAGTATAGTGCAATATTTTATGGTTTTTTTTAATCAACTGAAAGTTTCCACTGTCAGCTGACTTGAATTAATATTGCCTAGTTGAAAAAAATCTGCAAAAAATAGTAAAAACTCCGAAGTGTTACACTTGAAACAAGCTGTAGTTACCATCTTTTGCACTTCTCAAGTTAGCTACATGCCTTTACCCTCAGTTCTTTTATCGTCTGCATCAGCTGGAAAAGCAACTTTTCAGTGCTACCCAAATTGCTCTACTATTCTAGTACATCTCACCATTTCTAGACCTTCTGCTGAAACTTCCCTGCATGAACTGCATGTTCTCTGGACCTCCATAACTATGTATATTTTTTGTGCCCTCCAATAAAGAGAATATGAAATTACCCTAAATCAATCTTCTGCAGTCTTGTGCCTAACAGGACAGTTAAGAGACACTCCTCCTCATTTTTCCCACGTACTTGGGAATATCTCTTAAGTCTACTATCAAAGTGAATTGATATTTTACTGCTTGGGATGTGCCTGAAGGTCTCCAAAATACTGCTGTCAGGGACGATTGTGTGAGACTAACAGAAAAAAAGTTCATATGAGAAAAGAAGGGGTTTTTTTGTTACTTAATAACTAATTGGAAAATGAATCTAAGACTAGAAACAAATTGCTAGGTTTAGCAGGAAGAAGAAAGGAGAAATTAGAGAAAGGGTCTACACTGAGCTGTTTGTTATTCGCTATATTTCTAAGTGACCCAGAAAAGCAATGGAATAGAGAGAAGACATGGATTTTGGCTATATGATATTATTTAAGGTAATGTAACTTGAAATATAAATATGACTACAAGAAATGGTGGGTCACAAAAATGAAGAATGGATAGGGGATTAAGTAGGAGGTAAATTTGGCATCCACCAGTCTAAAGTTATGTAGGCAGGAATAATGATTGTTGTTGCTTTCTCTGCAGTGAGATGTAAGTTAATTGTCACCACTGGTAAAATATTCTGTTCTGGGAATATCAGTCTGTGCTGGTGCATTGAATTCAGCAGAGAGCAGTAAAAATGAGTTCTGTAACAATCCTTTTGCTAATTTTGGCAACCTAATGTAGCAGATGAAGCTTTTGCCTGACACTGTCAGCTGGCTCTGACAGAATCCTCTCCTTGCAGGCTGTCATGGAAGTTCAGAACCTGAGACCTTCATACTGGAAATTTCTTTTACGACTAACAAAGGGCAGGTATGTACTCAGGGGTGTGTTACGGCTTGTCTAAAACTGTCATTGATCACACTCAGCTTTCTGTGTCATTCGCTGCCAACAGCAGAGCCCTAGAAGTACATGAGGGCTAATTTCCTGTGGATTTACTTCGCTTTTCAAATGGTTTCCAGAACTCTAGAAGTTCTTTGCTGCTGAAGTGACATTGCTGGGTTAAGTGTAATGACAGGAACAGATGTAACTCTAGTGAAGACTATTTAGCAGATGAGTGTTTTACTTGAAGCCTTTTAGGTTCACTTGGAGAGCGGGATGCTTTCAGATTCCAGTGGAACATGAAGACTTCAGTAAACAACTATACATATTGAAGAAATCACTTAGTACGTACAGTGATTGACAACATTTTATTACTATGGGTTTAAAAGCATTACTAGACATGTCAGAATATCTCCTAGGAATACTCGAAAGTTTCAGTACTTTTTTTGTAACTATTTCAGTTGGGAAAGGATTTTTTTTTTTCTTGGAAAGCTAATGAAAAATTTTCACTGATCATAATCATAAATATACGCTGTAATATCTTACTGGATGTTTTTTCTATTTGCTGCAGGAATCTAAAAAACTTTCTTTTAAAAATAAATTTTGCTGTAACTAACTTAAAAAAACACACTTTAGCGAAGTGTACACTGTTACACTGGTGCAGTGTGTGGCAGGAACAAGGCATCCAAATCTTGATGCAGATCAGTTTATGAATGGGATTATAAAAGGTAATGTTTCTAGTGACAGCGAGCTCTCCGGGCTGTAAAAATAGAAGGGAAGTCAGAGGCCAGTCCCTGGAGCATGTTAAACCTCCAGTCTCCGTGGCACAGTACACACGTGAGGTGATTGAATGTATTGCAAGATTTAGTGGGAAGCTTTCCTTGGGATGCCTGGAGGCAGTCCTCAGGCAACCTTTGAGGCCAAACAAACATGGTACAGGGAATAATGATGTCAGTGCAGATGTCCAATTTTGGCTACATTTTTCCATTTTGTCCTAATCCTAAGCTTGCCTTAGTTGAAAGAGAGGAAGGAATAGAAATAGGAAGAGAGGAAGGAATAGAATTCTGTTCTGCTTATTTATTTTATCTGAAGCAAATCTCTGTAATAGTAATTTTGACACTCTCTCCATAAAGGCAATTTCTTTTGAAATTTCATACACTTTTCAGTCTATAGTTGTGAAGAACAACAAAATGGAAGTAAGTTGCAATGCCCATAAAATTGACATCCAGACTTGGGCAGGCAGGGCCACAGTGTGCTCTGCTGGAGTTAGAGAGAACAGTAGTATATTTTGGTTTGGCCTTTTTTTTGTGGAATTAAAAGCAGAAGGGAACTCTTCCCCTTTTTCATAAGTTGCATTATTTGAAGTATACTTACACAAACACAACCACATTTTTCAAATGCTTTTTTTTTAAAATATTCATTGCCTGAGGTGAAAAACTTTCAATCTCTGAACAGTACAGGTTGAAGCCTATGTTTCAGAGATTTTGGTAAACTTTCATGACATTAAATGATTTTATTTTTCCGTAAGTAAATGAGTCATGCATTTGTGCTTTCTTGTGTTTTCTTTTTTAGGTTTGCTCTCATGAACAGGAAAGTTTTAGATGTGTTTGGTACTGAAGCATCTAAGAACTTCAAGGATTTCACGCCTAAGCTTGACCCAAGATACACAGTTGTGCCACCAGAGCTACCGCTGGAGCTGTCTTGAACACGACAGTGTGGCTCGTCATTAAATGTGATCAGCATTTTGTCCTGAAAAGTTAATTAACTTGACAGTCGTATATATGGAGGAGGGCTAGGGCTCCACTTCAGTATTACTTCAGTGAGAAATGCTTTTTACCAATCTGAAATACTGAAGCTTTGCAGGGAGGTGTGGCTTAGTGATTAAGCCGCTTCCATAAGCAGAAAACATTTCTGCATTACTATAGATGGTTGACAGTATGGTAGAATCCTGAATGAATTAAACAAATGAGTAATATATTTAGAGAAGTAAAACATAAATATGCTTCATAATTTCAAGAAGTCCATAGTTCATACCAGTAGAATATTTCTTGATAAAACTAAAAGTAATTCTTAATTTAGAAAGGAAGACAATTGGCATAGTTTAGGTCCAAAATTTTACCTGATCTTAAAAGTATTGCAGTCTGTTAAAATACCTCCCTGGTTTTCTAAATTGCGTCACTGATTTGTCTCAAAAGAGCCACCACTCCCTCATTAGTTAAAATTAGGGTATTTTTACACAGCTGTGGTTGCAAAATAAGGCATTTCTTAGGAACAGAAAATGCATATTGATTCAGAAATCACATTCCAGGGCTGTAAATTCCGCTGATGACACAGATAACAGACAAGGAAAACAAGAAGGCGGTACTGGTGGCTGCTGCGCGCCAAGGAGCGACGGGTGTGGTGGTCAGCATCTGCCAAGTGGGAAAGGACACAACTGGCAGAGGAAGGAATGAAACATTCCAGCCTCTGAGATGGTGCTGGAAACAGCAGACAGTTACAAAAATAAAAAAGCCAAGAACAAAACAAAACAAAGCAAAACACACACCCACCACCCCCTCCCCAGCTAAAATATACTGAAGCAAAATGTTTATTTTTGAAAGGGTTTTTGACATTGTCGCCTTAGATGGCATCGGGTCGTTTGTTGGGCTGCAGCACCAGCCAGCGTTTCAAGCATTTCTTTGGGAGAGAACTGACCCCTGAGGTTAGGCTCTTACAAGAGAACAGTTTTGACAATCATATTAAAAGTCTTTTTTCCTTGTAATTGGTGAAGAGTGGTTTTCCATCGGGCCATCAGACCCACGACTGGCACAGTTACATTAAATTTTATATGGTACTCAACGCAAATAACTACCTACAAAAAGTCCATCTCATTTTTACTGTATGTATTTCTGCAGATTTGTATTCCAAAGTGAGAACTTGACATGCTAATTGCTTTTTTTTTCCTTTGCTTTTTTGGGTTTTTTAAAATTATAACCCATTCAGGTGAATGCTGAATGGTGTTCATTACCCTAGATGTTAATGAAAAGATGAACTATAGTCACATTCAACTGAAAAAACTGAAAAGAGGCAAGATAAGCCAGGGAAATTGCAGTAGGTTGCATGTATTTTAAAAACAAAAAAAGATGAAATCAGTGTTTTATTGGAAGTCTTTCTCAGATAATATGAATTGGACTAATTAGTAGACTCTTTGTCTTGTAGCACTGTAATCCTACCCCAGCCATAAGCATATTTTAATTCCAATTAGCTGAATTTCTTAATACCGAATATACAGTAATTTTTATCAGATTTATTGTCATGAAAATGTTATCAATTTGTGCACAAAATCTGCTTCTTCTTCATCAGCTACACTAACAGTGATGTTTTGTCACTGTTACTAAAGGTGCTTCATCCTTTTAAACAGTGGTTGTCCAATTTAGTGTGAATAAAGTTCTGCAAGCTAGTTAGTATGCAATATTTTGTTGCTTGGAATTATATTAGAATTCCTCAGAAGGAAATAAAAGTTAATTGAACAAGAACTTTAAAAGGACTGTAAGAGATTTGTAGTGTTTTTCCACTGGAATATGGTCTAAAATATTTGACCTTGTAAAGTCTGAGAAGTTATATATTTTAGGTGGTATATTAGAACTCACACTATATTATGAATACATTCTAGTGTAACTATATACAATTCTCAAACTTAAAGATATTTTATAGATGGATTTAAGTTTCTCCACTGGAATGACAATTGTGATTGTTTCTCTATTTTATGGGGTTTTTTGGGAAAAAAAATCCAAGAACTACATCTCAGCAGCTAAATAACAGTTTTGTCTATGTTTCTTGTTTCCAAAATTCACAGTTCTTGTTTCAAGTTTTTTTCATGTAATATAAAGAGACATTTAAAATTTTTAAATTATTTTTATTCAAATTGAATATATGTAAGAGAAAAAAAATAAAGTCCTAATGTTCTTCCCAATAATAAACAATTGCTGCTTGAAAAAGTGACTTTTTTGGCCATGTTGTTAATAAGCTCTCTGGAGTCATAAGTGAAATGGAGTTATAGGATAACCAAACAATGGTTTGGGTTGGAAGGGACATTTTTTAGGCCATCTAGTTCCAAACCTCCCTGCCATGGGCAGGGACACCTTCCACTAGACCAGGTTGCTCAGAGCCCCATCCAACCTGGCCTCGAATGTTTCCAGGGATGGGGCAACCACCATCTCTCTGGGCAACCTGTGCCACTGTCTCACCACCCTCCTTGTAAAAAGCATCTTTCTTATATCTCATCCAAGTGGACTCTCCTTCAGTTTGTAGGCATTAGCCGAGGAAGTGATTCTTGGTGGCGAAGGAATGCTGGGAATGTGACCGAGCATTTAAATTTGTTGCAAAATAAAGTCTTAGTGCAATGTCAGAGAAGAGGCAACACTGGAGCAGTTCAGCTGGCAACCTCAGCTCTGTGCTTCCATGGGTAGTTACGTAATGTGAGTTGATGTTACTGTTTCTTTTTTAAACAGAGCAAACCACATCTCCAGATCTGCTGGCAGGGAAGAGCCACACGCCCCGAGCTCTGCCTGGCACGTCCCACCACGTGGCCGGACGGTTGGGCCCTATGTGACTGAAAGGCCAGAGCTTTCTGCTTCCTGATGTTTGTGATCATAGGATGGGTATCTCTTTGATGACGCTAAACTTCTTGCAAAAGTTTATTTTGCAAAGAGAAATGCAGAGGGAAGCTTGCTCAGGAGTTGGTGGGAAGTGGTGGGTCAACCTGAAATGTCACAGTTCTGCAGTAGAGGTTTGGGTGTCCTTAGGGAGTCTGCTCAGGGTGACAGTGCTTGACTCCCTGCAGGCATCTCAGGAGGCTGCTGCCTCATCCATGGCTCCCAGAAACAAGAATGGCCTATGGCTTAGTTCATCCCTCCCTCACCTCTGCTTATCCCAGTGTTGGGTCATTCCCTGTTGCAAGTTTCCTTTCCTTTTTCCCCGGCCACTGTGATTTTGCCTATGCTTGAGGACATGGGAAAGGTTTTTTTCCAGATTCCTGGTGACATCCCAGGTAGAAGAGTCTGCTGTGGTCTGAGCCCAACCTTATGCTGAAATTCAGAACAGCTTGTGTGCAGCTTCAGTTTCCAACTCTGGCAGAGGAAAACATTTCTGGACAAGTGGTCCTTGAGTGTGTGTGCACTGACAAGGCACAAAAAGGTAGCAAGAAAATCAGTGGTGATTATACTGAGCTTTTACCTTTTTTAGGATTTTTTCTTCCCACAACTACATTTAACATGGGGAGAGGCAGGGCCCAGGCTCTCTGTGGCTGGACTCAATGGTTTTAGAGGTCTTTATCAACTTACATGATTCTACATCAGGGTAATGAGTCCTTGCTCTGGTGCAAAAGCACAGGACTAGGGGGATGTAGCAAAACGTGGTTCAGGTCAGCGAAGTAATTTTGGTGGCTGTAGCTTTGTGCCTAAATATTGATCGGGAGATTTCCATTTCCAGATTGGCTTTTCTCTCAATTTGCAGAGGGAGGGTATCTCAGAAGTCTTTTGACAAAACCAGTACATTTTCTCTCACACCTTTGAGAATGCAACAGAAAAATTTGACACTTTTCCTTGAGTTTCATGGGTTTTCTTATTTTTTAGTAACAGATCCTGGATGTTTTATTTATCCTTTACATACATTAACAGTAAGATTTAAGGCAATAAATTTTCCCCCATAAGAAGCCTAAAACTGTCATTGTGGATATACTGGCAAAATCACCCAGTGCTCTCCCTTGCCTTTAGCCACACTGAAATGGGATCACTTCACTCAGGACACAGCACTCACCTTTTGCAGCTGATGGATGATGTCCTTCCATCTCCATCAAACAGGACATTTGCTTTACCAACACGCTACTTTGAATGTGGCAAGCAGAAATGTGAATTAGAGCCCACTTTGATCTCAAGGACTATTTTTTTTTTGCCTGGCACAGGCCAGGGAGATTTCCACTTGCTAATTAAAATGGAGAACAGTCAGAAGAATTTAAAACATTAATGCCAAGGTTTTACCCAGGGTGGAAGAGTCTGGTTGGAAATCCATGTGAATGATTAGTCTTCTCATGCTGGTGGAATCCAATCGATGTTTTTTCCCCATCAGCTGCCACAACAGAGACATAAAAAATGCTGCTCTGGCTGTTGGAGCAGGAGCTGATGAGACCGTTCTCAGGCCTGCTTGAAGTTTACAGAAGACCTGATCACACAGGATCAGGAACAAAGGCAAGGCTTTTCTTCTGTGTTTTCCTAGTATTTTAGAGTGAAAGCCTGCTTTCCCATTACAGGTAGTAAAAACTTGCAAGAATGGGCAGATTGGTCTGGGATGAACAGATCTGGTGTGAGAGTCTCACCTTAAAGTGCTGCTGATTGCATTGCATTGATACAAACATAAAAAACCTACTTCTAGAGAACCCAGAAATGCTGGTTTTCTCTTTGTCTATTGGCTGTAAAACAAATGAAAAATAAAAGAAACTTTCCCCCTCACCATGACATGTAACTGAACTGGGAAACTCCTTTCCTGTGAGCATTTACATGAGTTGAAAAGGTGACCAAAATGTCAGCTCTAACTATACGCAAAGGCTTAAAAAAGACCTTGGCTCATGTTGTGTAATCCTTAACCCATTGCCATCACTGCCATGTGGGTTTGAGACAGTATTTATCAGTGCATAATGTTCACCTAGAGGAGCCATGGGTAGTGTGTAATGAAGAACAGTCACTTGGACAAAAGTCATCTCGGAAGGCACGTGGCCTTGATTTTCCAGCTCACGTACCAGAGGTGATGAAGAAATCCAGTTGGTTTCTATAACAGTACATCTCAATCCTCTGCAAGGTCACAGTGACAGCAAGGAGGTGTCCTGGAAATCAACAGGTGTGCTGTTCAGTCGGGTGCTCTGTCCCACAACTGTCAGTGAAGCATAAACTGCTGTAGGTCCCAAAAGCAAGGCAGTGTTGCTCC
Organism: Callaeas wilsoni; assembly: GCA_013398955.1. Classification (NCBI taxonomy): domain Eukaryota; kingdom Metazoa; phylum Chordata; class Aves; order Passeriformes; family Callaeidae; genus Callaeas; species Callaeas wilsoni. The sequence continues at coordinate 167,696 of VWPU01007036.1, forward strand.
TGCAGGGGATGTCAGGAAGTGAAGAAGTTGGTATGTGCCCTGATAGCCCTACTTCATGCTTGCAGGCTTACAAAGATCAAAAGACATCACTTCCATATGAGTCTTTCTGTATGGGACCAGCTTCATCTGCCCAGGCACAGCCATCTGGAGCCCTGGCAGGAAACCAGTGGCCACAAGAACAAACTCGGGATTGTTAAGCCAAAGGCCACTCACCACTGCAGCCTTCCTCGGGTGGCTTGGAGCCTGTTTCTCAAGTCACTACTGGAGTCAGCTGGGGACTGGGCTGATTAGAGCAATCTCAGCAAAGGGGACTGAGCCAGACTGGCTGCTGCCGCCAGAGCTGTGCCCAGCAGCTCCCCACGATGTGCAACACACAGAACAAAGCTGCTCTGATGGAAAACCTCCCCTTTGATAGCACCCCTCACATGCTGGCCTGCCTGGGAACTCAGCTCTGTGCAGTCTCTGATGGTCAGCTGTTTGTGAGCATGACCTCAGGCTTCATGTGTCTCTGGGAAAGAGAGGGAGCCTGGAAAACAGCCTTCACAGTGCTCCCGTGGGAAACTGAATGCTGAAGTCTTGCTCACCACAGCTGGAGTTTCTGCTCACCTGTCTGTCCCCCTTAAACCTCATGGTCCTTGTTCAACCCCACGGTAACCTACAGCTGTTGAAGATTATCTGCATCCCAGCTCCAGGGCATGTAAATCCAAAGATGATCCAATGGGGCGAGCTCAGCCTTTTTGCTCAGCTGGGAACAGCAGTAGTGGGGCTGCCCTTCTCAGCTGAGGATGTGTTTGGCTGTAATGCTGGCTTTGATCTCTACACAGACAAGGATGCTGGGCAGGAATTACTGCTTGCTCCAGCAATCATAATACCACTCAGCATGGGACTAATTTTTGATTCCATGAGTTAGTTTTAAATTATTTTGCTTTAATAAGTTGGAGTGGGAGGAGAATATTCTCACAGAGATGAGAGTGAGTCCAAATAAAACTGTGTGTAGCAATGCAAAGTGATTTTCCTGGGAATCTGGGGGAGCTGAGGCCATGTTTTTCAGACATGAGCTCAGATCCTTGGAACAAATATTTCTTTGAGCTCTTCATTCTAAAGAGTTTTCTGTTTGATAAGGAAAGAGTGACCTTTTGCTTGCTGTGTTGGGCAATGTTGCACAAGACTTGACAATTAAAACACTTTATGCTGTCATGTATAAGCAAGATCTCCCTCCCCTCCTGCGTGCTTCCTCCTGCAGTAGTCGAGAGCACAGGCTAGATTCCAAAGTGACTTAGGAGTATCAGTCTCCATTTTTGGAGGTTCAGCCTTGAATCATGATTCTCAAAATCCACCCATGCTTCAGTTTAACTTGACAATAGTGTGCTCCTTTGAGATGTGAAAACCTCCGAGGACCTTCTGTGCTGCCATTTCTCCTGCATGGAGCTCCTCAGCTGTGATAATGCTGGGAAGCCTTCTGCATCCTACATGTCAATAGGAATGCAAGGGTCCCTTTGCCGAGGCCAGTTCCCTGGGGCAACAACTGGCCAGAGGGAACAAGGTCTTGCCCATGTAAACTCCTGGACATGTCACAGGACCTGCTGGCTGTGTACTGGTTGGTCCTGGACAACAAACGTCAAGAAGCTCACAAATTAGCCCTGAGAGCCCACCTTTTCTGTTCCAGCAACGTCCCTCGGCACCCTTCAGTTTAGAGGTATGGATGCAGCATTGATGCATGGCTGGAAAGGTGCCCATTGGAAAAGGCCCTGGGGGTGCTGGTTGACAGCAGCTGAATATGAGCCAGCAGAGTGCCCAGGTGGCCAAGAAGGCCAATGGCATCCTGGCCTGGATCAGCAATAGTGTGGCCAGCAGGACCAGGGCAGGGATTGTCCCCNACACTGGTGAGGCCACACCGCAGATCCTGTGTCCAGTTCTGGGCTCTTCACTACAAGAAAGACATTGAGAGGCTGGAGGGTCTCCAGAGAAGAGCAATGGAGCTGGGGAAGCATCTGGAGCACAACTCTGATGACGGGTGGCTGAGGGAGGTGGGAGTGTTTAACCTGGAGAAAAGGAGACTCAGGGGGACCTTCTCACTCTCTACAACTGCCTGAAAGGAGGCTGTAGCCAGGTGCAAGTCAGTCTCTTCTCACAGGTACCAAGCAATAGAAGAAGAAATGTCCTTAAGTTGTATCAGGGGAGGTTTAGACTGGATATTAGTAAAAATGTCTTCACGGAAAGTGTGGTCAAGCATTGGAACAGTCTGCCCAAGAAAGTGGTGGAATGAATCACTGTCCCTGGAAGTGTTCAAAAAGCATGTTGGTGTGTTGCTCAGGGACACGGTTTAGCGGTGGACCAGGCTGTGCTGGGTCAACTGTTGGGCTCGATTATCCTTATGGTCTTTTCCAACCTTAATGATTACATGGTTCTATGGGGAGGGACCTGGCTTCCCACACCTCCAGCCCTGCTGAAGGGCTGCTGCTGCACAGAGCAGAGGGAGTGGGAGGAGCAGCATGGCAGCCTTAGCTGGAGGATTGGCAAAGATTTCTTTGTGATTTACACTTGTCAAGGCAAGGCTTTGTGCCTTTGTTTTCGCGGGAAGTTTCTGATTCCCGGTTGTCCCTTACTGCTGTTAAAAAGGAGGAAAGTGACTCATGGAGTTTCCTATTGGCCTGAGGAGATATGCAGGGAAATTATTTACTAGAGACTCTGCCCAGACAGACGAGCGCCTGGCAGTGAGGGAGAAATCAGGCAAAGAGGTCTCAGATTCGTTACCGTGGCTGCAAATTAATTGCCTGAACCAGTAATGCACATAAACACATTTCTCCTGTGGGCAATCATTGTGGGAGGGAGCGGTGCTGCCTTGCCAAGGGCCGGGGTCAGACAAGGTGATATGCATTTTATAGCTTTAACCTCCATAATTTACTGCACGGACAAAGCAGGAGGGGAAACCAGAGATGGAGGTACCCGTTTCCTCTCGCTCCCCCCTTGGTCCATTCCCTGGAAATCACCCTGAATTCACTAGGAAGTGCACAGCCTTACACATGTTTTGCCAACACGCCCATGCTGTCTGTGGTCCCCACTGCACCCAGGCTTTAGGGCAGAGCAGCCAGCGTGTCCCAGGCTTGCCTCTCCCCAGGGGCTGCTGCGGAGGATGCCTGGGAGCAGGAGGTGCATCTCTGTCCTCCCTCCTTGGCCAGAGAAGGCCTTCCTAGGGGCAATACTGATGGTACAGGTGTGTCCTACAGCACAGAAGGAGCATGTTGATGTTCCAGGGGGAAAACCTTGCTGAGAGGATGCACTCTGCTCTCCTCAACAGCCTTTTACTGCTTCTTTAAACAAAATACCTTCTTTTGCCTTTGAAGTCAAGAAATGAAGGAGGAAAACAAGTAACTACCCTGTGAGGAAAAGCAGCCCCTCATGAGATATATGAAATTTCTGAAAAGCTATGTGTATCTGTGCCAAACTCTGTAGGGAAGACATTACATTTTGTGCCAACAAAACCATGAGGCAGTAAAAATTGTGTGGGGAAGAGAGGGGAGGGGAGGGGAGAGGAGGGGAGGGGAGGAGAGGAGAGTCCAACTGCATGTTGCTTTGTAGGCATTTGCTATTTCTAATGTCTCTTTTGAACTGGCTGAAGTTCCTCCTTGTCCAGGGGCACATGAAGCAGATGAAATGCTGCTCCTCAGGTTTAATTTCAGTTTGTCCAATAAGCTCTGACACTGTGCATGAAAAAGTGGATCAGTTTTAAGGGGTAGGCAGTTAGTGTGGAACCAAGCAGCTCTGCTCGTGCAGGAGAGATGGGGACATCAGCACATGGATATGGCACCTCTTCAGCAGATCAGGGGACCTCAGTAGATCAGCTGGCAGATTCCTACTCTCCTGCCATTCCTGTGTCTGAGAAATTGTCCCTTTTTAGAGGAAATCACTTGTCTCTCATCTAAGCCTTTAGGAGGTCACCCACCGAACCTGCAACATGCCTGCAACATGCCACGGGATTTGTCCTCTGCTCTCATCTCCTTTTAGAGGCTTTAAAGAACTGAAGAAAATACCGTTTCTTATTACAGACGCAGTTGCTTGTACTCTCCAGCCACACAGCCCCTGCCTACGTGACTGTCATGAATACTCAGATCCAGCCCTGGTCCCTGCTTGGGCTTTCCCCATGGAAGATGAGGAGTCCTCACTGTGCTCAGATGCCAAGGCGAGAAATACCTCCCTATCAATAAACATGTTTCCAAAACTTGGCACCCAGGAATCCCTCAGATCCCTAATTGCCCCCATGCCATGAGATGACTTAGACAGATATAAAAATACACCACAGGAGCACACATGTGTAGATGAACACAGTACAGGGTACAAAAGGTTTGGGACTTTGCTTAGTTTTGTTTCATGTGGTTTAATTTGATGCTACAGTGAGAAGGGACATTTGATTTTCTTTTTTAATCAAAGGAAAATACAAAGGAAATATTTTAATAGAGATGAAGTGTGTATGTATTGCTCTCCTATAAGTGCTTTATAAAATCTTTGTTGCTGAGGGTTGATGCCAATCTTCTTCTGGTAATGGTACTTTTATTACAAATAAACCATAGAAAATAAAACTATTGAGCTAAATTATATCTGGCAAAGACATGGTGGTCAAACTAATTTCTTCCATCAATACATGCTTCCTTGTCCTTCCTCTGCAAACAGATTTTTTGCATGAAGTCCTGTCCTACTGAAATATTTGAATTCCTTGGGGCCAAAATTTTACCTTCTGATTTTTGGATTGTCTCTATATGAGGAAAAATGTCTGAAATAGGTTTTGCTTTGGATGCATCTTTGCCTGATGCAGCTGCAAAAGACTTCACTCCAGCAGGAGCTGGATTCCATCAAGTGCATAAGCTGCACCTGGAGCCCACAAGTCACTTTAGAAAGCTTCACTCTCACTCTGTGATGACCATAAAAAACTCATGATTTGCAGCTGTTGATAACACACCAAAAACCAGAGCTCTAATTTGATGCCTATGCTCATTTTCAGGTGACTTGCCTGGATGCAGTTTGTCAGTGAGTGCTGTCGGGGGCAGAGCAGAGACTCTCACCAGATGGTTTCCCTCCAGAAGGTACTGGGGTGCAGGTGGGTGCTTGTGGATTTCACCTTGGGGCATTTTTCAGTGCAGTGAGTGCCACGTTTTGTCTCCCTGAACCTCCAGATGGAAGTGAGCCACCACCACCTAGGTTGATAAGTCCTGGGTTGTCCATGGCAGGGATGCACTGATCCAAAGGTATAGTGTCATCCTGGGAGGAGGGAGAGGAGTTGTCTCATGTTTTTGTGGGATGCACCCCTGAGCCGGAGTTCATATGAGAACAAAAGTACTCAAGGAATATTTCTGAAGCCTGGGTCTGCTGTGCTGCACTTCATTTTGAGGTTTTGGTACAACATGACCTTCCCTTGCTTCATCATAACAGAGTGCTAAGGCAGGCCCAAGCCCTGACGTGGGGACTGCTCCACAAAGGGTGCAACTATGGGCTCGGACCCACATGCCAAGCCTGAGCTTCCCAGAGCTGCCTCTCCTGCATTCTGAATAAGCTGGGTCCTCTGTAGGGCACAGCTGGAGTCTGGTCCATCCCTTCAGGGATGCAGCTGGCCCAAATTGTCCCAGGTTGCTGAGCCATGCACAGAGCCTAAAGGGAACACAGCTGTGGTAGTGACCCAGAGGGCAAGGGATCTTTTGCAACTTTTTCCAGGAGCATCAATTGTTACACCCATCCTGAAGAACTCTCTACATCCTCCAAGAACATACCTGGAGCTGAGGTGGGAGAAGTCAATGGAAAGAGTGTTTTGCAATTTGTGCTGCCTTCGGCTCCTTCAAAATTAGGCAGCTGATGAGCAAAAGGTATTCATAGAGCCGAACTTACATTAAGGAAAAAAACAACAAGCAAGATACAAGACCTCCTACCCCAAACCTCTGGAAGCTTTCCTTTACAGGTTCCCACAAATCCAAGGGTGACCTTTTCTCAGACTGCTGGAGCAACCGGTGCTGATTCCTCCCAGCATAAAGATCAGGCTCCCCAAGAAGATCTCAAGTCAAGAACCAATCAATGAAACACCATGAACCATTATGCACAGTTGGAAATGCTCTTAAGATTCTTTATTATATCACAGAATCATTGCATTGTTTAGGTTCGAATATGCTTCTAAGATCATCAAATCCAACCATCAATCCAGCACCACCAAGTTCACTGCTAAACCATATCTACAAGTGCCATATCCTCATGATTTTGAAAATTTCCAGGGATGGTAGCTCCACCACTTTTCTTGTCAGTCTGTTACAATAGATGACCACAATTTCAGGGGACATGTTTTTCCTGATATCCAATCTAAACCTTCCCTTATACAGCTTGAGGCCTTTTCTTCTTGTCCTGTCATTTGTCACCTGGGAGAAGAAACCAACCCCTGGCTACGTCCTACTTTCAAGTAGTTGAAGAACGTGAGAAGGTCCCCCTGAGCCTCCTTTTCTCCAGGCTAAACACTCCCACCTCCCTCAGCCACTCCTCATCAGAGTTGTGCTCCAGACTCTTCCCCAGCTCCATTCCCCTTCTCTGGACACCCTCCAGCCCCTCAATGTCCTTCCGGCAGTGAGGGGCCCAGAACTGAACACAGGATCTGAGGTGTGGCCTCACCAGTGCTGAGTACATGGGGACAATCACTGCCCTGGTCCTGCTGGCCACATTGTTGCTGGTGCAGGCCAGGGTGCCATTGGCCCTTCTTGGCCATCTGGGCACACCCTGGATCGTGTTCCTCTGACTGTAGTAAAGGAGGAAGGAAAAAAAGAAAGAAAGAACTGGCAGAAATGAAATAGAAATAGAGCACTTTGCTCTATGTGTGTGAAGAGCAAGACCAGACAGGCCAGACATGAGCAAGCCTGCTGCTGGCAGAGAGGGGAGACGCAGGAGTAAATTGTGTTTATTTAGGTGCCAGTCAGTGTGGACAATTGTTCAGCAGCTCTAATGTTGTGACAAACCAAACCCTGCAGAGCAACTTTCTTTCAAATCACTGAATAAAAAGTCAATACGGCCTGGAAAGAATTGGAAAGATATTATTTCCTGGTTCCTATGGGAATGTGATCTGGGATACTCTGTGCCAGTTGCTGTCTGTAGCATCTATTCTGAGAAGACCCTGAGTGCCAGGTTACAGCAGCCCAGGCTGGGAGCATGTGGGCTGGAAGAGCAGCTGAGTCTTGTCTATTTTAGCCTGTTCCAGGCATCCTTGCTCTCCTCCTCAGGATGCGGGTGAACCAAGACAAACCCAAGTAACACCCTGCAGCATTTGTTAAATGCTGTGCTCTGTCAGAAAGCAGAACACCTCCCACTTGCAGAACTGATGTAGCTGTGTTTTCCTGCATGAGCATTGCTGTTTGATGCATTGGTTTTGTTTTGAAGTGTTTCACACATCTCTATCTGTTAAGATTTATGGAATAAATGTTCTTCCACTGTAGCAGGTGAGAGGGTCATGGATGACAGTTGAGGAGAACATCCTCTCAGATCATGGGGACAGCAGTTCTCTGAGTCACAGGACCATGGGAAGCTGCACGAGGCTTCCTGACAGTTCCTGTCTCCTCTGCTTCTTTGGAAGGGCTCCAGCTGTCCTTTCATTATTTCTGCTGAAAACACTTTTTTAAAAAAGTCATAATTTTGCAACTTTTTTCTTTTCTGTCACAGAAGTGGCAAAGTTTGGAAATGAAAAAGTTTTTGGGTAATTACCTTTCTTTTTTTTTAAAAAAATAAGGTTAAATGAGATATTTATTACAGGTACCTGGGCAAGCAGCAGCACCAAACATCTTCACATTACGAAAGAGAAGTGAGCCAAGTTGACAGTTCTGCACTGCCCAGCTGGGGAGGAGAGGGATAGAGCGGCTTTGGTGGGTACCAGGTTCCACCCACGCACTCCATGTCCCATCCCCCCGCTCTGGAAGCCCACATGAGGGCCACTGGTCACTCACAGTACAATGCCCATGGAGACATGGCAAGCCAGCGATGCAGGCCTGCCACAGTAGATTTGAAGCATTTATGCTGCATGTTGTCTTAAAATCCAGCCTGCCCTGTGCTGCTGATTGGTGCTGGGAGGCACTGGGCTTCCCCAGGACTGTGGTGGGCACGAGTATCTGAGCAGGCTGCTCGGGCTCCTAGATGTTGTGGAAATGCAGCTGCTGGAAGAGGTGCCAGAGGGAGCAGGCATAGCTCCTCCTCTGTTTACTGAGGTCAATGTGGTCCCCAGAGCAACTCTCCAGAGTCTCCTGGCTTAAGCAGACAGCAGACAAATTCATTCAAATTAACAACATGTGGGCCCCTTTCGGCTTGGTGAGCAGTCAGGTGGGTTTTCCCCCCAGCCAGGCCTGTCTGTGAGTTCTGCAACATGTGCTGAGGTCTTAAGCCACTATTAGTCATAAGGGCACAGCTCTTGTCTCAGGGGAGATGGGGATTTTGAGGGGATTTTGGACGCATGTCTGGAAGGCAGCATCAGGGAATAATTGTTGCATGCAGCATGCTATTTCTGGAAACTTTCCCTCCTCAGCAGTCATGTTCCTTGATCTTCCTTGATTTGGAGGTTCAAAACTCCCATTTCATTCTTTATTCGGACTTGTACACAGTGTTTTATTTCCATTTCTGCTTTCAGTCTATTCTATGACATTGGGCAAAACTGTTCAATGTCTTTCTGTTGTTTCCTCTTTCACTCAGTGTTAATCACGTTCTGTCTGCGATGATTTTGAATGGAAAGAAAGAACACTTCTTTTTAACCATAAACATGTGGGTTTTGGATCAAGGTGATCTTTCAATCTGCAGCTGTAGGACAGAAGAAAGTTCTCCTGTCAGGGTGTCACAGAGTGATGTACTTCTGAAGGGACTGAGGGAGGTCATCTGGCGCTGCTCCCTGCCCAGATCCGGTCTCTGGATGACCACGAGATTTTGCCAGTGGCAATAAATGTTCTACTCTGTTTGTGGTTAGACTTTTCCATGCTTTAGCCTCCTTTACTTTATGCAGGTTGAAATAGATATTTTTGAGATTGGGAGAAGAATGGTAGTGCAAGTAATAGTGTAGTCAAAGCCAAACACACTTAATAAGGGTTGACCTATTTTTAATATGGCCTAGACAGAATTCGTCCCCTTTGCGCTGCTTGGTCTGCTATACAGAATTCATCCTTGGTCTGTGAGAGATGAGTTCCCCTGTTTTCTGATCATTGCCAGCCCACTGGCGATTGGTGCATTGAAATTACATCATCCAGAATGGCAGAAGAGCAAGATTTCTTCTCCTATTTGTAGAGCATTACCAGAAAGAGCTCAAAGGTAAGTACTGCATAAATAACACTCACATGGGAAAAAGCCCCAAAGGATGTCATCCCACCCAATTCCCTCCCCACCTACCACAATTCCAATTCTATAGCAGCTGAATTTGTGGACTTTCACTACTTGAAGTGGACCTATAAGAAAGATGTGGAGTCACTTTTTAGCGGGGCCTGTTGTGGTAGGACAAAGGGTAATGGCTTTAAACTGAAGGAGAGATGATTTAGAATACTTATAAGAACTAATTTTTTTTTTGCAAGTGTTCAAGGTCTGGTTGGATGGAGTTTTGAGCAACCTGGTCTTTTTGAAGATGTCCTGGCTCACAGCAGAGAGAGCTGGACTAGATGACCTTTAAAAGGTTCCTTCTAATCCAAACCGTTCTATGATTCTATGAATTTACAGCTAAGACAACCAACAATGAATCAGCCTAATGGATCTGTGGTCTCTTTTGTCATCATAGGACATTAATGCTTCTGGATCCAACTCTCAGGAGGTAAAAATCGGGAAATTTTGAGTTGAACACTCTGTGTCCGAGCATGGGAAACAACTTGATGCTGGTTATCTTGACATGAAGGCTTAGAAAACTGCAGCCCTGGATTTCCCTCCTGTTTTCAGTAGATCAGAGCTACTGAAATTGGTCAGATTGTCACCTCATTTCTATGCAATTCACACCTATAAATACCGACTTTAGCAGCATTTCAGAGGGGCAGTGGCTGGTGCAAGAACATGATTCAGATTAGTGAAGTTATACTGCTGTACTGATAGGGTGGAGGAGAGAACAGCCCATTTTCCAAAGAAGAAAACCCCAAACTATAGAAATCAATAAATCCTCAGGAAAAAAAAAAAAAGGCGCTGGTTTAGACCAAATTTCTCTAAGACACTAACTTGCCCTTGTCACTAATGTTTTAAGCATGTGACTTTTAAATCATAAACATTTAGACTAAGACCATAAAATGTTGAGTAGGTGTATTGCAAACAGTGTAACATTGAAGACAGATCATTCTCTGAGTAAATAAGTATTTATAAGTTTGTGCTCACAAATGTACATACATTTTGAGAATATAATTCTTCTTGTATTTGTAATATTACTTCATCATGAGGAAACTAGAAAGCTTTGCTCAGCTTCACAGAGCTGTAATACTTTTATATAAACAACCCATTCAGCCCAGACAGCTACTTTAATTTCAGCCTAAGTCCTGTTTGCTTCAAGCTTTGAGTTCCATTAGTGCTCTTTCAAGTTAAGCATAGGCTTAACAGCTTTAACTAGATCAATGCCCAGGACAGCTGGTGAGAATTCCAGCTATCAATGAGACTCTAGAGCAAAGACAACTTCTTTGGTCTTCTTGTTGCCCCTAAAGCTGTTTCGCTCAGCTACAGGTGTGCACTTCTTTAACAGCCAGTTTGGTGGGTTGTTTATAGCCTTGGTCTCCAGTGCCAAAGAGTGTCTCTTCTCTATCACCCCCTGCCTGCTTGCACTGCATCCCATGTCCCCATTTTCAAGGCCTCTGCTGTCATATCAGCCTTGCTTTCCCCATATAGTGTATCCCAGGATCATAAATGTTTCATTTAGTGCAGAATAAGTATTGTCTATATTAAAAAAATAAGGTTTTACCACATTATTATAACAAAGAAAATGAATGAGGCAATAATGACCATGGTCTCTAGAAAAACTGCTGTTAGAGCTGAGCAAGTTGAAGCAAAACTTTAGGCAAGCCAAGACACGTTTGAACAAAGCCTGGCAAGTCCAGAGGCCTTGCAGAGAAAGAATGAAGCCTGTGGTCTTTTATAGTAATGGCAATCCCGAATTTAATGGGATACAGGGCAACAGTCAAATAAAAGCATTAAACAGGCTTGGTGCCCAAACTGAATATTGAGAAACAGCACTAACAACCTATTGTTAGCTTGGTGATTCCTCTTTCAGGAGACCCTGTTTTAGGCCATGAAGCACTATATCCAATATTTGTTTAAAAAGAGACAGCGTAGTTGCTCTGCATTATACTTATGTTAGAAGTCCATTATCCCCTGAGAGAAGTCCAATTCCCTGAATGCTATGTAGCTTAGATAAGACACAGTTTTAGCTCTTGACTTTAATTATCCTTTTCTTCCAAGACTGTTCCAAAATATTAAGTATATAGGCCTAAACAAAGAGCTAGTTGGCCTAAACAAGATCTTTTATCCCCTCTTTCAGAAAATAATGTTTTTTGGGTCAATATTCTGCTTTCTTATACAGAACCCTATGTAAACTTGGAAGTCTGCAGTGTGGAAGACTGATCAAGGCACTCTGGCTCGCTTTACAGAGTCACAGAATAGTTAGAGTTGGAAGGGATCTCTGGAGGTCACCTCATCCAGCCAGGTCCATGTCTAGATGGCTTTTGAATATCTCAGAGGATTGAGACCACAAGTACTCTAGGCCACCTGTGCCAGTGCTCCCTCACATGAACAAAGTGTCTCCTGATTTTCAGGCAGTACTTCTTGTGTTTCTGTGTGTGCCCCATACTACAGCACAACTGCACAGGCACTTCAGAGAGGTTCCCCAGAACCCTGAGTTTCTGGAGATGGTTCAGAAGATTTCTCCATAATGGTGCCTTGCAGGCACTTCCTTGTTCACATGCTGGAGATCCCGTTTAAGCCGCATTTTGCTGACTTTGTGGTCCCTTCCGTGACATCACTCCACATGTCCTTGCTCAGTGATTCTGTCCATCTCTCTTTCACAAGACTGTTACTCTTCCCTTCATTTTCCTGAATTTAGGGCCCTCCTTGTGAGGTCAACTGTCATGATGAAAATGACTTCTCTCTGCTTAGCAAGCATCTTCCAAGCAGATGCTACTCTGCAGACAGTGTCCCATGGTCATTGAACCCAAACCCCTGTCACCCACACCAGCACACGGAGAAAGAGCCGGATTCTGCACTTGGGATGGGGCAACCCTTGGTGTGTGTACAGGATGGGGAATGAGAGGTTGGAAAGCAGTGCCAAGAAAAGGGACTGGGGGATCCTGGTTGACAGAAAGGTGAATGTGAGGCAGCAGTGCCCTGGCAACCAGGAGGACCAACTCTGTCTTGGCGTGCATCAGGCACAGCATTGCCAGCCAGGCAAGGGAGGGGATTATCTCACCTGGAATATTGTGTGCAGTTTTGGGCACAACTATATATGAAAGACATTAAGCCATTAGAGAGTGTGCAAAAGAGGGCAATGAAGATGGTCAGGGGCCTTCAGGGGGAGCTGTATGAGGAGTGGCTGAGGGCACTCGGTCTGCTCAGCCTGGAGAAGAGGAGACTGAGGGGACACCGCATTGCAGTTACAACTTCCTCGTGGGGGGAAGAGGAGGGTCAGGCACTGATCTGTTCTCCGTGGTGACCAGTGAGAGGACCTGAGGAAAGGGCCTGGAGTTATATTAGAGGAGGCTTAGGTTGGATATTAGAAAAAGCATTTTCACCCAGAGGGTGGATGAGCACTGGAACAGGCTCCCCAGGGAAGTGGTCACAGCAGCAAGCCTGACAGAGTTCAAGAAGCATTGGAACAATGCTCTTAGGTATTGGGGATGGTCCTGTGGAGGTGCCAGGAGTTGGACTCCAATGATCCTAATGGGTCCCTTCCAACTCAGCATCTTCTGTGATTCTGCGATTCTCATCCACAGCCATTACCAGCTTGTCCTATTAGCACCCTTCTCACATCCTTTCCCCTCCCCAGCAGGATTGAGGAAAGCACCACGTGGGTCCCCATGCCCTTGCCTACTGCCCACAGAGCTATGTAGTCACTTTTGATATTGTCCAGGTTTCCCCTGGCAGTATTGTTTGTGCCTACATGGAATAACAGCAGGAGATAGTGGTCAGAGGACCAGAGGAGCTCCGGCAGTCCCTCCACAACCCCTGGATCCTGACCCATGGCAAGCAGCAAGGCTCTATAGATGTTTGATCAGGTTGACAGACAGGTGCCTCCATGCCCCCACAGCACAGTGGAGGTGGGACTTGCTGTTTCTTTCTGATAGTCCACATGGTTTAAGGCTGAGTGGATCAGGCCTTTTGCTTGTAGTCACATCTGTTTCCCCTTCATCTTTGGTGGTGGTAAATCCATTTGGCAACTGGAAGCCCTTAGGTGAGGCAGAAGCCTTCACTCTGGTGCCAGAATTCACTGGCTTCCACTCTTCCTCTTCTCCAGAAGTTTTGCTTATCTTACTAGTGGCAGGTAGACACTACCTGCTTCTCTGCTGCACGATAGTGGAGATGGTCAGCAGAGAGAAAGAGGAACTCTGGGGCTGTAGTTCATCTGCCCTATCTTATATATTGGTTTTAGAGTGAAATGACATAGTCCCTCAAAGTGCCTGGTTTTCTCCAGTGACTGTAAAGCTGTTCTAGATACAGGAGTGTTATACAATTTTTTTTTTTTTTGTGGTGTGTGACATCAGGGCTTATAAAGTAGCTGCAAATTTGGAATAGTAAGAATTAGTCACATTCCTGCGTGCACCGTAAAGAACAACACAGGAAAAAGGGAGATAAAGAATGAACTCTGACCTTGTAATCTGACTGTTGGTTTTCAGTATTTGAAAAGCATTTTGGTGACAATGTGCCAGCAAATGCTGATATTTAAAAAAATACTGGGTGATCTCTGGATTAAAAACTGTTGATGATTGCAACACTAGGTGGCATTATATAAATACATATAAAGTCTTGTGCTTTTTCTGTTTCAAAGGCGTTAGAAGGTATGAAAATCTCAGTGAAGTGTGTGGGATTTGTTCACTAATTTTTGTTCTCTGGTCATTGTAGTCTGAGATTTAGCATTACTAGAATGCGTGGAGTCGTCTAGTGATAAACTACATTTTATGGTTCTATCTGCTGCTGAAAATCTACAGCTCACAATGTGTCTTTTTCTTACATGTGGTATTTATTCCTGAACAGCAGTGTCTTCTAGAATATAAACGAGAATAGATTCAAGCCTCATGGCTACTTCTCTTTGTGGGCAACTTACTGTATGACTGGTTCAGTCCCAAGGTGGCCAATGAGTTTCTGAGGATCTCCATTCAGCATTCCTTTTCTGAAATAAATTTCACCTCCTTGTTTTTATGAACACTTGTGAGGTAGGTTGTGCCTCCGAAGGATCACATCAGGACTGCATGATCGCCCCACTTTGTGTAAGTGGGATTGAAATACTGATAATACCAAACGAGAGGATGTTGATAGGTCACACATGTCGCGGGGGGAAATGAACCTGCTTTGTAAATGGTGGGAGATTTTAGGGTGTCTGAAGTGTGAAGTTACTCAGTAGGATCCTGTTCAGCTTGGTAAAACTGGAGTGTGCAGAAAGATGAAATTCTTTAAAGGCATCAGGTGAAACTTTTTCTTGGAAGTGGCAAAATTTCATGTCTGTTCTGAACTTGGACTAGTGCTTAATAAAGGGTATGGGCAGGAAAACAAATCCTCTTCATTGCTCAGCCCTCCTGGGCAGATCTTGGGGAAAAACTTCAGGTCTTGGGGAACATTATTGGTTCAGCTGCTACAGGGAAATGGGCTTTGATCAATCTATGCAAAACTGACTGGAGTCAACACACTAGAATCTTCAACACCCTGGTCAAAAACTAGGAAAGTTCTTGTGCCTTTTCTGGGAAATCATGACTGGACATCTCTCCAAAGTGCTGGCACTCCAACAGTGCAGCACAACAAGCAGAAGGAATTAGAGATCTGTGTGCAGTAGCAGGGCCACAACCTCTTTAGGGTCATGGTGAGATATTTCACACAACTGGAGTGCTTTAAAGGTTGGCTACAGGCTCTATAGGAAGGAGGTAAGGAGAGGGAACTGCCCTATATGAGAGAGAGCATTGGGAGCACTTTGAGCTCTGCCTTGGCATGAGTGATAAACCATAAACTGAGACCTTGTGGGTCAGGATTAGGAGGTGTTGTTGCTGTTGCAAATTTCTGCTACAGACCACCTGATGAGGTAATACTAGTTGAGATCTTCCTCAGACAGCTGGGAGAAGTCTCACATTCACAGATCCTGATCTTCATCAAAACTTTAAGTACCTTGATGTCTCCTGGAGGGACAATCAGCAGACAAAAGAGTTGTAGATGTCCTAAGCAGACATCACTGCACAACTGTGTCCAGGCCAGGGGAAAAAAAAAAGCAGAAATATACTTTACCTTGCTTATCTGTGACATCTCTTATTTTTACAGTAATGAGAAAGGTCAGCAGCAAATCTTGGTGATGAGGAAAGCAGGATGGATGCCTTGGCTAGTCATGCTCTGTCAGTTAAGTTTTTGTATTTCTTTCACCCTGTCACCCAGTGTCACTCCTGTCACCCAGCGTCACTTCAGGTGAGCAAAAAGTTGGATTTGAGAACTGCAGGCTGCTCAGCCTCACCTTCAGAAGGCAATACTCCTGAAAACCATTTCCAAACACATTAATTTCAAGAAGGAGATCGGGAGCAGTCAGCATAGGTTAAAGAAAGGGGAGTCTTGCCAGACCAAACCAAGAGCCTTCTAGAAAGAAATTACGAGCTCGGCGGATGAGGAGAGATCATATGGCTTTTGACACTCTGTTCTGTAGCATCCTCATGGGCAAATTGATATAGGGCAGATAAATAGACAGGGAGGTAGACTGAAAGCTGACTGAACTGTGGGGGCAAAAGCATTGTGAGCACCAGCATGAAGTCCATGGAGATATTAAAAATCCAGCTGTACTTGGCCCCTAGCAACTGGCTCTTGATGACCCTGCTTTGTGCAGGAGCTTGGACTGAACAATCTCCAAGACATCCATTCCTATCTCAAATATTCTGTGATTTTGTGAACAGCACCTTCTCTGCTGGCCTCACTTAGGGTTGAGCCTGTAGCTCAAGCCTCCAATTTCATAAGTATCTGTAAAGATTTTGGACAGACAGAGTGTTGCATGCCCTGCAGGACTGCCTCCAGACTGTTGTCCTGTTACTCAGAGAGACAAGTGGCAGATGTGTGCAGTCTCATTTTGCTTATGGTCAGAGCTATGTTTATAGCTATAGCCTGGCATATAAGTACTTGGTAATGCTGGAGTGTGTAAGAGTCAAAAAATTTCTTTGGGCATTTAATATACTTCTGATACTTAGACTGAAAGTTCTTATACCGGAGTGCTTTCGCACAAGAAATATTTTAAGCTTTTGTTGCTAACACAATGGTGTGGCTGATAACTGAACTGCCATGCCATGTTAGTAGTACTGCTGCTAAATGTGAGAAATTTATTTGTCTTTATACACTTAAAGCAGCAGGCTTCCAGGGAGGCATCCCACTGTAGATCCATGAAACCTAAACAAACAAGCATGTGGATTGCAGCTAGAAATTTGCAATGTGTTAGGAGAAAACCATCCTTGCTCACTCTGAGGGACCTACGAGGCAGACCAAGCTGTCTTGATGGTCCTGCTCATATGGGAGGAGGTTTACATGGACAATGCAAAACTAAGAGTGATCTAGAAATTTTTAGAGAATAGAACTGGTTAAAGTTATTTCTTTTAAAATAAGTGTTATTTTTCTCATGGTCAATTTTGTTATCTTTCAAATACAGGTTCCAAAATTAAAAAAAAAAAATTTTAAAAAAAGAAATGGAGATCTGTATCAATGTTGTTACTCACAACACTGTGTGAAATTGTTTATTTTAGTTAAATTTTAAACAAAGTAAACTCTTTAAAGCAATTCAGTGGTTTTAGAAAAGTGGCTCTGGTAAGTGGTGATTTACAGTATGTTTTTCACAAGTTGAAAATATAGAAACCAAAATATTAAAAAAATCTAGTTAAGCTGAACCCTGTAAAACAGTCTAATTATTTTTTATTGTTTTACTTTAAAAGTTTAATTCAGTCTTATGCTCTCTGGAGGAAAATTGAATGCTGCAAAGATTAACAGACATTAGCAATTGAACTGGCCAAGGAAAAGTTTCCTGTGTTTGCCTGTCCTCTCCTAATGCACTTTTGGCCAATACAGCCTGTTTTGCTGTGTTAATGGATTATTGTTCCTATTTCATAGGAGACAGTAGGGATATGAGAGTGTGTTGAGATCATGGGGCAATAGAAGTATCTTAGCACAAAGACCAATTATTTCTGTCTTTCATAGCCAGAGGGAATGGTGCAACATCTGTTCTTTGCAACTGTGGAAAGTATTTGGTCAACCTGCAAGTCAGTGATTATTGCATTGTACTGTCAAGAACCAGCGTCACACAATTTCAGACATATGGAAGGTGACTGCTGGGTTGAATTCTAATCTGAGTTGCAGAGCTGAGCCAAAAATTCACAGTAAATCATTTATATGGCAAATTTGGATTCCTTTCTGCCTGTGGGATATTTTTTCTATCTTTTTTGAGGGTCTTAAGCTGTTGTCTTCAACTGCAATAACTGATTCCTTTCTTAGACAAGGATACAGAACCTCCTCGGGCTGTTTTGAGCAGACATTTACATATTGCCTGCTCATCAAGCAAAATAATAATTCATGGATGTTCATGGATATATTTTGCTTTTCCTCAGTTTACTTTGAGATAAAGCTGTTACATGGTAACCAGATTAGTCTCTTTTTTTTTTTCCTTTTAATTTTCAGAACTAATAGCTGAAATAACTTGTCAGTAATATTTTAAGAAGTTGTTTTTCTCTTGCAATTGTCACATTGCTGCAAGTGCACAAGCTTTTCTGGCCCTTGGTATGACTGAAGAGCAGAGAAGGAAAGGCGCAAGGCAAAAACCTCTCAAACCATGGTTGCTACTTGATGAACAGTGCTCTTGCATGAACCTGTAGACCTCCCAGCCTTTTCCCCCCTTCTTCCTACCATTAATCATTTATTCTATCTCTGCTACCCAAGAAATATTTTACCTCCTGAACCGAGTCAAATACTGAAGCTGTAACTGCTGCAAGGGGTAGAAATTGGTGAGAGTGCTATACAACATTTTTAAAATGTTCATTTCAAATTAATTTCCTTTGGCACATAGAAGACAAATGTACCAGTCTTGTTTTCAGGACTGATGATGGAATTTTTCACACAATTTCTAAAGAAGGCATCTGGGCCTTTTGAGTAGCTCTCATGGTCCCCAAGTCTCTCAGTGTCATATTTCCTCCTAGCTTTAACATGCAAGAAAAGACACTTCTCATGAAGTTCATCAGATAAAACCAAAGTTGCTGATGATCTGGGGGATATTTTCATTTTGACATTTTGAGTTTTGGACCAAATCACCAATTGTCAGTAGACCCAGCATTTGTGTGTGTCTGTGTGATTGGATAAAGAGTAGTAACATTTTAGTCACTGAAGGTACCATTCTTCAAATCAAACATCGAGTTCTCTTTAACAGGCAGTGACAAAACATTTGACACTTTTACCATGCAAAATAGAGCCTTCTCAGGACCCTCTGTGGGTAGTATGATATGCAAGTGGCCACAGAAGTCTATGTATGATGCTGAGCTCCCCGCAGCAGTCCTGGCCACGTGGTGCATTGTAGCAGGTTCATGTTCTGCTTGGATTCTGCCAGCACATTTGCCCTGATTTCTGGGTGATATTAGTCCTCCCAGCAGGCTGGCAGAGACACAGTTTCCTCTCCCCCAGGATCAGCATGGTAGATCCCAAACAATAATTTCTGTTGTTGTATGCCCTCTGCTCAGAGCTAGTTCTGCTTCTGGTTTTATTTTTCGAGTGCTGGAGTGGAGTGGAATACAAGAGAGTGTCTCAAAGCATCCAGCTGTAGCTCCAGGGCTACCACATCTTGTGCAGCAGCATTGGCAGCACTGTCACACTGTCCTGACTTTGACATGGTGCTTCTCAGCTGGGATCTTCTGTGGGTGATTTTGATTAGTGAAGGACATTTGTGGCTATAGACGAGATCGTCTTCTGTACTGCACAGTCTCCACATCACAAGTACAACCTATATATAGGTTACCACATCTTAAAACTGCCTGTTCACCTGGATTTTTAAGGAAGATATCTCACAGCTTGTAGGTCCACTCAAAAACCCTGAAATTCCATGCCTTCCTTTTGTTGAGAGGAATGCAAGAAGAGTGTTGACGTTCTGGGTTGTACAGTACAGTAACGGAGAAACAATCTGTGTCCCTGGTTGGGCAGAATTTGGCCTAAATCTTGAAAAAAAGATGTAATGTCACCTGCCTTGGCTGATGCTGTGAGGAGAGTTTTCCTGTTTTCATGTGCAGTCCATCAGGCTGATCTGGCCATAGCTCAGCTGATATAGAAGTGCTCAGCCCGCCATCCTGATGACCAGTCCTCCTCACCCCCTCCTAAGTTCTGCTGATGAAGTTTTTCTGAGCTTCAGGCTGCTGAAATATCCACTTGAAAGATCCGAACAAGCAAAATGGGCTAAAAAGTCTTAGATACAAACCTGGATACAAGCACAGTTTTTGCTAGGGGTTGTGAAAGGATAGTAACTGGCATCAAATGCAGTGGGAGGGAAAGGTGGGGGGAAGTGGCCAGGACCATGCTGGGAATGTAATCTTTTAAGCCATGGCAGCACAGCAAGTCTGGCCATGCCATTGCATCACGTGAGTGAGAGGACTCAGACAGAGAGGACCCTAGGGAGCAGGAGTTTAATTCTGATCCCTAGATCCAGACATTGTTTGAAGAGTGGATGCCTGCTGCAGCTGACCTGCCTATCTTGTCTCTGTTAGTGTGCTGGTGTTTGATTGATTCATCACTGTTTTGTGCTTTTATATAATTAATTATTCTTGGCATTTGAATGCCCTTTTATTCCAGCCCCTCAGCTAATATTCAGCTTCCCACAGACACATTAGTAGTGTGCTCTAATAACAGATAAGTGGTGTGGTAAATACCCTGGGGTCTCGTTACCATTCACGAAGTTACTGTTTGAGAAATATGGTTCCAAATGTGCTGGTGAATGAAAATAATTAGTCATAGCCCATTATGAACAACTGCTCTGCTGTGCCCTCTCTGTGCACTCCACAACACGTGTGTGAATACTACCCACTGGTGGGTGTCCTTTTTCACCCACCTCTGACTTGAGCTGGTGATGTCTCACCAAGCCCTTTTCTCTGGCTTGGTTCTCACACCATTCATGGCTGTTGCTGCTCTGCTGGCTTGGTGATCCTTCACCTCACTATGGAGGCATTCACAATGCTTTACTGATGGGAGCTGCTCCTGCCAGGAGCCACTTTTCCTTGCTGTTCCTGAGCACTGATCTCTCTCTAGTGGAGTTTTTCTCTTGTAGCAGGCTCCACAGACAACAACATGGATGGACTATGACCCAGAGAGAAGTTCTTCTCTCTGTTGATTTCACAGACCTGTTGTGCTGACCTTTGAGGTTATCAAACTCTTGTGTAGGAGCTTAGACCTTTGAGAAGCTGTTTTTAGGAAAAAATACATATGTGAATGTTTTAACTTTCCCATCAAACAGTTTTGTGGAGAACATGTTACATAAATTTAATTTCCACAGCTGTTGCTGCCCTGGAAGATTATGGTAGTTCTCTCAGTCATTATTAATTTCTTGAGCATTTAATCAATCCTGTGCAAAGAGGCCTATGAACACTCCACTGCTCTGTATCTGTTGAATTTGCAGTGTGACAACGTGGGCTGTGGGCTGTTAAATAGCTGTGACTATATAGAGAGCAAATCAAATCATAGCTCAGCAAGCATTGTTATTACAATAAACAAAGAGGACCTATTTCTTCTGGCTTTGTTTTTTTTGGTTTTTTTTTTTGTTGGTTTTTTTTTTTTAGGTTCAGTCCCTTCGCTGTCTCATTGCTTGTGAGTGAGTGAGGCATTTTTGGATCACTTGAAATGTTCTTCCTCTGTTGCTTCATTTGGAAAACCCTTTGATCTTTGCACCTGGAGACTAACTTACACCTATTCCTTGTAAGGAAAGGAAAATGCTGGCTGTAGGGCTGGGATATGCCAGCTCTAAGAAGGTGCTCTCTCACTTAGGTCTCTACATACTCTCAGTAAATGTTGGCTTCTCTCCTTGGCACTGATACATTTCTTAGGTGGCCTGCAATCAAGGGATGTCAAGGTTTGCTGTCTCATCTGAACCGAGCAGGAAGATCCTTGCTCTGGCAGTCATTGTGAGATCTGGAGGCATCCATGTGGCCTTTTGGCTGGTTCCCTTTCAGTAGGAGCTCTTTTCTCCATCTTGCTTGTCACTCGAAGAGAGAAATGGGTGAGCTCAAGGCTGATGCAATGCTGAGGTCCTCACCTAAAACCTCAGCTCTGTGTAGCAGGTGGTTACATTATTCAACTTGAATGCAGTGTATTTGCTTGCTTTCTAGGTCAGCTTGCTGAATCTCATACTATTCCCCTATTCTTGCTATTTTTGGCTAAAAAGCCCTCTCCCCCTGTTCCCTCATTTTCTCTATTTATAATCACAGTTTGAAGGACTTTAATAAAAACTTTAAAAGAGCTTTTATAATACTGTAACTTTCAGAGGATACAGTGCAATATTTTTTAAGGCTTAAGGAATAAACACAATTGTATGTAGGTTTAATTTGATGGTAGAAAGAATAGCTTAGTATTTTCCAAATAATGATACCAAGATTGGCTTAAAAAATTATTTTTTTTTTGTGAATACTGGAAAAAATGCTTTGTATAGTTGAAACGATTTAAAAGTCCTGAAAGTTTTGTGGATTTTTGCATGAATGTTTAATCCAGAAAGTCACCCCAGAAAAGCCCTCATAGCCTAGTGTTCTTTATCTTCTGGTGCTTCCTTTGCCACTCACAGAGTGGAGACAATACTTTATGATTTTGTAGTTACTGACATGCAAAAAATAATGAATAATCACATTGGCCATTTGGAAATAGTCCGGGATTTTACTGTACAAGTGCTCAAACAAGATATTGACAAAAACCTTCCAAACAAAGAGCCAATTTTTATGAAAAAAAATAGGATGAATTGGTGGAAAAATACAGAAGAACCGCTTTTGTAATGGATATTACTGTACAACTAATTTGACTGGTTCTATTTATAAAACAGATACAGCTGTGGAAAAGCTTTATGAAGAAGCCCATAAATATGCAGCTTTCATTCACTTTTAACGCTGAATGGGGAATATGTTCTTCCTATTGCCAAACCTGTGTATAATTTATATTTTTGTGTGGAAACCATGTAAAGCTGAGTGGAGGCTTTATCCAGTTGTAACACAAAACCAGGAGAATTTTGTGGTTTTGGATGGGGCTTTATTTTATAATTTGATTTTAATACAAGTGAAAACAACTGTCTTGGCTGGGAGATGGGATCTCAATTGCTTGCTCCCCCCCCAAAAAAATACTTGTTCTGGGAAGCTGGTGTAGGTTGGCTGCCTGTTGGTGAGCCTTAGCCTCCCCTGCAGATCCATGAGCAACCTGCCCTTGCCCTCACCAGATACAAAACCCTCCCTCCCCTCAGTGTATCATCACTGAGTAAGTATTTAAGTTTTTTTTTTTCCTTTTCCATTCTCTTGGGTTGGACCAATTTCATAATTATTTAATGCTGTTTTCCCTCTTTGGAGAATGAAAACCAAGCGGTTTGTCACCTTTCTTTGTAGTCAGATTTGCTTCCAGATGTCTGTGTTTTGGATTATAACAGCTGAAGAAAACCCTGTTTCTCAGGGAGATTTAATTGCAGGAATTCATGTTAACTTATATTAATATTACCTTTGGCAGAAACACTGTTCCCTTTTGATAAATACAGTCTAAAATGACAGAAGGAGTTGGAAGAACCAACAAAATCATTATTCTGTTTCTGTCAGGCTGCTGTGTGTGAAGGGAGATTTCACAGATAAGAAGTCCCCTTATGATCTGCCATGGTGTCTGGTAAGATATTGTTTAAGAGGAGTTTTAACAAAATGGAGAACAATCTATTATTACTGTAACTCACTCTTCTATGGCTCCAGGCAGTTGATGGTTGCTTAACAATTTTTCCTCAAAAATTCAAAATCAAATGACATTCTGATATACATACACACACACACACACATAAACACATATACATATACATATATCTATATGTGTATATATATATATGTGAGAGTGTGTATGAAATATATATGCCAAAGTAGAAAATCTTTTCAGCATCCCTGTTAGTTACTTAGATTCATTGAATTCACTCACCAAAGAAATTTATTCCAGTGTCACACTAGTGGAAGCAAGTCACTAGAGATGGTCACTGCTAAAAAATTCTCCTTCTCTGCCCTTGCAGCACAGACAGAGTTCATCTTGCAGACCCAAGTGATTGGATGGATGAGTGAAGGAGCCTCTTGATATTCTGTGCCCACACAAAAGCTTTTGATGCAAACAGATATGGACTCCTTGCTGCTCATGTTCTTCCCTATCTGTTTACAATCAGGGCAAAGCTGAGTAAGACCTTAATTCTTTGGGAACTTGGCAGACTTCATAAACAAGATGAAAAATGATATTTGAAGGGAGCTGGGCTTTCAGTGCTGCTGGCCTGAGTGGAATAGATGGCTGCTGAGTGCTTTTTGGTATTCTGAGGACAATTAGAATAAACCAGCTGGATTTTAAGAGCAGCAGGCAGAGTATCAGTTAAGCAGATCATTTAGGAATGCTTATTGCTTGTTCTGCCCTTTGTGAAAATTTTAGGTATCTAAGCCTAAAATTTTCTTGTGCAAAACTGGCCTTGCCCTGTAAAATTTTGCATCCAATCCACTGTGATTGACAAGGCACATGTATGTGTTAGAAGATGGGAGCCCAGAGGCATAAACACCACAGTTTTCCAAGATCCTGTAGATGTTTTCTTTTGTTTCAGTCCAACTGTTTTCACTTACCTTCCTAGAGCTGAGCAAAAAAGATCTTTAAGCTTACAAAAATAACGTATATAGGTTTTCTCAGGAGAAAATAGTAGCTGTTCTGATAAAGTAAGGTCTATGTACTCTTAATTCAATTTAAAATGAAAATATTAAGACCATTTCTATGCTGGCTGCCCTTCAGCATGCACTTAGCTTGAATTCTGATTACAGACAGTGCTGAAATCTGCCTTGTGACCTGCACTAAGTAAGTTTCATTAGAAGAGATTCAGACATTGCTCAGACAAAACTAGATGCACATTTAGCTAAAAATAAGGAAGAAATGGAAAAGTAAAAAACCTCTCTCAAACAAAGGTAATTGCTGTGCCTTAAAATTATGTCCTTTTTTAGCTCACAAAATTCTTTCAGGCAGAGCAATAAATGATGAATAAATTCTTAAATTAGCTGTGTCTGGGCTGGGTTGCATTGTCTGGGAAGTCTTGCAGTGTCCACACGTGGCATAGGGTATTTATCCTCACAGTCATCAACATTTGTCTCCGTTGCTCTGTCAGATTTGCTGTGCGTCATGCTGGGGGCAGCCAGAGGACATGCGGAGACCAGAGCAATAATTCCTTGAGGGCTCAATTTATGCCAAATGTTAAGCATGCTTTTCCCATGTAAATTGCAAAAGACAGTTCCTGTATGGGACTCCAGGAATATTGGTGTTATCAACAGTGCATTATTCCCCAGGCACCTATGTCTCATCTCAACAAGGACTTGGCTGCCTCTCAACATCATTGCAGACTCTGATGGTGTCCTTAAGGACGTTCTTAATTTTGTCCTCTTTTCCAGCTTGCCAAAACCTGTCCTCTTCTGTCAAAACCCTGTTCTTCACTCTATGTGTCTTAGAACCCAAAATACAGAATCATAGAATGATTTGCTTTGGAAGGGGCCTTATAGGTCATTTAGTTCCAACCCCCTCCCGTGGGCAGGGACGCCTTCCACTAGACCATGTTGCTCCAAGCCCCATCCAGACTGGCCTTGAGGACTTCTAGAGATAGGGCATCCACAGCTTCTTCTCTAGGCAATCTGTTCCAGTGCCTTAGCATCTTCACAGTTAAGAATTTATTCCTAATATAATATAAAACTACCCTCTCTCTGTGTGAAACCATTATCCCTTGTCCTATCACTTCATGCGCCTGCAAAAAGTGCATCTCTAACTTATTTGTAGACCTCTTTAGGTTCCGGAAGGCTGCTAGAAGGTATTCCTGGAGCCTTCCCTTCTCCAGGCTGATATCTCTACACAATGCATGGGCTTGCCAAAAGAGAGGAGTCTTCTCTTCCTCCAGCCCAGTCCACCATGCCGTGGTGGTCTACCTCAGGATCTCCTGCAAATTGTCCTAGATTATGAACTTTCCAGACAGAGCAACATCTGAAGTTTGATGTTGGAACTGCTTGTCACTGTCACCATCACAGATGTGTTGCTTCTGTGTCCTTGCCTGCTTAGTGCCCATCTGTGTGCTGCTGACCAGAGAACTGAAATGCACAACTTCGGCAGGGACAGTTGTTTGGGTAATTGCAGCTTTTTATTTATAACTATGCAGTCTCTATTTCAGGCCGTTGTTGCTCAAGAAACTCAAGGCATGAATGCCTCACTGAGCTTCAGGGCTAAGAAACACAAGTAAGTTTGAGGTAACCTCTTTACCATGGCACTTGTTCCTCCCTCTCCATGTGTAGCTGCTTTTTCAACCTTCTAGTAGAACTTTTACCATAATCCAAATTAATTATACTTGGCTCCATTACTTAATGCTCCCTCCACCATGCAAAACATTATGTAAAAAAGACTCCTCCTAAGGCTTTCTGTTGTCCCTTGTGGCTTCCTGCTGATCTCTGGGATGTAATTTATATGAACCAATGCTTGTCAGCTTTCCGTAGTTTGCAATGTCCAGCTGTGTTCTGTGGGACAACACTTCATCCTTTGATTGTTTACCTTACTCCCTCTCCACCCATCTCCACAGGAAATCTCATCAGAGAGTTTGCCACGGGAGTGTCAGTATTGGAATGAGAAAAACCAGACAACACTTTTTTCTTCTAAAGCCAGGTCTTCATTAATATGAAGCTTTTCCATCTGCAGCAATGATTTCTACAGAAACACAATAATGTCCTTCTTACCTGGTGATTCTTTTCTTGGTCAAAATTTTGCCTTTATTTATAGTGGTGTTGTTTGAGTTATTATTATTATTATTAATGATAATAATAATATCATTCAAAATATATTTTATTGCTTTTATTTCATGGAGATAGTTTTATATTCTTCTAAGTCTCAAAGATTTGCAGTTTAATAGCATGTACATATGTCTGCAAGAAAATGAGTTGATGTGGCCCCGTGGCTTACTGCTGAGAAACAGAGTTACTTAACTTCCCCGAAATAAATTAGTTCATTTTGTTTTATATTTCCAACATGCTCGGGAGGTATAAGTGACTGCCTAAAAGAGATCTCCTCCAAGTTGTTCCGCAGTAAAGTTGCTGCAGTTCAGGCTCTGGCATCTGTTTATCTATACGAGATTTCTCAATATACTTTCTTGATTTGTTTAATAGAGTATAGATGTGTCTTACATAGCTAAATTACCCGGAGAGAAATACATTGGTGACTTGCTGGTAGCTCTGCAGAGGTACAGTTAATAAGCAGCTATACTACAGTGTGCAATTTTGAAGTTGAATATGCATATAATTGTGTTGCTGGATCCAAGTCAGTTCTGGGGAACATCTTGCCCTAATTTTAAAACCTACTCCTTTTAAAAGGGGTGCACACAACCTGTAAGGACTGAATAATTGCTTTTCCAGGGCATATTGCTCAGCTGTGGGCTGGAGTGGGTAATGGGTAAGTGCAGCAATTCAGATGAATGGGGTTGCTTCCAAAGCAGGACTATTTCCATATAGAGTGCATATATATACATGTACGCACACACACACACAGGTAAACCGAATGAGAGTAGGCTTAGATTGGATAGTAGAAAGAAATTATTTACTGTGAGGGTGATGAGGCACTGGAACTGGGTACCCAGAGAAGCTGTGGATGCCCCATCCCTGGGAGTGTTCAAGGCCAGGCTGGATGGGGCTTTGAGCACCCTGTTCCAGTTTAAAGTGTCCCTGC
Source organism: Callaeas wilsoni (assembly GCA_013398955.1). Classification (NCBI taxonomy): domain Eukaryota; kingdom Metazoa; phylum Chordata; class Aves; order Passeriformes; family Callaeidae; genus Callaeas; species Callaeas wilsoni. The sequence goes on from VWPU01007036.1 coordinate 194,807, forward strand.
CCATGGCAGGGGGATTGGAACTAGATGATTTTTAAGATTTCTTCCAAGGCAACCATTCTATGATTCGATGTTTCTTTGATTCCATACTTTTCTGTTTAAATAATCGAGCTTCAATGGTTACTTCTGCATGTCTGGAACGAGGTGTGCTAGAATTACACATTCTTCTCCATTTCAAGAATGAATTCATCTTTAGACAGGCTATTTTTCAGTTGCCAAAACACACACTGAATGACATGATGCACAAGGGTGACTTCTGAATAATATGACATAATTAATGAGGCCGTTCTCTGAACATAAGCACGGTGCTCAGAGGTAGCCTGGCACAACACAGGGAAGTACACTCCACAATGAGGCGGAACTATTACAGAGCCATCTGAGCAGAAAATTCAATGCCTACATGCTGGCCTCAGGGCTAAGGGTTAAAAGCTTTGTTTGTGTAACTGAGTAGTGAGGTTGCCATCTCAGTGCTGTAGCAGGAGGAAATGAGTAAAGTCTTTGCCTGTACTTATTGAGTAAATGAGCTATCCAGGGATCAGGTTCCTTACTCAGTGTATGTTACATGCTCCTAACAGATGCCAGATACTGAAATTCCCCATGCACATTGATTTGTATGCTGTACGAAAGTGCTCAATACTTTGCTCCCAAAATGATGATGGTAGGGAAAATACTTTTGTAAATATCCCTCTCAAATCCATTATAGGGACTTTAAAGGTAACAGATTATGTGAAGGTACACCTATAAATCTTGTGGACATCTTATACACCCTCAAATCTTCTTCTGCTTCATGGCTTTCCAGACCTGGAAATCTTAGGACTTGTCAGCTCTCTACCTCTGGGTGTGTGCTGGCTCAGCTGCTGCACCTGAATTCCTTTTGTGAAGGACATTCTGTGGGACTGTAGCCACTGGACATTACCTGAGGAGATGGATGTGACCTGCGTAGAGATGTTCAGGTGAAGGGGAGGAGCTAAAAGAGGAAAAGATGGACATACATGGACATACAGGTCCTTCAACACCACTCCGCAGCTGTAGGCAACAACTCTGTCAGGACAGGCTCTTATTGCAATGCCCAAAACCCACACTGGGGTCAAGAACAGCAAAATAGGGTGAAACCAAAGCATTTAATCAATTTTAATCTCAAATTCTAGATTCTGGTTGTTTTTAGAGTATTCCTCCAGCATTCTAGTTCTGTATCAAAATGAATTGTTGATCTGAAGTTTCATTCCACACGGCCTGCATGTTGTGTTGGAAAGATTCACACTTGGTTAAAAGCTGATTAGAACACAATTTTAAAAAAAGTCACATTTTACTGTTATTTATGAAGCTCTTGTCTAACATTTTGGTGTGAGGTCTGTGGTTTTTAGTCTAGAGCATCCAAGTGTGGAAACTCTATTTATTTGTCTCCTAGGTGGTTATGGCTAGCTTGGATGAACACATAAATCAAACCACTTTTAAAATATTTTTATTTTCTTTAAAAAGCAAGAATACATACAACTATTGTGGATTAAAAAAGTTGCAGGGGTGAAGGAGTATTTGAACACAGCAGTGCCCAATGCATAGACAGCAAGCACCAGGGAGACATGAGGCCAGGTAAATTACACCTGGACACAAGAAATAAAGTCTTCACCACAAGGGTGGTGAAGCTTTGCAACAGCACCCCAGTGAACTTATGGGGATGTTCATAGAAATTTTCTAAACATGATTGGAGCAATAGGATCACACTTGGGTGCTGCATTTGCATTGAGTGTGGAGGGAATAGAGCAGATCACTGCAGATCTCTTTCAACCAACTCTGTTTTATCATTCCACCCTCTGACTGGAATGCTGAACATAGACCCATGCAACCTGAATAATTATTTATTTATATTATTATTTGATATTTATTCCAAACCTGTTTAGACACAGTCCTGAGGAGCCTTCTCTGGGTGACCCTGTTTTGAGCAGATGGTTTCCAGAGATGCCTTCCCACCTCAGCTAGCCTGTGAATCTGTGAAATTACTTGAAAGCTGAGGAAAATACTCCAGGATGAGCGGATTGCACAGTTCAATCTCTTTGAAAAGAGACGCTGAAGGGTGGCTTTGTTACAAGAGGCAAGTGTCTTCATGGGAAGGAAACAACAGGCACTAAAAGAGCTCTTCAGGAGGAAGAGAAGAATATAAGCATCAGAAATGGAAGCAAGATAATTCAAGTGAGGAAACAAAAAATCAATCTTTCAGTGATGGCAGATAACCAGCACTTGATATATCTTTCACTGTCCTCCCAGGAAGCCTGGTTTAGCCAAACATGAACAACCTTTTTGTTAAATACAAGGTATTCATTCCAAGGGCAGATACAACCAGGTAAACTTAATAGAGCAGGATTTACAGGAGGCTTGCTTGGATGATCTAACAGCAATTATTGAAGGATCTGTGTTCAATAGCCAAAGAGAATAAAATGAAATACATGAAAAAGGTTTAGTTCAGGCTGTTGCAGATTTGTGGGGTCTTATTAAAGCTTCAACAACAAATTTTGTTCCTCCTGGGTGTTCTTAATGGTTGCCAAAACTGCCTGTTAACATTATATCTCTTTTCATTGAGGTCTGATTTCCAAGCAAACTGAGGTGTATTTGAAGTAATGAAAACAAGAGTGTTTCAGCATCTGCTTATGGGTGAGTACTGGAGCATAACCTTGTGGTGCAAAGGACAGTATTCCCAGTGCTGGGAATAGCATCAGTGTTTTGCCACAGATGGGGTCTTTCCTTGTATAATCAAAGATCTGCCCCATACCCGGAAAAAATTCCCACAAGGCTGTACACCATTCCCAAGGGGGTATAATACAGTCTATCAGAAAGAAAAAAAAGGCTTTCTGGAGTGATTCTATCTGCCAACACAAATATTAACGTGATGTTTCTTGGCTTCACACGAGCACTACATATTGGTGAGACACTGAAGCTATTATCTGAAATCTTGAGATCCACCAAGACCGCAGTGGAACCAATGAATGTCAGTGGTACTGAACGACATGGACTCCTTATGTAAACAGACATTGGGGGCTGAAGAAATCAGACTCCCTTAGACACAGATTGTGTCCCCTTTCCTGGCACAATAAGAATACAAGATAAGCATAGTTTGCTTTTTTTAAGGTAGTGCTCCTTGACCTTTCATTTGAACATTGACACAGTAAAGGGAAATAAGAAGATTCCTACCACACTGTTTTCTCTCTGAGGCAGGAGGATGCTCGTGACAAAAGAAGTGTTGAAGCCATCTTCCTTGCACCCCGTAGGACAGAGAGAAACCATCATCACCACTTCAGAAGTCCTGCTTGTTTCCCAAACCCAGGAGTGGTGGTGACACTTTCCATCCCACACGCAAATGAGCCAGCTCCCGAATTCCTTCAACTCATCCTGCTGCATTCAGCACTGAACCCCAGGAGTGGAGACATTCTCCAGGGCATACTTCAGCCAGCCCTGACTGACTTTTCTGTGAGAGCAATGAAAAGAGGGAGGGAAGCCCCCCCGCTGTTAGGATACAAGTGTCTGCCAGATGTTAGCTATTTCAGAGGGTGACTGAATGAAGCCAGTGCTCTTCCCTAGAAGTAATCACCTGGCTCAGTCATTGCTCCTCATTGCCAGCTGTAGTAGCCAAGAATCCCTGTTTTCTCAACTAGTCCTAAAACAGGAGGAGTCATTCCCTTTCCCTTCATACTTTTCCCATCTCTACCAATTCAGTCTTTTGGAACGTTAGTAAGGAGAAACTGCCTCTGGTTCCTCTGTCTTTGTCTCTATATCTCTTTAAGGCTCTTTCAGGGCTGGGGAAGTGACAACGTGAACTAGAACATGAAAAACTGGGCTGAACACAAAAATATCTTGACTTCCTCATTTCACTAAATTTAGGTATTGTATTACAGAAGGCAATAAATTCTGTGCCTTTTCAGAATAACTGAAGTTTTTAGAGTGAAATTTTATAGCTTGAAAAATAATGGCACTTACCTTATCCACCTGTACTACAAGAAACTTCTCTTTAGTTGAAATTGTCTCTGGGGCTAAACCATCTAACAGACATGCTTTTGGTAAAATAACATATTTGAATCCTTGGGGCTTTCCTTTCTGCAGAATTTTTATGTATCTTTATGAGAGTAAGTAGAGATGACTTGTACTAAGGCTCAGGACCTCTGCAAGCAGACCTCAGAGTGCAAGTTCAGGATGCCAAGCAGATGGTGGGACTGTTGTTACAAAGAATGGAGCAACTCACTCCTGCCACTCCCATGAAGTTCAGTGATGTGCCCTTCCCAGCCATGCTTTAAACAGATGCTTAGTAAACTTTTGTTCTAGCTCAGATGAATCTTATCAAGTTGTGAGCACTGAGAGGAATAGTAAAGATAATTTAAAAGAGAAAACAAAAAAAAAGCTCCAAGATCTTGGAAAACTGTAGAAATGTATGATTAAAGGGAAACTGAGCCTGGTGAATGGCTGTTTGCTGCAGAGAAAGAATTTTATTGTAGAATAAAACCACACTTCAGGGACAAAATGCATTTTTCATTTGGCTGGTATAATCTTGCAGTCATTCAATATCCACTTCAGTTGATCAGGAGAGTCCTGCTCACAGAAAGGCTACAGAATTGACAGCAGTGCATATTTCATCAAATTAAATAGAGGAAAAAGGCCCTGTACTGATAGATGACTTTTTCGGCCAGTGTGTCAGTACAGTGCATTCAATTTTTTGCCCTCAATCCGTCTCTGATAATGCTCAACTCTGTGAAGTAGAATGGAAGAAAACCCAATGGTTAATGTGCCACTGTGGAGCTTCGTAACTCTAATATATCAGTGAACAACAGAGGAAGCCAATTGTCATTTCATGATGTATCAAAAATGCATGGATTCACACAGAGTTTTATAACACAGTGTAATAACATTTAGCTAAATGGAGTCAGTCTTGCAGGTACTGCAAGATCAAGAAGATCAAGCCCATAAACCAAGGGTGCCCAATATAAAACAGAGAATTAATATAAATTTTAGGATGTCATTAGGATTTAGGTTCAACATTAACTAGCAAAATATGGCTCACTTACAAATCTATTACTGTTTAATGTCCCTGATAGCAAGTTATGATTCTAATATTACCACAGATACAATTCAGTTTTGTATCAAATTTTGTTCTGAAGTGGGAAGGCAAGAAATGTAGTTTAAAATGTATCTAATCCTGAAATTTTTTAATGGAAACTGCAATAGAAACTTGCACAGAATAAATCTTTAGTCCACAAAAACGAAATATTAAGAATAATTTTATATATGTTCTTAAAAATCCTTACTGAGATTAAATTTGAAAAACCCCTACAAATGACCCCAAAAGAACTTCCCCACCAAAAAAAAACCCTAAAAAATCAATGTTCTTTATCTTCTAATATTCCCTGGGATATATTTGTTGAGCCTGGGTTCTCATTTTAATAGATACAAGAGAAGGGTAAAGGCTATTGCTAAATATTTATTAAAATGCTTCATGCATGTTTCAGATGAGAACTGACCAAGTGTTTTGCATTAAACATCCTCCTCCTTCACATATCTTATGAAAACCCTGCTCTTCCACTGTGCCCATGAGGGTCTCTTACATAGGCTGCATAAAATTTGACTCTCCCTTGTAGCACCTTAAAATCAGTGAGGCTGTTTGAAGAAAAAGGTACTACTCTGTGTGAATAGGAATTCTTGTTTATATCATATATATTTTTTTTTTCCTGTATTTCCTTTGCTGGTCCATTCACAGATTACATGAATTCTGGTGCTTAGCTACAGAATTGAAATCTGAATATGACATGCATAGTCTCCATTATTCTAAACACAACTAAAGCTAATTGTTGTTGGAGAGGAAACTAGAAATGGTTATGATGCTATACAGAGTCTGAGCAAATAAATATAGAAAAAATAGGAAACTCAATTCAAGTGCAAGTCCATAGCACATAGCTCACCCACATGGTTACTTGTGTTTCTGGATATTTTTAGATGCCCCAGAATGCACACTGCTGAACAATCTTTGAACCTTTTCTGCACTGATTTTCAATTCGGTGTTTGTTGTGTGAACCTTTTCTGGTGTCATGAAAGCCCTGGTTCCTCTGAAGGCTAAACTTTCTCTTTGATTCCTTTAATTTCTTTGCAGTCTTGTTAATTTTGAAGGGGTTTTTTTGAAGCTTATATAGCAAAATTTCTCTTGGGTCTGTGATGATTTGCTCTCACTCTCTACGACTACCTGAAAGGAAGAGGTATCGAGGTGGGGGGAGGTCTCTTATCCCAAGTAACAAAAAAGTAGACAAGAGGAAATGGTCTCAAGCTGTGCCAGAGAAGGTTTAGATGGGACATTTTGAAAAATTTCTCACCTGCACGGACTGTCAAGCACTGGAATAAGCTGTCCAAGGGAAGTGGTGGAGCTACCATCCCTGGAGGTGTTTAAAGGGTGTGCAGGTAGGTGCTTATAGACAGGGTTTAGTGGTGGACTTGACAGTGCTGGATTAATGGTTGGACTCGATGGTCTTAGAGAACTTTTCCAACCTAAACCATTTTATGATTCTATCTTTCTGTTTGACAAACTAATTTAATCAGCCTTGCACGGTACTGAAAAGCCATACAAGCATATCACTTCTAGCTATTTCAGATTATTCCAGAGTCAGCAGGAAGACTTGATTATACTAAATTTTTGCTTCTTTTCACAACTTCATTGTTCCTTCAACAATGACAATGCGATGTTTCATTTTCGTATTTCCATACAAAAAAGCTAAGTAACCTTCGAGGATGAGCATTCATTCCGAATACACAGTGGTCAGGTTTGCCTTCAAGTTACTTCATTGCTTAGAAGAAGTGTTTCCTTCATTACCATGCTTAGAAACTCAAAGCTTCAGCTTCTGCTTCAGCTCCATTATTCAGGAGCTGACTAAAGCATCCTCTTTTTCAGAATTGTTGAGCTCTTTCAGAGTCCAATGTGCGAGGGCTACGGGTGGTTAACAGCGAGAACCCAAACCACGTCTGCTAAAGAGACAAAATATTGATTTTGAAACCTCACTGTAAGCAGAAAAGCTTTGACTTTTCAAACTAATAATACTGGGCAGATTTTTTTTTTTATCCATTAAAGATCTTTCTGAAAGTGGTTTTTCCCTTTAGAATGGGGAATGGCATCTTTAGGGATTAAATGTGTTGTGTAAGCATGATTAATTGGATTACATACTGTCATTTAGTTCTCTAGGGTTGTTTTCACCCAGTAGCAGTGGGACCAGCTGTTACAGAACTGTCCCAAAATGTGTTATTAAATTCTCTGACCCTCCAAAATAGAGGTTGCATATGAACTCCCTGTTGTGACTGTTCTTGGCCAATTGTAGCTCTCAAGCTCTTCCAGAGAGTATTTTGGAGAGGGCCAAAGCCATCTGATGTGGCCCAAACTGCAAGGAAATAATTTATTAGTGCAAATTTACAGTGCAGACAACTAATTTCCACTGCTGAGCCTTCCTTGTAACTGTTTAACTTACAAATATAGACACAGGTGTAGTGTCCAGACATGCCATCACTGACTTCATTGATCCAATTTGTGCCATAATTGCATGTAAGCCTCTGAAAAAGGCTTTAGCGTTTTGGGATATGGAGTCCACACCACAGGGTGCTTACAGCTGAGGAACAGAGATACAGGGGAAATAGAGCACAGACTCCTACACACAGCTACTTCAAGCCTTAACTGAGAAAGCAATTTTCAGAGTGCCTCTGTATTAGATAAAGCTATAGAAGAATCCTGGGGAGAGTTTATACATACCAAGAAAGACATGTTTGTAGAGGGAGACTGAAGTCCACTCAGGCTGTGGCTGGGTTGCACTGTGAGTTTCTCTGTTGATGAGATGGGACAGAACTCCTGGCTTAACTGCTACAGCCACATCGCTGCTGTGGGAGACAGCACCTAGGCTGGAATAACTTGCAAAAACTTACGTGCTAGTTCAGTGTCAAGCCCAGCACAAAAGAAAGTTTTTTAGCCCTAGGCAAGAGGTAAGGCTTCTCACATGATGTTTTTGTCACATAAAGGATTCTGAGACAGACTGAAATGTTTAAAGTTTTATTCATGGATTCTGCAGCTGATGGCACACACCCACTCTAAAATTACTGTTGGGAAAAATACAAAGCAGAGAAAGAAAGAGAACAGAGAAAGCAAGAGCTTTCACCCATGGATGGCCAAGAAGAAGTGCAACAAAGTCTCCAATGAAGGTATCTTCTGGTGATCCTCTCCAGGTGATGCTAATGATGCTAATTTTCCACCATGTTTTTCCGTAGTGACCACATGCCTTTCATTGTGACCCATTCAAACTCCCTTCTGGATACTCCTGCTTAAAACAGTTTGCTCTGAATGAGCCCAAGGGTTTCACAGTGAGCTTGGGTGCATATTATAAGTCCAACTGGAGATTCAAGTCTCTGTTATCCACTATTTTATTGACTAATTTATGCTTTTCATTTAATGTAAGCTTCCAGATATAAAAGTAAGGGTGGGGAAGAGCAAGGGGAAGGAAGGAGTCATCCTTACTCTGGTGAAAGTTTCTTCCCCTGAGAAATCAGAGATAAGAATATTATCAGGGTTTGCAGATGCAATACCATGTGAATAACAGCATGGAAACAACAGCAGGAGAACAAGTTAAAATACTGTAGCAGCTTTGGTGAAAGGTAACAGACCTGCAAGTGGAATACAGACTACAGAACTGCAAAGGAAAGGACCTGAGCAATACAAGGTGAAGGCATTCTGCAACAGCTTGGTGTCTGCTCTTCTCTCTCTACTCCAGCTGTGTTCTTACCTCCTCCAAAACCTCTGCAAGAAGCAGGTAGGAGCAACAACGATTTTTCTGAGTGGGTTCAGGTGATCATAACCATAGGCACAATAGTTCCATGTGCATCAGCAAGGAATAATTGTCTTCTTTTATTAGAAAAAATTTGTAGACTGCTTTATTAGATTTAATACATCTGTCTTCAAGACTTTACACATCTCTCTTCCTCTAAATTTATTGGATGTTATACATTTCTTATGTTTACAATCACACAAAATCAGTGAATCAATTTTTGTAAGAGAAGGTTTGCAACCACAGGTTTATTCTCAGGCCAGCTGTACCACATTTAAAAGTCTGTTCCTGATAAAGCTGTGATTTCCTCCACCTTCACTTATTTTACACCATCTGAGGATATAGCCGTCTGGCTACAAGCACTAGCTAACTGCTGTTCCAAGCCATAAAATCCATTACAATATTAACTTGGCATGTGTTCTGTATAATAACAATTTTCCAGGACAGTAAACTTTTTGAGGATAGTAAACTCACAATATTTTCCTGGTTGCAGTTATACATTTCAGTCTGCTGCCAAGTGCTGCAGATCTTCCTGAGTCTGGCAAAGTTCCACATGTTTTAACAAAATTGTTGTTGGTGTGTATAATTTCTTTGCTTAGAATCCACTTGCAGATATTTATTTTTATTGGTCAAAGATGTCAAATTCAATGGAAAGAAAATCCCAAATAGACCTTGAGAGTGCCCCTTTTTGCGTTTTCAAATGTGAGACCCCAGCTCGTACCGCGGCCACTACAGAAAGCTCAGTATAAGCCTAGAGGCAGGAAGCTGAGAGGAGAGCAAAGCAGCAGTGAGATGATGGCACTTGTCACTCACACAACAGAGTCCCAGAATGTCTAACCACAGAGGATTTTGGAGGAATTCAGCCTGAGCAAGTTTGGGGGGGCTATGAGAAGCTTCCCTCGGTGAAAGGTGATATGGGAGACCGTGGAAGGGCATTTGCCTGTGTACATAACAAATGGCTGCTGAAAGCTGACACCTTCTGCAGAGTGAGATGGCTTTGTTTGCATTTTGTATGAGATGTTATTCTATGAAAATAAAGGTAATGAGGCAGGCCTGGGGCAGGTTCAGCAAATTTGTGAGTGATAACTAGTGAAAGACCCTGTCAGCTATTATAGTAAACTTGTTTTAAGGTGAGGACTGATAAATACTGCTGGCCACATCAAATACTGAAGGCTGGTAGCAGTTGACAGAAGCCTCTAATTCCTCCAAACCAAGCTGGACTTGGTCATAATGACAAATACACTAATTAGTCCCCACATGCAAGAATGTACTTGTCAGGCCTCTGGTCTGGATGGCAATTCAACGGGATGAAAAGGGACAGTGGGGAGAAGTGTGTGTGTATATACATGCATGTACATCCACCCATCCATATAGAAATTGTTTGTGACACGTGACAAATATATATAACCCGATGTGTAAAACATGAAGTATGCAGAAAGAAAGGAGAGGTGGTAAATTTGGCTGAGTGCCCCACTGGCTGTTGGACAGGGTTGTGCTGCTTTGCTTGTGCCCAGTCTGCCTGAACCAAGGAAGTGTGAGTGATTGCTTGGGTGCCAAACTGAGTTCTTAGCAAAACAGAGCAATGACTGTTTCTGGAGAAGGCAAAATCTGAAGAATAGTCATTAAATCACTATGGGTTACACAACCTCCTCCTATATCAGTTGTTACTCTCTGGCAGTGATCAAAGGGGGAAGTACAATCAGAGGAGTATAGAGTAAAACTTACTGTTCTAATTTCTGGGAATCTTCAGTACTGTAAAAAGATCATCTCTCTCTCTCTTGATTTCTCTTTCCTCAACACTACAGTGAACTTCCGAAAGTCCCACATAGACACTCTCATGGTGTTCTATATCCTGTGACGTGGAGTCAGGGAGGCACACACTCCTATTTCATGGCAGTATAAATGAAGGCTAGAAGGAGATGATGTCTACAGCAAGGGTTGTCCTGGTTGTTGGCAGGTACTTGTGGAAAATATGAGGATGAATTTCTTAGGGTAAGTGAGTCAACAATGAACTCCATCAGAATTCAGTTTTCAATTCTTCAGCATCTAAATATTTCATGTTGTAGACAAAACAATGGTCACTTCAGGGACAGTTAGATTTGCTTTCTTTTCAAAGAGGTCTTCTGCATTACTATTTTGACATTTTCTGTGGTTTCTTCTTGAGCAAGGGGACTTTAATCATTCATTCTCTTATCCTTGCCCAGGATTACAAGAAGTGACAGCTCGTTGCCATTTTCCTGCCTCCAGTCCACCTGAGACACTCAGGCTCTGAATATTAGATCAGTCTTGGTTTGATTTCTACAGATATGTGTATTGAGGCAAGCTGTATCTCATTCTGCACTCAGGTTCTGCATCTCAATTTTGAGAATATTTATTATTAATATCATTGCTGCTTATCATCTCTTCTGATATTAAGACTCTAAAGCCAGGTAGTATTTGACTTTGAAAAGTCTATTCCAAGTTGCACCATCAATGCAAAAGTTCTATTTATCATGAAAAATAAACTTAGTATGCAGCAGAATAGATGAACTGGACTCATCTGTTGATAGATTTTTTTTTTTGTAATCTGACACCAGACTATTGTAGACTCTTGAAAAAGAATTCTCTCTCAAAATTCATTTGTGAATGCTTGAAAAACACACTTTGTCCTTGCACATTTCATATTGTATCCCTTTGCAAATCACGTTAAGAACAGAGTATGAACAAAGTGCGAATGCAATACTCTGAAAAGTAGTTGCTTAGGGAAAAAAATTGGTAACAGATAACTACCAGACTAGCGGAGTATGCTATTCTGAGATCCAGAACCTGAATTTTCGTTTTGATTCATGAGAAATTGCATTAAAAATTAATGATAAGACCATATTAACCACTAGAACAGTTAGGCATGGATGAGCTGCTTTTCACTACTTTCTTTTTTTTGGGAGGGGGGTGGTGGGACTTCGAAGTTTTTTTCCAAAATGAAATCATTATCTACTTAAAGCTGGAATTGCCTCTAGAAAGTCTTAGAATAGTCGTCATAGAAAGAAAAGGGTACAAACAGGATCTGGCCAAGCTCAAGTGAAGCCAGTCAACACACGCTGATTTAAACCATGGAGGGATCTGATTTGCTGCTCTTCTTGGAAATAGGTTCAGCTCCCCGTTAGAGAAGTGGTTGCTATATCTCACCTTCCATGTAAGTGCCTTACATGGGAAAATGCCAAGGAGCTGCCTGCAGCCCAGTTTTGGGCAGAGCAGGGTACATGGTAATAGCCAGGACACAGAAAGCACTGAGCTGCTGTGGGTCAGCTCATTGCACTAGTCTGACTTCTTAACTATGGTAGCAATAATCAGTCAGAGAATTCAATTTCGGGCTGTGAGATGAGTCTCACTCGGGATCAGATTTCTCAGTTTGGAAAAGCTGTAGCTACCAGATGGTCAATAAAAAACCCAACAAAGACAACTTCATACACATGAAGTTGGTTTTGGTCCCTCAGTACATCTTAGGGAAGTCTACTGGATCCCTGAACCTCCTCCCCATCTCCCTCACTCCCCCCGAGTTCCAAGACTTTGTTTTATAGCTAGGCATCAAGTTGTGATTCAAGTACGTCCCTGTTTGCTCCTGATGTCTTAGGCCCCTGGGTTTGGAAAGGAGGGTGTTTTCTACTGTGCTGCCATTTTAAATTCCATCTTAAGACACAATCTGAGCTCTGACTGCTGCATATCAAGTAACATCTATATTTACTATGCAGGAAATATCTCCGTAAGCAGTGAAAATCCACTCTCATTACAATGTTTTAATTCTTGACTTGTTCTGGCTCCTATACCCTGAGGCTAAGGAAAGGTACTTTTTGATGCCTGTCAGAAGTAGCTGTCTCATGAGAAAGGTGGATACTTTCTGCTCAGGATTTTAATTGAAGGGCCAAGCATGTCGTCACAAGGACAAGTCACTCACGCCCTTGGGGCAGCCCTGATGAGTATAATCCATTTTCTCATAAGTGGAAGCTAAGTAGGTATCTTCATATCTATTATCTGCCAGTATAATTAATAGATGCCTGTATTTATGTATCAGAGCTGAGTGATGATGATAAAAAAATTGCTTAGTGTTCAATGTGTCAAAATATTAAATAAGACTCGCATACCCTGAGCCCCAAAAGGCTGCAATAAATATTCCCAGCTTTCCATTAGTTCCCCTTCTATCTGTCACACTCTCCTTTGTTCTGATTAATAGAATCAACCTTCTAAAGCTAAAGATAAGAAATAATTTTAAATGGTGAAGTAGGCCATCTGTAGTGAATGTGTATTCTCTTCAGTCCAGAGGAAGCAAGTGATGTAAGAGACTTTGGAGTGCCTTTCAACAGGAGATTTAAGCATGTAAACAGACTTTGTGAAAGATACTTTCCCTCATCTCATCTTTATTCCCCCTTTCTGATGGATATGCACTCATACTTTGTTCAAAACTTATGTCTGTTGTCTTTTACACTCATTCTGCACAAATAACAGCTTTCACAGATATTAGGACGGCAAACCTCATACCTTAGAGGTGTTTTACATTTTTTTGTTTCCTGTTGTTCCTCAGTTTTTCCAGCATCTTTGATCATGTTGTGAATATGCTCCAAAAGAAGTGCATTCACTCACTTTAGCACAAGAAGGAGGCAGATTCCCTGTGGTCAGGGAAGAGTTGTTCACAGAAGGCTAAAGTTTGTTGGCAAATCTTCGTGTGTCAGGCAGGTCTCTAGAACAAATGACCACAGCTGGCAGTAGCCGCTCTTTCCATCTTGGACAAGAAGTCTCATTCCATAAGCCTGTCTGCACAGGCTAACGGTAGACTCAGTTCACACCACGTCCTGATGTTGCCCTCTGCCCCTTTGCCATGGAGTTTATAGGAGAATCCCTTGCACCTCTGGTCTCAATTAGCCATAACATGTACTGCCATTAGTTAAATGCACAATCTATATGAGCCATATTAACATCCCCAGATGTTTGTGGCAACAAGGAGCGTGAAGGTCCTTAGACAGTGACCATTAACTCCTAACTGTTATGTTGCTGGAGGCGAGCTTACGGATTTTCAAATGTGAGGTTTACTACTTGTGAGGAATCTTCCACTATGTTAATTTTTTCAGACAGGCTTCAGGCAATCTTCATCTCTCTTAGTGTTAGATGCTATAGAGTAGACATGAATACAGTTTAAGTTCCAGAGTTTTAATCCTTAGTTAGATATCCAGGTTTGGAAGAACCTGTTCATCAGAGTACAGAGAAAGTGTATATGGCAATCTCAGGTACACACATCTACTTTGCAGACACAACCAAATCAGGAGAGACTTAACTTCTTTGCTTCTAGATGTGCTCAAAATAACAAAATACTTTAATAATAGAGGAAAGACTAGTTTGAAAGGAAGACTTGCCTATTGGAAAGTCATGAAAAGGAGGAGGATTGAGGGCAGTGCCACTTTCACAGGTTGGTTAGTGTTGATAACCTTGGCCCACAGGGACATACTAAGGAGCACTCAGGGAGCATTGGCATCTGCTGTTTCTCAGACTGAAGGCTCTTTAAAGCAAATCAAAATAAAAACTACTAGTGGTAGAAAGAGCATAATCACTGAGCAAAAGAATAATGCTGTCATTAGTCAGAAAAGTGTCAGAATACTCATGCCTGGGTTCTTGTTCTTATTAGTTAAATACCTGGAAGTTTGCTTGCACTGTATGTTGTCATGCTTTAAGTAAACGAAATCCTTAATAGTCAGGGCAATGTAGGATATTCTGTAGCTGCAGTCACTAGTGACACGCCACAGACACAGGAAATCTCACGCAGTGACTAGTGCCAGCCTGGACTCCAGGATGAGGATGGCAGTCAGGTATTGTAAGAAATACAAGCCAGGGCTTGAAGTCAGGAAAATCAATACTATTTTTAAATTGATGGCTGTGGGAAAGATGAGTGATCAAAGTCTAGTCAGTCAGAACACCATGGAAAATGAGAGGGAACAGTGGGTCCAGGCCAAAGCCAGGTGTTCTGTCTTAAAGAGTAAATCTTGGATATTGGACAGTCACTCTGAAATGAAGACTCAACATCAGTATTCAGAGTAAGCAGTCATGGCTGTGTGGATAGAAGATGGCTACAAGGGTGAGACACGTGCCAAATACCATGTTGAGCAGCAGAAAGCACACAGCTCACATAGCACAGCTCACACAGCTCTCCTGGCTGGCCTAAGAGCTGGAGTGAAGCCCTGGCCCCTGTTGCAGAACTCAGTTTCCCAGGCACTGACAGTGGCACCGTTGAATTGCAACACAAAAAGCTCTCACCAAATTTGCAAAGATAATTCATAAAAATGTACGTGATCACTGATGCCTGAAAACCAGGCCCTTTATTTGTGTTTTCAAGTGCCTTCGAGAGCAGGGCACTCTGCCATGCCTTAGGAGAGTGGAATCTGTCTGAAGCTTATCAAAATTATATCCCTGTAAGAGTATTTATTATGAATGTATGTTCTTTTATTCCATCATTTGAAGTGATCCCTGTGGATCTCAGAACAAAGCAATGTGTGACTTCCACGGTGGAATTAGTCCAGCCACAAACACCTTGTAGAACAAGAGTGGTATGACAGTGCTGAATGATTTGGTACTTGTAAAGAATTTGTTCTAAATCCTTGGAAAAAACAGAAAGAATAATCTGTTTCAGGCAGTTTTTTTTTCCTTTGGGAGTACACTACAGCAGATTATGAAGTCTTGGAATGAATTCATTCTAAGAGCACATGATCCTTTGAACATTGATCCCACTGCTCCAAATGAAGATTAATACTTTGTGAACAAGTTACTGAAAGACAAATGTGGAATTATTCCTTTTTTTCTTATGCTGTCCTCAATTCCAAGCAGCAGAGATACCACACTTTGTTATTAATGATCCATGAGCGAAATGCAGTAAATGACCGTAGATGAGCCTTATCCTAACGCAAATCACATCAAAAGTCTTTAAAAGGACATAATTACGGGAAGTGAGGAATCTGTGGAACAAATATGTAGCCTGTGTGTGAAAGGAGTATGTGATGCCACTTGTCCTGGCCTTCATCATATGAATGTGTGCTCTTGTCTCATTTCTGCAAGGCCTTTCCTTCCTGTGTTCAAGCAACAATACCTCACAGATCTACTTCTGTCAGCAATGAGTTGTCTTCAAGAATGGAAAACATGGTCTGAAGCAATGGCATTTCAATAGACTGGGAAAAACTGCGTGGCTAACTAGCCAGACTAATGATTTGTACTGTGAGGAGATAGGCAGACTTTTCTTTTAAAGACCTAAGTGACCTACATTTCCAACTCCTTTCCTTTATGGTCCCATGATCTGGCAGGGTGGATACAATATTGCTTACAATCACATATGCCAGCTATGCACATTGTTTAATTGGCCTGAAACAATTCACTAATTTTAAGAACTGTTTGAAAAACCAACACTGATATTTGTGGAGTCTATCAATTTGTCTCCTTGGAAGAAGAATGCCTTAAATTAACCCAATTGTACAGCCTACTCCTCTAGTCCTTGTTCAAACGGCATTTCCACTGATTTCCGTATAACCTTACCTTCAATGTAATGTCTTAGGAGAGACTGACTGGAAATTAAATCCAGCAGCTTTGCCATCTAAAAGCAAACTGGGGAAAATCCATTATGCCTATTTTTCTGAGGAAACATGATAATTTTTTTACAAACTTTGAATAGAAACTTGAAATCCACTTTGAAAGAAATTCACAGGATTTTCCTGGCTTACAGTAAGTATTAAATTATGGCTTGATTTTTTTCATATGACATTGCAAGTTGCTAGTAATTTACAGGACTTATCTTGAAAATTGATCAGTATCCTCAATGCCAGTTAAAGGCAGTGGTATGGATGTAAGAGATGGTTAGTACCAAAAGACATGGAGCTCCTGCTTGTTGATGTTTTAAAGTCACACTGTTTTCAAGCTCGTACCATGACCAAGAATTGCTTTTGAAGAGACAGGCCTGAATTATCTCCTGTCTTATCTCTTTCTTTTCCACGGTAATCTTATTTAACCATGACTTTCTTTTCAAGCCATATCCCTCAAGTATAGCTAAAGGACAAACTGTCTGAAGAACCATATAAATAATAAATTCTACTTTTAAATGTCAACTCTAAACAAATATCTTAAAGACATTTAGCTTGTTTTTAAATTATAAGGAATAATAGAATTTTGCAGAAAACCAGCCTCTATGACATTTCTTTATACTTCATATTAACATCAAACAAGCAGATTTCCAGGAGTGAAGCTGAGCTTTATGTTCTCCCACTTGGTTTCTGCTGGTTATTCAAGACAGCTGCCGCTTCTCCTGAACTCCAGGGGCCTCTTTGAGTCTTAAAAATTCTCCCCTCCCCACACCACCCCTACTTTTTATGCTAAATGAGTTATTGGATTTTAAACTTGGTAATCAAAATAACTATTTTTATTTCAATTTTCTGAAATGATTATCTTAATTTCTCTCTTTTCTTGAGCCTCTTGCTTCACATTGCATTCTGCATTATACCATTCACTGATTGATTTATGAATGTTTCTCTCCAGAGCAAAAACCCAATTTACCTTTTTTATGGACAAAACTTTTATACCCTGGTGTTAGATTTGAAAATTCTCTCATCCATACTGATCTAGTAAGCATTTCTGTCTTGTGGAAGGTAAGGATGCTTGCAGTAAATTCTGTTATGACAAGGGCATCCCCTGGAGGGCCTATAAAATTTCAGTGGTTACATTCCCTTCTTATTTGAAGTAAGGCAAAATAGTTGGCAATAAAACCAGGAAAGAGGAACATCTATCAGAGGGCTTATCTTGATGAAACCCAAAATCAGGGAATAGAGCTCTGTTTTTAATGGAATAATCTTGTCCTCAAACATTTGGTGTATCACAGATATTTACTTTTCTGCTGTACAGTCAGCCCCCACATCTTCATTTTGATCTTCAAAATGTTGTCTTTTGGGTGCTTTCCCCCCTTACTTCATGGTCAGGGGAGACATAGCATTGCAGTTTCTCTCTCAGTTCTACTGGGCATTCCCAGCTGCTAAGATTGGCTAGCAGATGTCCTCAGAGACTCTGAGTCCTCACCCTCCCACTGAACCTCTTGTGTATTTTTCTCTGGACTCTTGACACCCCACCCACAGCCTGAATGTTTGTACAGCATCTTTCTCACATTTACCACATTCTGTTCTGTTAGTTTTATTTGTTTCTCTTCCTTATCAATATTATTATTTTTCCTTTTCTCACAAGATCTTCTTGGGAGAAACCCATGTGTCCACTCCCACATGTCTTTTTTCCCTGCTTGCCTTCTGCCCATGAGGCTCATTCCTACCCAGCCAGCATCCTTACTTCTGGCATAGCCTTTTGAGAATTGGATTCCCTCTTCTAGGAGCAGACACACTCTTGGAACCAGGTGCATCTGGGGATTCCTGTTTGTTGTAGAGAATCATGAATACCATCTCCTGCCAGCTGAATATCCCCCAGGCTGAAGAAGGACTGGTTGGACAAGAGTGGTGAACACTTGTTTTCCTCTGGGATAGGATATAGCTGTGGTTTTAATCTCTCCAGTGGTTCCCTCAGGGATGAGAAGGAGAGGGACAGGATCAGCCTCTGCACACTCCTATCTCCTGGGTGGCTGATGACTGGAGAATAGATTATTTTCATCTTGAGTAGCTTCACTGAATCTAGTAGCAGAGCATCAGAGTTATTCTTCCAGCAGGTTGTGCTTGTTAGTTGAAGTGTCAAAATGCTTAGAGCAGCTTTCCAGAACAAAAGAAGCCATGTGCTGGCACAGAGGATAGACTGAAGGGAACAAAAGCTCTTTGCTTGGGGCTGAGATGCAGGTCTTAGGGAAGTTACCCTTCACTCCTTTGCTTATGCAAGGAGAAGCTGGCCCTTTTTTCTTTCTATTTAGCACTAGTTATTTGGCTTCAGTTGTCTAATGAGACTTTCTCAAGCGTGTGGCTCCTGGTGACTCATACCATCCTTGGAGACATGATGCTATTGCAGACAGATCCTTGTGCCATATAAATCCGCATAGGGCTCCTGCCTTCACCAGAAGTACACTGGCCAAGTGTGTAAAATCACTGGGAGATCGAATCAGTTACCATGAGCTCCCTGCAAATTGCCTTTCCTATCTCAAAGTGGATTAGAGAGTGTAAGAATGCTTTTGCTCTAACTCCCGTAGAGAACAAAAGAATGGAAATGGGTAATGAAGTATTCAGTGAGTTTGCTGTTTACTCCCTCCTGCCAGTTGTTTATTTCACTGAGAGCCAGCATGTATACTAGGCTTCCCTCATATCTTCATACTTTTTTTGTGGGGCTGCTGTCTGGGAGAGAGGGTGGCAGGTTCTTTAAGCCAGTCTGTTGTTGGGGAACTTGAGGTATTTCAGGTCTGTACCTGTATCTGGGGCACAGGAGGATATAAAGGTCCATGTTATATAACACTCAGAGTCATCCATTTCTTTTTTATCATATCTAAAATTATCTTTTTTTTCTCAGATGTTAGCACATATTCTTGTCTCTGTGACTCACTTGGTCTACTCAGATTAAGATAATGAGATAAAAGAAATATGTGTCATTTTTTTCACAATTATGCAATGACTCTAGTCACTGCAAAACACACCTCGATTGTCATAAGGTCCTTGTGGAATTATAGCATTGAGGTGTGAAAAAAAAGAAGGCGAAAACAAGCCATCATCATGTTAAAGACTTCTGTGGCTGAGCAGAAACACATGTATTTTTTCTGCTTCGGGTAGCTGAAAATCATCACTTTTACTGACAACATAGTGATCACCATCTTTATTAGCTAACCTATGAAGAACTGAGTATGCAGGGAAATTCTTTTATGGTTTGTACTTGACTGGGAGCTGTCAGAGCCTTTTCTTTCTGCCTTCCACTCCTGTCAAGTGGGAATTAGTTTTAAGAGCTGAACTGGCTCCTTTGCTCCAGAGTGCCGCCCATCTGGGACACACAGCGCTTTGGGCACTGCTGCATTGGGCAGCAACTTGATAAAGCAAAGTAGCAGCAGGTTTTCACAGGCAGCTGAAACCTTTCCACAGCTGAGAAGAAGAACAGTGCTTGATCTGACTGAGAGGTGAGAATTTTCATTTGGGTATAGGAGGACTCAATTTCTTTCTTTTCCACAGGAGATTTTAATGCTCAGCTCTGTGTTCAGTGCTGTATGACTGCACTAATCAAGCACCAGGTTGGGAACATCTGGTAGCGGTATGTCCCTTCAGTCTCTGTAAAGGCTTTCCCCAAGGTCCTTGGGACAATCTTGCTTCTTGTACAGACATATGCAAATAATTTTTTGTGATTCTATACACAGCTCCAGAAATTGTCCTGCTAGTCTGTAGCAGACACAAAACCACTGTCTGCTCTAGTTCCTTTATCAGTAGAAAGGCTTATATGGGTTGCTAAAACCAAACTGGAAAATGTAATAAAATTTGCCAATTAAATGAAAATCCAGCTTTGGTGATGGATGTACTTGATGACTGATTAGGGCCTCCGTCTACCTCCAGCATTTTATCACAGGCATCAAGATGTAGTTACATCTCTTATCTGTTGCGAACCTAGAAAGTTATATATGCTTAGCAATCCTGTGAATTATATTACTGAACTTCAAGCATCTAAATGCAGTATTTGAGCCACAAAGCTGATCTCCCCAGGCTCCTCACATAGTCAACGAAGAGAGAAAATATCCTCCAGCAGGCAATTTGTGTGTGTAAGTCAGTTCCTTCTGCAAATTGTCCTCTGGAGGACTTTCTTCCCTTCTGCTGTTTAGTGGGGTCCTGTGGCTGCCAGTCACCACAGCAGATAGCTTTGTGGGCAGCTTGGAGACAGGCTGGAAACAAACTTTTGATGAGGGCTGGGGTAGTATCAAAGGGCAGTTTAGAGGATGTGTCAAGGCTGAGGAGCTCCCCTTCTTTTCTTAGGGAATTAGGCAGATGCGGATCTCAGAATTTCGGCACACAAATGAAATGGTTTGGACTTTGGGAAAATGTCTGCAGAAATCCCAGCACAAACCATCCCATCAGCCAATTTCTGGGTTAGTCAGAAAAATTTTTTAGCACAGTTGATTAGAGCTTGGTGCTAATATCACCAAGGTTGTGGGTTCAATCCTCATATGGGCCATTCACTTAAGAGTTGGACTCAAAGATCCCTGTGGGTCCCTTCCAGCTCAGTGTTCTGTGACATTCTGTGATATTTATTTGTAGCACCAGTGTGGGTGCAGATGAAACAGCACAGGCACAACTGCTCACTGTTCAGGAAAGGTAAAGCATAGCCATGTGCCCATAACAGATTGATCTTGCTTCTTTCCTCCCAAAAAAGTACATCTTCCTTTACGTGTGTGGGCCAAGAGGAGAACTTTTGGAGGGGTGATAGTTTTGTGCCTGAGGGAGCTGCTAGGCTGAACAGGTTTCAGAGGATGTGAAATGAGTGGGAAAGAGGTAACAGGGTGGAGCTGATGTAGACACAATGAGAGCCCAGCCAAAAATGGAGAGTAAGCAACCAGGATACGGTCATGATCGCAGAGAATTTCTTAGTACCAGTGGGGACTGACTGAAGTTTGCTGCCAGATGCACTTAACTGGCTGCAACCAAGTGTAGGAGGAGGCCACCCACCTGTGAGGGTACAAGCAGTGGGGAAAAATGGTATATAAAGTTCAACTTGTTTTCCTCAAGCACTTTTTTTTTTTTGAAAACATATTTTGCTCATTTTTTTCCCTTTTTTAAAAAAAATATAAAACCTTTGCGCATTCTGAAATTCCATGCAATGAGAAAAAAGCCTCGGATACTCAAAGTTCCATCCGACATGGCATATTGATTGCCAAATGTGCAAACCAATTGGAGGAGGGAAATAATACCAGAGATGTGTTCATCCAGGCACCATACTGCTTTGTAAAAGACTAGTCTGCTGAGTATAATATCTCTAAAAAAATTGTTATTGCTTTACAATATTCCTGACTCTTCAAAATTTGATTACATTTTGACATCAGGATGACTTTAATTTGCACATTTTCATTCTATATTCTAACTTCAGCCTGTTTGGACAGATGGTCAGTACCTGCAAATGAAAACTAGAGGTAACACAAAGATGAGTGTCATGTTCTATCTACATTTTATAGTGGAAATGTTTTTTTCGAGTCCCAGGTGAAGAAGAAGATCTTCATAAATAGGAAATGAAAGAAGTAGGACAAAAAGCAAAAAGAAACAAATGTGATACAGATTTATTCACTGGCTTATACCTAAATTATTCTTATGCCCCTTGGTGTACCAAAAGGGAATCTTTAACTCTGAAGTGTTCATGACTCATTTAGAAACAGAATTTGAAGTGCAAAAGAAAGGAATTCACCTTCCCCCCTATCCTGTAGAAAAAGGTACATCTATGTTTTAAAGGTTTTGTGTTATCTCTTTTCATCCCAAACACTAGAAAAGTAGTTGCTGTGTGAGTCAACACAGGTAGACATGTGGGACAACCACAAACTCGTGTGTAGAAGATGGAGTAAATTTATTTCCATTTCCTTGCAAAGCAGGGGACCCCCAAAGCAAGACATGGACAGCATTACACAAGTGGAGACACGGGCACCATTAAACCTGGTCCATGACTGGCCTGCTGTTCACACAGGCTTATCAAGAGTTACTCCCAGCTGCAATGTCACTCAAGTGATTTACAGCCCTCCTCCATTCCTCCCAACAGTTGCCATTTTACAGCTAGAGAAAGGAGATGTGGAGAGCTCATCTCCACTAAAATCATAGGCATTTTAGTGGAGCAGAGTCAGCACTGGAGCAATTTGCCTCTGAATTTGCAGAAATATGAAGCAGAGCCAGGAACAGAGCTGATTCCTTAGACGGTGTCAGTAAAAAATGCAGATAAAAGACTGGCAGGCAGTGGTTTAGTCACTAGCATGGTTTTTTGCATGCTTCCAACCCGTGAGAAAGTGAGGGATAATCTGGGCCTGTGACTGTCCTCCAGAAAGCAGCGTAGATACAGTCAGCATGTTTTGGAGTATAAGAGTTTTTCTGTGTGTATCAAGGTGAGCCCTTTGCTCTTAGTCCTAAATTATGAAGAGCCTTTGAATGCTAAGCCATTTTATTTCCATTCAGGTGGCGATAAGGCCTTATTTGAAATTCTTGAGTGCAACAGGCATGTGCAACAAGAAATTAAGAAAATATATCATGAATATGTTTCCATTGTCCGTATCATGATGCACCACTTATCAAGGTTTTACTCATGTTTTCCTTTTAATGACTTTTCTGTTTTTTCTTCTGTGATTTTTCTCCTCTGTGTAGCTGTTCTGTTAGTGA
The DNA here is from genome assembly GCA_013398955.1 of Callaeas wilsoni. Classification (NCBI taxonomy): domain Eukaryota; kingdom Metazoa; phylum Chordata; class Aves; order Passeriformes; family Callaeidae; genus Callaeas; species Callaeas wilsoni. Next base: position 217,917 of record VWPU01007036.1, read on the forward strand.
CCCCAGTTTGCCCCACAACTATGAATGGCCGAAGTGGGCTCAACAGTCCCACAGATAGGCAAAGAGGCAGAAATCAAAATATCATAAAACTAACAAGTTCCTATGGGAACTACAGAAAACAAAGAAAGGAAAAAAGAAGTTTAGCACTAATAATAAGCACTATGTGCCCCCTTTATGGTCATCTAATATGTCATGATTTTGTACCCTTCTACACAGATATAGCTGGAGCATGAAGTCAGTGGAGATGCAATGCCTCAAATCTTGCTAGAATTCTGTAGCAAATCTGTCATGGAACTGTTGGAAGTACATGGAATCTGGACTGTCACACAAGAAAAAGTGTATGGTAAGCAGAGTTAGAGTAGGAGACCTGGGCTGAGGTAATGAAATAATTACAAACCAAAAGTGGGAACTTAGCAGCTGAAAGAAATAGTGGAAAGGGAAAAAAAATTATAGATCTCCTTGTAACAGAATGACTATGGAATGAATAAAAATAAATTGTGAAAAAAGCAAATGTGAGTTTGAGGCCTGTGAGCAGAGGGACTTCAGGTAGAAAGTGTCTAAGGTCCTGAGCAGCTTGCATGAGGGATACAGTTAAAATATCAAGAAAAGAGAGCTTTAAAGCCGAAAGTCTTACGAAGACAGTAACTATAAGTTCCACAGAAAGGAAGGAGACATTCATGTCTCGTAGCACAACAGATTTTGACTTAATCATTAGAGCATAGCCAGGATTAAGAGAAGATATATTTCTCTTAACAAGTACTGCAGGAGTAAAAGCATCTCCTAGTGAGTTTAGATGTTTCAGTTAAAGGCCAATCTTGGCACAAGAACAAATGGGTATAACCTAATTTTCTATGAATTTGGTTTTTGGTTTAGTTTGTTCAAGGTTTAAGGTTTTACAACTTTCTTGTGGTAAAGAGAATAAGATACTCTGTTAAGGACAGACTTTGTTTAATTCATGCAAGTTCTGTGACTATATGTGAAAGATTATACCTTGTGGCTGCCTGTGATATACCAGGGATAGATGATCCAGGAAAGCCACTCAATATTTCACTGAACATTTACAAAGCTGTATTGTGCACGCTACTTACAAAAGACTCCACTCTGCTGCCCTTCTCTGCTGAAGACAGTGGAATATGTTAACGGAGCAATTTGGTACTCTGAATCCTACTTTAAGCTCTCCCTTCCTGGCAAAGTATTGTATCACTAAGGTACTGATAAGAATGTAAATATAATTTGAGGCTCTAAATCCCTAGTTTGGAGAGGTGCCTAGGCCCAGTTTTTAAGATGTGTGTCTGTCTGATGGGTTTGTGTTTCTTTGATGTTTTCTCTCAGGTGTGAGGGCATCTCAATGCTGGCAAGTGGGATGTCAGAGCTTTTCCTTCTAATGCACAGTGTTCAGTGTCTGACTTGGCTGTACAACCTCTAACTCTTAAGTCAGACACCTGGCTTCTGAGTTCAATACTTGACTTCTAAGTGTGGCATAGTGAAATATCCCATCACCTGTGGGTCCTTATTTTACATCTACTTTTTTTGTAGAAGTCCATTCACTGTGCTTTTTTTGGGATCAAAATGCTGCCCTGTGAGAATAAGAAACCTACATGGATAGGAAGGTTCATATTTCAGTAACAAGGAATCTAATTCTGGCCTTTGAAGTACAATTCACTTTGACAGGAATGCGCATTTATATGTGAGGTAATGTAAAAATGTTAGAAACTTGGTGAATGACTCCAAGTGATATCCACATTTTGTGGAGAAGTTATGGGTTGTTAGGTTAAATGCTTGTGATGGGCCATTGTCTCCCATGGCAGGGAGAGGTTTTTCCCCAGTTTTTCAGCCTGTGCATCTCTAATCTCTGCTGGTATAAGGTGATGCTGAGCCACGGGCTTCCTAAATGGATAATATATATTCATTGAGAGGATGGCCCTTGGCAACTTCTTTTCTCAGTTTAGCTTCCAAACCACTTACAGGATTTTTCTTGTAAACACTTCCTCTCCTAAATAATGGATTCTGGGACAGTGATTGATTGTTCTGGCAGAGTTATGTTCATTGATTGCTAAGAAATGACTTTCCCACTCAGTTACTGCTAAAACAACAAAATAATAGCTGTAGTCACAGTATTTTACAGCAGTTTTGTAGATAGTTTACACAGATCTTAATACCTGCCTATCCCTATCTACTTCACCCTCTCTGCTGAATTTGCTGCTGGGTTGGTAAGGGCATGGAGAAGACTGGTTAGAGGAGAAGGGATGACAGCCATTTTTGAAAGTATTGCTTGTTGTACCCATTTTTTCTCCTTTTGGGCTGGTTAATAACATTTTTGGCAGGATGTTCAGTAAACATGTCCCGGTTTTGGCCAGGACAGGGTTAGTTTTTTACAGTAGCTGGGAAGGAGACATGGCCAGACCCTACTGGTACTCCATACCAGTTCATCACTTGCCAGAGTTGTCAGTAAGGGAGTCTTCTCTGGAGAAATCATGGGAGTCTGGGAGGTGAAAGGATATTGTTTTATTTCCATGTAAATAGTTTCTTTGTCTTATACTGTTTGTTATTAGTATTGCTGCTGTTAATGTTCCTTTTCTTATCTCCCTCTTTCCAGCAAATTGTTCTTATTTCAGCCAGTAATTTTCGCCTCAAGTTTGCCTCCAAATCTCAGCCCCATCCCTGGAGCGGGAAAGGGGAAGGAAAGGAGGAGGGAGTGAGTGAGTGACATCTGGTTGGTGAGAGTCTTGGCGGGGGCACTGAACTGGGGAGTGCTACTCCTGAACCATGACAGAGCTTTAGAAAAAAATAAAAAACTCTGCATTAGTATTGACTTAAGTTCCACAAAGCTAAAAAGGGTGTAATAAAATGCAATACAAAATAGGATGCTTTTAAAAAAATTTCACTGTGTTTTAATATTACTTTCAGTATGCTTCTTCTTTAAAATAACTGCAATATTAATCTAGCAGAGTTTCTAAATGTTTAATATGACATCTGTGATATTTAGTAGGTTGAACACCAACATCAGAGCATGATTTGCTGTAACCTTTTTTTATGGTGACCTGAGCCACTTTGACATTCATATGAAAGCTATACACTATGTCTTTGGGAAAGGCTGTCCTTTGATTCTTGCAAAAAATAAGTATTCCAAGAACTGCTTTTGAACAGACTGTCAGGAACAGAGGGTAGGAAAGCCAAGACCGAATTTCATGGACCACCTTTCTTGTGATGTCATGAGGATGGTGACCTAACAATACTTTGGCCTCGTACACTCTACAGGATGATGATGGCTGCTCCCATAAAGCAGCGGTGTAACTGTAGTGCGGCTGTCATGGCATGTATGGAAAACCTCCCACTACAGGCTTTTCTTGCCAATAGCTGTTCACTGAGTGTCATCAGAAGAGGGGCATCCTGGAGAAAAAAACTCATGTGCATAGTTGTGCGTGTCTTGCATGTGGCTAGGGACTTGCTAAGAGAAGGTTATGGTCCCTGTGATTAGGGCTGGAGAGTTCCTTTGAACAACACAGACCCACCTGGCTCTCAGTGAGAAGCAGTCAGAGTCTGACTTGGGCTGTTAGGTCTTCCTTGGCAAAACAAACAAAAAAAAAAGATGACTCACAACTCCTGCTCAGCACAAGCAGGAGCAGGTGCAGGGTCTGCTCCAGGGACTACCCCGTGTGCCACCAGCATCCCGCAGACTGTCAGTGGGACATGCCACACTGTCCAGACCAAGGCCGTATTTGATTACCTTCTGCTTTGGGTGTTGAGAGACTAACAATTATCACCATTCTCCTGAACCTGAGTATAACCTTGATGCTGGCTTTTCACTGCTCCTCTCTGGTCTCCCTCTGATGTGCATGCTTAGGCGTGATTTGCTGCATCTGAGCGGACACTGTACTCCCTGTATATCCCTGGCCTCTCTGCATCCTTGAGTGGCAGCTACCCTGTGACTCAAGGAGGTGGCTGAGGAGAGTAGTGAGGAGAAATGGCCACTAGAAAGAGAACTTAGTTAAAAAAATGTGTCTTGTATCCCAGTAGTTAAAGGTTACTCTTTTGAAGATTTTCACCGAGATTGGAATGGGAAGAAGCCAGAAGAAATACTTGGAGAAGGTTCAGAGCTTAAACGGAAAATGAAAGACTAACATAAAGGACAAAGTTGCCATCTGCTCATTCTTCCTGGTGGTGGAAAGTTTTGAGGATGCTTTTCTGGATTACATCAGAAGCTAAAAACAAATAAACGTGTGGTCTTAATTACACAGGTGAGTTAGCTATCCCATCAGTAAACATACTGACTTTAATAGGCTCACATTTTCTTTATCTGATCAAGATGTTCTTCACAAGGAGTGTGAAATAATGAGACAGATGAGGAACGACTGTGTTTAATAGAAGCCTCCCTTTCAAAGGACAAAAATGTTAACTTGTCAGTTTTTCTCCAAAATTAGCAATATGTTTCCTTTAAGCTTCTCTTGCACAAGCAAAGATTAATCAACTGAGGTAGTAGATAATAGTCGTTGCCACTGCTCAAATTAATGCCATGTCTGTATGGTGATAGGATAATAAAAGTGGGCTAACTAAGGAGTACAGACTTGTTTCCAAATTCTTAATGATGAAGGAGAAGTCATAGTCTGAGATAATAATAGATGGTGTTTAATATTTGTCTCCACCAATACTTGACCACAAAACGAGTCTTCAGAAAATTTTGTTATAGAAATAATTGTTAGTATTTATCTTCAAAGAAGACAAATCACATAGGATTACAGAATAGAATAGCTAGACTTTTATGCAGAAGTACCAAGTGTAAGACATTGGGGTTGTACTGGAGGTGGGAAGTGACTGCTGCTGCTGGAAGATGCTGCTCTGCAGATCAGGTGCCAGACTGCTCTTCCAAGCCATGGTAAACTCCGTGTAGGTAGTGAGGATGTTTTTCTATCTTTGAAAGTCTGACTACCCCAGGAAAGCTATAGTATATTCATGCCTTGACATTGCCTAGTTTTATAAGAATATATGGAAAGAGGTAAGAGAATGCAAAAAAAGTGTGTATTTTACACCTCCTCCTAGGCTTGGGCCTGGTTTGTTACATCTGTGATTTCACAAGGTGAAAATGCAAGATGTTACAAAGTGAGAATAGGTGGCTGTTGTCAGCTTGGCTTGCCATGCACAGCGAGTACAGCCACCCTAAGCTCTCTCCTTTTGAAGTTTTAAAAAATTATATGCAAAAAGATGACTATAAAAGGATATCTATAACAGTCCAGGGAAAGCTGTTCCAGTAAGATAAGTATTCGTATATTAGGAAAAAAATTATCTTAATTCTAATCTGAAATAGTTTACTTTCCATTTTACCCTCTGAAGTGCAATTTTTCTGTTATATTGAAGGGTCAATGTCTTATTCCCACATACTCAAGAAAAATAAAGTATGGGATGGGAAATTATTCCTGGACTAGCAAATTCATACCTCCGTGATCTTTGGGAGCTCTATCATGGATGGAGATCGTCGAGAGCACATAAAGTATCCCTCTTACTGTAAATCGAAGAGGAAGGCAGCAAGAAAGACCAAGAACAGTGATCCTCCCTCAATGGCATTTATGTAAAACAAATAAATAGAGCTTTCAAGATCAGCTAGATCCCGTGCTTTAGAAGAAATCCTAGAAAAACAACCCGCCAGATCTATTCCAGTAAAATTTCAATCCTGGCAGATCTGATAGAGCATTTAAACTTGGAACAAGACTTTCTGCTGATACACAATCCCTTGTTCCTAGCTGTGATCCATCTCAGCATAACTAATTATGCTGCTTCTTCTGTTGCCTCAGATGAAGGCAACACCTCTCTTCCATTCCTGAAAATAAGCTGTGCATTGAGACAAAAATAAATCCATTATGTAAATATGGCAAACCCAAATGCAATCAGTAGACAATAACAAAAATTTTCAATCACCTTTAGAAATTCCAGTAATTTAAAAATACAAATTTTCCCAGCCTCTGATTAAGGAAGTAATATCTCTGGTATTTTTATTGCTAAGTTAACCAGAGTGAGGCCCTGAATTGCTGTCTTTAAAATTGTTCTCAAACTCCTGTGATTCTTGAAGACCAACTTCCCAAATGATCCAGGTACTTCTCTCTCACCACCTTCGTCTCTGATTTATAACTTGCTTATTTTCAGTTTAGTTTCAAACTTTGGAGTTTTTGTCTTTGTACCAAAAAGCAATCTGTGCAGGGCCCTGTAAGAATATCTTTCATAAAAGCTGAAGGTCATTCTTTACATGCAGACACGGTTTTGAAAGGAATGTTACTATGAATGTCATGTTTTTGTTTAAAAATCTTGCTCTGTTGTTACTAGTAAGCCTTTCCAGGGAAAATAATAAAAAAAAGTATCTCTAGAGTTTTCTGGTTTTATTATTCTTCATGTTTTGGAAGTGCTCTGGATGCAGTTCATTTAACCATATTCCTATGCAGTCCATTAAGTTCTGTAAATGCTTCAGCACATTCCTAACTTCACCCATGGGAAGTGGCCACATGGCAGTAAAGGCAACAATTCACATAAACAGAATGCTGTGCAGGATTTTAGCGGGTTGTTTTCCAAGGCACATATTGCAACAGACTAGGGAATATTTAAAATAAAGGAATGCTATTACGCATCACAAAGCTAATCACATATGAGATGTCATTTGAAAAAAATTAAAAGTAGTTTCTGAGGGAAAATTGCAAAAGTGTTAAAGTGTCCCATCTTTCAATAGTCTTTTTGGTTTTTAATTATTAGCTATTTTTTGATTTTTTTCAGGTTTCTATGGCTCTCCTATAACTGCAGATAAAGCAGGCTGGGGACCATTGCTAGCCCCGAAGCCAGTCAGCATGACAAAGCTGTCTTGGATGTCCTAAGGGGGAGTGACTGCATCTGAGTTGCATGCTGGAAGAGCTGCCTGGTCATGGTATCCCCACAACCATGCCTGGCTTTTCCCTGTGAGATTGTTTGTTGACCTAGATGAAAACCATGCTATGGATCTGCTAATTCAATATGCTCAGACCTGTGTGTCATGTTTAGGTCTTTAATGTAGATATTACTTGTGATTCTCTGTCTTGTACTTCGGCAGACATACCTCCTCCTGTCTCGTTATACTAATCAGCAACTAGATTTTAAAATCTTAGCCTGCTAATTGAAAATGACAGGGATTTCTTCTGAGAGAAACATTCTTGAATCTATGACAAGGTATCGCTACCAAGGGTGAAAAAGTGATTACAAATATATACTTGTTTCTTAGCAACCATTGAGAGCTTCCCTTTCCAATTAATACTGTACCGTTCCTTGAAAGCCTTATTAGTTCACAGTACTAAAAGGTCAATTAATCTCAGTTAAAAATTGATGATATGAATAATTTTTTGTGAAATTCTGGCTGTGCCTGTGTTTAATCTTAAGGCAAGCAAGCAAGCTGTTTTGTTTAGTTTTATTGCTTATTTTTATAAAGAGCTTGAAAATACTCAAACACAGGACATGCATGTGTTGTTCATCTGTGAACAAGAGAGACAAGTTTTCCTTCACTCAGTACCTCAGTTCCTAGTAGTGTGAAGGGGAAATAGCTTACCCATGAAAGGCTGAATGATGAAGGAGTTCCTTTCTTTTTACCTGCACCAAACAACCAAAAAAGCAGAAGCAAGAGAGAGCACAGGGTTCTCCAAATCCTCCCAGCTTACTGAAGTGTGAAGACATTTCATTGGCATTTCTGAAATTACCTTCTTGTATATAGACAAAGTGCCTGAGACGAAGCCAAAGCTATGGCAATCAGATCAGTGGCTGCTGCATACATGAACTCTCATTTCAGTAAGAAACCCAATGACATAATTTTCTCACTAGAAAGTCTTTGAGATTGCATGTGAGCATAGAGCTATCTATAAAGATATGACTGAAGGTCAGCGGTCTCATTAGTGTTGTGACACACTTATGTTGCTACCATGATACACCATCTCTAGGCTAATAGCGGTTGGTGCTGGTGGATAGTTCTAAGTGTCCTGCTCCTGTGCTAATGTAAAAATGTCCAGTTTGGAGAGGAGAAGAGGTTGTGAACAAACCCTAGGTAGATGGTTCAAAAATCAGGGTTTTTTACCTGACTTAATTTTGGATTGGGTGAGGTGCTGTTCAGACATGAAAAGAATATTTTGTGAGGCTGCAGAACAGGACTGCAGCACTTCAGAGCAGAAAACCCCACTGTTCTTCTGTCATCTGGCAAAGACTGCATTGTTCAGAGCTCCTTGTGTCTAAGAACTGTTGCACAGGTGTAAGGATAAAGACACAGGATAAACACAGAGGTGAGACTGAGACATATTAGGTGTTTAGAACCTGATCTGAACTGTTTCCACTCACTCTATTATATGGTGAGAATTGATGACCAAAGAGGAGGAAAGAACCTACTTCCTGTTGCTTTCAGTCAGAGTCAGATCCTGAATTGTTTGAAAAATCTCATTTCCCTGCAGAAAATTTCTGTCGTCTGAGTTACAACAGTGAGCAGTCTTCAACAGCACCTCGTGTAGTTTTGTGGTACTTCTTTCATCGAGCTTCATTGGGTGTTTTCCTTTCCTGGGAGTAAGGACAGGAATATAAACCCCTACTCCAGAGTCCACTCTGTGGTGCAGTAGTTGTTTTGGGGGTGGCTCTTGTAGGACATTTAATAGAATTACAGAATTGTTGATGCAAGGCTTCTTCAGATTGTGTAGTCCAAACCCTCTGCTCAAAGTAGGGTCATACAGAGCTGTGTCTTGACAGGTTCTGAGTTTCTTCAAGGATGGAGACTCCACAATCTCTCTGGGCAGCTTGCACCAGGGCTTGCCCATTCTGACAGGATAAAAGCTGGCTCATGGCCCATCCCTTGGCAGCAATCCATGCATTCCCCCTGATCTCACACATCAAAGAGCCTTCTTCCAGGCACCAAAAAAAAGTCAGGAAAATAATCAAAGTCCCAGGTAATGGCTGAAGTTCTTGCTGTCTGCTCAGGGCTGCTCAAGGCACAAGACACCCAGCTGGGCTACACTGACCATGCTGAACTGAGGTAAATACGCATGTTGCCAACACATCAGTGCACTCTCAGCAGCACAGAGCTGCTCTGTGCCCCTAAAAACAAATGCTAGAAGACAAAGAGAATTGGTTTGTTGTAGCTAGGAAATAGATACATAGGAGAAAAATGCCTATTTCCAATAAAATAAGGGGACGTGTGTGTGTGCGTATATATATATATATCTATCTATATATATATATATGAATATTTTGTATATTTATATATGACTATTTATAGAAGAAAAACCTGTTTATGCATGAAGTTATGTAGGACTCTGTTTATCAGCCATTACTTGGGTGATCTGGAAGAGCTCTGCTTGTATCAAGGTGGAAATATTGGATCCACGGCTAGTAAAATCAATGAGGGTGATACATGTGGTAAATTATTGTCAGTTATGGGAAAATGAAAATGCGAATGTCAGTGGCTGTCAGGCTCAGGGGGCAAGGTGATAGACTACTCCACTCAAGCATTGCAGATAAACGGATTGTCATCTCTGGTAAAGAGAAGCAAAACAAATATTATAGAAATATTAAAATTTAAGGGAACGTCCTGTGTGATATTTTATCTAAATTTTCCTGAAGTGTCTCACAGAATCGAAACCTAAATTGTGCTAATAAGATCCTGAGTAACTGATGAATTTTTTCATTAGGGATAGATAGCTTCTTTTTTTTACAGCTTGAATAGCAGCAATTTATGCTCTAGGAAAAACAGACTGTTTAAACTCAATTTCCACAGTATCCTCTCATTATATATATATTTATATCAGTTTATCCATAAAATCTGTACACTCATGAATATTCTAATGTTTGATTACAATCATGACATATCTATATATAGATATTCTTATCGCTGTTGCTAAATAAACCTTCAGAATATCTAAAATTAACTTAAGCATGAGGTACAAGGTACAAATACTTCTTAGTTCTGCAGAAGCATAGAGGTAGAAAAAAAATCCTAATTCTAGATATTTGAAACTCTAAATCTGTAATACTGCAAAGACACAGGAGCAGAAGGAAACCCAGAGTAACTTGATATCATGGTGGCTATCAAGGGCAAGAATATACTATGATCCCTTGAACAGTCATGGAATTAATGGATTGTGCATACAGCATTCTACAAACTCTGCTGTGATCAGTTCTCCTTTCTTTTTTTTTTTTTTTTTTTGGNTTTTTTTTTTTGGTCTCTTCACACATTTTCCATAATGAACAATAACTTGGAACTTAACAGTATTGAACTCCTACAGCCAGCAGAGCAGTGAGAAGAATAGAATAAGCAATAACAGAGTGCTGAATCCTGGGAAGTCTGTGGAGGACTGAGACTCAAAGAAACCAAGCAAACCCCAAAAGAAGCTGTGTATTAAAACCAGCAGTGAACGGGAACATAAATACACCTCTCCGTCTCACTTTCATGAATTACTTTTTCATTGTAAGGGGATATGGTACTGTTTGTATCCCAATGTACAGCCAGAATTATATTGAAAAACCCCAAGCCCCTTTTTCTCTGTAGTGCTATATGAACACTCTGAAAAAGTTATTCTCCTTTCTGGATATCCCTTTTCTTTCTCCCACTGTTATACTCAAGTTCAGGTACAATAACTGAGCTAGTGATTCAGTTAGGCAAAGTTCCTGTTTTAAGTTACTTGCAACTGAAAGTGTTAATCCTACACTGAGTAAATCCTAACTTAATGTGTAAATTGGAGAAGCCCATGCAATATGATATAAAAATCCTGTAAAACAGCAGCAATTAACTAACACCTCACAATGCCAGACAGGAAGGCCTGTTCTGCCATACCCACAAGAAATACCGTAAGCAGATGAAATGGCGAATGGACTGTTAGGAATTAGTAAGGAAAGAACAGATTGGATAGCTATGTATGTTGTTATGTCTCCACTTAGGCAATGGGGAATTGAAATGTTAGCACTTCTATTACCTCCATCTTAAAAGGCTATAGCAGAACTGAAATATATTTAGAAAAAGGTTACAGATGTTTAAAGTTAAAAATTGTCTTTCGTATTTTGAACAGATAAATAGACAAGAGCTCTTTAAACACATAGATAAGAGTGGGAATTGATCGAGGCCAGTATAATAATGAATGACATTGAAAAGAATTTCATTATCACCACATCTAGAAAAAAATTGTCTTTTATGAGCTTATCCTGAAGTAGTGTGAGTATACATGCAGAACTGATGCTTTTTCAGTTGGCATTGAAGGCTGTGGTTCCTGATGGTTCTCAAAGCTCTCTGATGTGGAAAGCCAGAAGTGAAGTGGACTGCGTTTCCTGTTTTTTGTCATCCATCCTTGAAGTTTTATGTCTTTCTGCCCCACACCCAAAACAAAAAGGGTGATATTCTCTTCTTGATGTTTTGGTTTTGGGATCAGGTCTTGTAGTGGTTTTGCTTATTGTGCAGGAATTCTAGTTCTATCAGATACCCTTCCTGCCTGCTGTACAACCTTAGTTCTCCTCTTGCAGATTTTAGTACTTTCACATGTTTTTTTTTGTGAATCCCATTGTTGAAGCCATATCTCAAGTCACCATTTGTGTTTTGCGGTTATGGCTATTATTTAAATTTTAACTTACGTTATAATACACCTCTATGTGACAATATGCTTTGGTGAGGATGGTGATGGTATTTTAGTGTGCTTAGGTATGGGTTTAAGGCAAACAAGCATGTATTAACTATACTTGTGTGCATCTTTCCTATGGCTGCAAGAGGCCTCTGCTTCAGCTACAGGTTAACTGCAAATAGCACATTCATAACCAACAGAAGCATGCAATTTTTCTTAAAACTTGTGAACCTCCTTGTCATGAGATTTTCTTAGACCTAAAACTGTGTAATTAAAAACAGTAGGCTAGTACATAGAACAGAAATTTATCAAAGGATATTGAACATGAAGACATGACTTCTGGGATTTATTGCCAGAAATAAGTATCTTAAAATACATGACACATCTGCCTGGAGTTGGCAGATATGCCACAGGATCTGTGGAAGAGCAGTGACCTCTTGAAGAAACAGGTGGTTGCCAAGCAAGATACACACAGGGATTTGAAACAGCAGCAGGCACTTATATTTAGGAACCTGAATACCATGCCAGTGTGTTTCTTAAAAATTTGGAGAGATTGTTGGAGGCTACGTACCTGTCACAGTGTCAGAGAGACGAACCTTCAGGCTAATTCAGGCCCACCATTTTTATGTAATGTCAATCTTGACAGGGAATGAACAAGCAAAGTCTCTGGGGAATGGGCTGAGGTTAGTCTGAAGTGACATTAGCATTACAGCTAAGTGTAGTCTCAATTCAGGCAAAATCAGTGGTAGGGGAAATGCGGGGAAGAAGATGGCTGAGGGAAAGATATACATGATTAGAAACTGAAATATATATGGCTGTCAGGTTGTAGACCTAGGGGACGCACTGTAAATCAGAAATGGGAAGGCTGACACAGTCAGCCACAGCTCAGCCTATGGCCCTGGGCAGCAGGATGGCTGAGTTCGGCTATGCCCGAGGAACACTGTCACAACGTGTCCCTTGTCACTGCATCTCAAGAAAAGGAGCTATGTAGTGTACGAGGTGCTAGGCTTGTGGAGGGGGAATAGTCCAGGCAAAGAAAAATGGGCCTTGGATGGATCTTACACCAGTTTAAATGCCGTCAATTCACCTTCAAACCACACCAGTAAATAGAATCAGGGACTTTTCCATTTTGCCTATGTACTTAGTGTTTAACTGTCTACAGGGAATGAATTAGGCATGAGTATGAAAATCTCTCTTGGTAGAAGTGATGCCCAGGTGAACAATGGCTCTGCCATTCCCTTTGGATCTCATCTGACTTCTGCTGATGTCAGTGGTACTACCACCGTGGCCACTCAAAGGACTAGGATTGTGATTTAATTGCTATAATCCAAAATAATATTGAAGTATCACCACATAAATTATACTGTACTTGGAACACGTGTTCTTAAAATTAGATTCTTGTCTGTGTGAGAACAAAGCCGCTAAAAATATCATGCTGATATGATTGCAGAAGGTCTTATGCCCACACAATTAGCAATGATACATATCTTAATGTCTGTGGCCAAGAGAACTAATGACATATCCTTATCCCATCTCAAGGAAAGACAGTGTTTTCAGAAAACAGAAATTAGACTCTGTGATCTTGGAGGTCTTTCCCAAACTTAACAGACCTGTGATTCTATGAAATATGTTTCCAAAAAGTCTTTGTTTTCAAATAAACTTACACCACCCTTCAAGGCAAATTAGTGCAAACATCTGGGTTCTCTGTACTTGCTTTGACTATAAGCTTTGGGGTGAGTTGGAAACAAGTACTCATGAAACTGTTCAGCGAGGGAGACTGAAACAGAATGAAACTCACTCTGTGTGTGACTCGACCTGCTCATTGACGTATCTTGTGTTAGTAGATTAAAGCATCTCTTTGTCTGACCTGGCAGTGATATTCAACACTCACAATGTGCCTTGAGATCCAAACCAACTTTGCCTTGTCACCCCAAATGCTTAATTCTGATTCAAATTACTGTTACTCAGTATTTTTAGCAGGCCCTGATCAGCAAGGCAGCCAAGAGATTTTATACAATGGGGTGGTGGGATAGCTGGACAAGTAGCTCTAGACGATAACACCTCTAGCTGCTACAAGTGTCTGGTGATGGAGGCTATCACACCAAAGACTGTCTGATTCACAAATTAACTTCTCTATTATTTGAGACTCACTAAAAGAAAGTTGTCTCTTGACCTTTAATGAAACTGGTCAGTAACCTAAACCGTGCAGTTACTCAGGAGGCACAAAACTGTCTATTCCACTTGATTAGAATATGAAAACCAGTTTTATTTACAGAGAAGTACATCTTCACTCTTTTAGCATTACTTTTTTTTTTTTTTTTTTTTTTTTCCCAGAAGAATTCAGGCAAATTTCAGCTTCCTCTTTAGGATGCATGAAATCATGCAAATCTAATTAGCTATTCACATCCTGAATCAGCTGATATTAGAATGACTGAATATTAGGAGAAAAAATAGACTGAAATTACAGCAATGAAGACCCAATTTAATGAAGATGAGAATCAGATTCATTGTTCATTGTTGTCATATAAGAGTTTCTTACTTTGGAGACAGAATCATCACCAGATGCTAAGCATAAAATTGTAACATAATGCAATTACTCATACTTCATCTCTATCTAGTCAATAGCTTTTTCCACAGGCTCCCAGGAATTAGAGATGGAAAAGAATATATATGCCAAACTGCCCACTCAGCAATGTGAGTTTCTCTCTTGTGGACCATTAATAACTGCTTTGTCAATTGTACTATGTTATTCTAATTTCATGGGCCTTGACAGATGGGAAATGAGAAGGCATGTGTGCTCTTGTCCAACCAATTCAGATATGTTCTACTGTGGTCTGTCTTGGAATTATCAGGATAAACATATTTAATGGTCTAATTAGGAAATCTCTACCCAGTATGGCCCTACAAATTGAATTTTGAAATTTATTACAGACCACATGAGTGTTTTGTAGTGCTGCTTCTCATTTGTTAGTGCTGCTACATCATTTGTTAGTGACTCATTCACATAGACATCTATAAGCAAAATTATGTCCTAAAATGCATGTATCTCTACATCTCAGTATGGGAGATGGCCTAAGCAGATTGCATCCTGCTTCTGCAGTTCCTCATGACCATCTCAAGCAGCTGTACCCATTCCATTTTACAGCCTCAACAGGTTGAGATAGAATAAAAGCATGTTTGGAGCAGAAATTTTTGTTGAATACTTTTCCCACTGAGTAAAAGAATGTAGACAGTCTCCGTGGCAGCATTTAGATTTTAAGACAGATCTCTATAATCTCAGTGAAAAGGATATAGACTTGTACTGGAAGCTGAGACCTCATATGATATTCAACATTGTAAGCACTTCTGTCAAAGACTAGAATTTTCTACTCTAAAAAATTTTTTTAAAGTGTTTTCTGTCTCCTGCTATACTATTTTCCTTAAAGTCCAGATGTTGAAAGATTCCTGTACCAGTGATTAATTTCATTTAAATGACTGCAATTGAGAAAATCAAAAGTGTTTGGGGAGGCTAGGAATGTGTTTCCCATGAACAGGAGTCCTTTCTTTAAAAAACTCTGAGCGTAATAGCAAAAGGGAAGAGAGAAGCTTCAGACTGAAGAGAAAGTTTTTTTTGATCCTTCCTGAAAACAAGTAGCAAAAGCATCATTGATATAACAGAAATACTTCTCTGACAGCAGCTACAGGTTTTTGCTACAAGTTTCACCTTGGGTCAAGCCGATACTGATTGAACTTGCACCACAAAATTAGTGGATGCTGTAACATGGTCTTGTTCAAGGGAGAATCCAGCTGGTGTCATACAGCAAGAGCTGGTGTTCACCTGGAGAATAAGGAATAGCTCAAAAGCTGCAGTGAGCTGAGATTGGACTGAGTGCGGAGGAAAGTAAATTGAGGAACCAAGAGAAGGGAAAAGAAGAAATGTGGACTTTTCAGGTTATATGCTCTTGTATGAATGGAGCTGGAGGCCCAGGGAGTGCCATGTCCTGTTTGAGGTGAAATTCTGCAAGGCAAGAGGTCTGAAGTGCAGGTCTAGAGGACAACCTGTCTGAGGAGGAGCTGTGGGCAGGTAACTGGCATCCTCTGCACTTTCTTGTGCACACAGATGGGGATTTTAGAAGGGCTGAAGTTGTTCCTAAATGTTTTTTGACCAATTTACTATTTTCTGCTGATGTTACTTTTTTTTTTTTTCCCTTCTTAAAATCTCATGTTTAGGTCATTCTTACTCTCCCTGGTTTTGAAAATTACTTGCCCAATATAATCTTCTCCATTTACATAAATCCTGAGGTACTGCACTGTTTTGAAGGGAACTGGTTTACTCTCTGACCTGAATTCTCACCTCATTTACACTGATTAGGTGTAGTTGTTACCATTCTAAGAATAGATTCAGAAATATGGGGCTTACATGAAAAATTTTGCGTACAGAAATTAATGTTTTCCATCCATATTGGTATTATGGTTCATACTCTGTTTCCAAAAGCATTACCTGCTCCAAGGTAAGCTTCAAGAATATTCGATATCCACTAAAAATATAGTTTGTCTGGACCAAAACCCCTAAATTATTTTCTAATTTGTTTAAAGAGAGCAATAAAGTCCTCATGGAAAAAACTATGAGAGAGACTAACTATTTGTTAGACAGATTCACATAGGTGACTTTGAATCTTAAACTTTTCCTACATTTAAAATTTAGGATTAGAAAGACAAACTCCTTCATTTAGCCTTCTAGAGTCTGTCATTTTACTCTGAATTCTAGGTGTAAATGATCTCTGACAGAAGCATCAAATTTGCTTCAATATAAAATGCAAAATCTGGCAGGTTTTTTGATTTTTTTTTTTTTTTTTTGCTTGGTATTATAAACCAAAAAGTGCAAACTGGCCATATTGAAAGGCTAAAGAAAATCGAAGTAAAGTTGTATAAGTATTTTGCTTTAGCAATAAACATGGTGTGATTTTTCTCAGCAGCCTTGTTTAGCACAAAAATGTAACTGGATTAAGCCACAGATTAATTACGCTCTATTTCTATAGCCTATGAAAGGTTTCACTTGCCAGAATATATCCTGTGTGTTTTTATGAAAATTTGAAACCAAAGACGTATCATGAGTCCCCCAAAGTGAATCTGTTACTATTAAGCCATTATTGCACGTCATTCAGTTCTCGATGACTTGCTTCTTAAATCAGCAGAGCAATAAAAAAGCTTTATGGCAGTTATTTGCCAAACTTATTGATAGTGGTGCCTCAACAGGGATTCCACAGTGTCTTTTAGTTTTCATTATGTGGGTAAAGGAGCAGTAAAATTGCATCTGGAAACTATTTAGCTTCATATTTAAACAGAGGGACGTAGGAAATGGAGGAGACATGGCAGTAAAGGAAGAAACCCAGAAGTAGTAAAGAGGAAAACCAGAAATCACTGCAATTATGCATATTTTGCCTTTCAAATCAGCTTTTATTTAAAACAGTGAAAATTTTGGAATGTGTGTTAAATTTTTTAAAAATCAGTGGATTGATTCTCTCTGAGTTATATGTCCCCAAAAGTCATTGTAAAAATGCATAGAAAGGGCAAAGGCTGGTTCTGTTCACAGGAGAATGGACTTTTACAGCCAATTCTAATGCCTAGGCAGATCCTCATCTATTGTCACAATTCGCACAAAAATCAGAGGGGAAAGTTAGTAACATGCACAACTTCTCCTCATGTCATGAACTGGGGTGAAAAGCCGGAAGACTGAAAAATATGTCTGAATCAGCTAAGGCCAGATGGGAGAAGCCTCCTTGTTACTATGCTTCAGTGCAGGAATAGTCGAATGTCATTGCCCTTGAAAACAGACTGGAGAGGAAGACAACACACTTCTCTTTGCTTCTACTCTTTATTTTTCCCCTGAAGAAAATGCTCTTAGGAAATATCAAGCAGCTTTCAAACTGCATGGCTGTCAGGGGCAACATCTGCTAACATGGATTTGTACTCACACACTTGACCAGTTAATGAGGAAATCTGCAATAAACACGCAGTTTTGCAGGTGTAAGTTTTGTATTCACCCATTCATACAAGGGGTTTACCCCTTGTATGAATCTTTTCAGCTGATTCATAACTAAGGATGATTAAAAAGACGCACCCAGTGGTTTAGCCATGTGCTTGGAATGAGATCTACAACTATAAAAGGATGTTAAATATCAAATATGCAAGGGAAGATATTATGAAGTGAGAAGATAACTTTGAGAAAGTTGTTCGAAGGAATTTAATCACGTTTAAATTTTGTTAGCATTAAAGGCACTCTGTGTTTTGCAGAATGGAGGTTAAAACTATATGTCTTTTCTTCTGTGGTTCACATGGGTCTATGAGGTCTACTGGAAATACTAGCCAAGAGCTGGAACAAACTACGATGAGGCAACGAAAGGAAAAGCTCTTCTTATCCCAGTGAAATAACTGTGTATCATAGATGTCTTGGGAGCTCTGATTCTTATTCACATCTGCTATAGTTATATCCCGTACTTCACAAATCTTTCAGGGGGATGAATGACAAAATCAAATGCCCCCCCTTTTTTTCTTTTCTTTAGAGAAAGATTGTAACATGAAATTCCCAATAAATTTTTTGGAAATCAGCATATGCTAGGTGAATTCTCAAAGGAGGGGACACAAAGACTGAAAGCAGATGTAAACAGAAAATGAATCAAAATAAATTAAATACTGCAGCAGTCATGGAAACCTGGAAATTGTTTCGTCACTATATTTTTCCAAAAGCAAGTATTTACAAAAAGACTCCTTGGCAACAGCAAGACAATACTGAAAATTAGGGATAGCTTTTAGAACTATCAATTACATGCATAACATCTACTATGTCATATTAAGGATGCAATCTGGACATCTGTCCAGGGAAAATTTTTCTTTTTCCTTTGCGTTTTGCTACAGCATTTTTATTGCAATGCAAAGGGATAGCAGATGATGTGTTTCTTTCCAAAAAGGAGAAGGGAATGGAGATGGAGTCTACTTACAGACTATATATACTTTGCCAGTCATTTGAATGGGCAAGGAAGAAATTTGCTCCACAAAAATAACCAGCAAAACTAATATGATGATAAGAAAGGAAGAAAACTGTGGCCTTAGGTCAGAATGGGCTGTGACAGAGTAATTCTAGAGAGATCCTTGTGTTTCTTTCTGCCTGATCTCCTGTATCGCCTCCTTGTCCTGAATATTCTGTGGTTCTGCTGGTGATATTGTTGCATGCTTGTTGAGCTTGAACAGCTGAAAACAGATCCGCAGCAATGTAGAACCGCAGAATAATAAAATAGTTTGGGTCGGAGGGGACCTTTAAAGGGCACGTAATTCAATTCCCTGCCATCAGCAGAGACATCTTCAAGTAGAACAGGTTACTCAAGACCCAGTTCAACCTGACCTTGAATGTTTTCAGGGATGGGACATCCAGCAGTCTCTGGGCATTCCATGCTGGCCTCATTATAAAAGACCCCTTCCTCATATCTAATCTGAATTTACCCTCTTTTAGTTTAAGAATATTACCCTATCCTGTAGGTCTCAGAAGACATGTGAAAGTCTCTAAGCGGCAAGACCAAAGGTCTATTGGAACTTAAAAGAGTCACTAAAGAAGAGTCTAAGGGAATAACAATCTTTCCTCAGTGCTCTCAGAAGAGCTCTGAGTCTGGCTATGCTGGGCCACGCAGCTGTAACAGCTTCCACCCATGTGCTGCTGGAAGTGTGTTACACTCACAGAGGAAGTTTTGGATAGATTTAGTTTGTTTTACAGATGTAGACAGGGCCATGTACAGAGATGTTAGAGTCAGAAAGTCTCCTATAGCTCACAGAGAGTGAATTGCAGATCCTACATGTATCTAGCTGAATCCTAGGTCTGAATTTCCCGTGTTCAGGTTTTTTCTGTCATAAGATGTCCTGAATCATGCATGATGGACCTGGCTTTATGCTCCAGAGCTGAAGAACACTTCCTCAAACTAGCAAAGGTATTTCAATCCATCATGATGTTACTTCACTGCCCCCTTTTCTTGTTGATCCATGCACGTTAACTCTCCCACGTCAGAACCTGGGGGGCAAGGAAATTGACACCATTATCTTCCTGGTGAATCTGCATCTACGTGTTAGCTAACTGCGGGATTTAGAGCAGCTTTTCTACATTTATGAGTTGTTTATATTTTGTAGAGTGTAATTAGTATCACAGTCCAGTGTCTGTAACAACTAGGCTTCATGAAACTGCATGCTCATTAATGCAACTGCTATACGGGGAGATATTCTACACAGCCCATTTCATACTGATGAGTTTCTTTTGATCTCATTTGGTATTAACCACTATTACTTTCTCTCCTCAACAGCTTTTCTCAGTCTTTAAATTCCCTGATGCCCCAAATGTGTTAGCTGTACTCAGCACTTTAGTGCTGATCTGGAGATGCAATCTCCACTGGAAAAATTGGTTTGGGGGTGACATGGGTATTTACGCTAGCCAGCTAGAACAACTTTAAAATATGTGGGCTATTCTTATGTTTAGTTATTCATGTTCCTGACTTTACAGGTGTTCTGAGAAGAATTTGCCTTCAGTTTTTGTTTCTGTGTGTGCTGTGGCGTGAGTTCCAGGTAGTTTATATAAGAACATGGTATTGTCAGGCTATTGAGGGTGATGCATGAAATTACCAAACCAGTGAGAAATTGATTAAACTTAAAAATATAAAGAGCTTTTTGCAGCAAGCATTAAATTTTCAAGCAAATTCTTCTGACCTCTCCCTTGGACATGTCAGGTTTGGGAAGGACATCTTCATGACTTGGTCAGAGGTCTCACTCTTCAAATCTCTTCAATCACTCATGTACATGCTTGGAAGTAGCTTGAAAAAAATTAAACTGCTGGGAAGCTGCAATTGCTGACTATCTATGTCTCCCATTTTTAGCTAGTTGTTGTGGCTTGTGTGGTGGTTAGATTGTAAGTAGACTATGAATATGTAATTCTAATAGATTTTTCACTTTGATATTCAAGTAATCAAGTTTCCCACTTGAGAATAAAATTACCTATAAAAACAAAACCAGAATTTTTTTAAAGGCTTTTAAATTGAAAAAATCACATTTCTTCATCTAAAAATGGATAAATAAATAATTTTTTTGGGGGTATCTTTTTACACCTGAGATCACTTATCAAATGTGAACAAAGAGTCTTGCTTCTTGGAAAAGTTATTCTTAACCAAATAAACTATCTCTGTGTTTTTCTTTCAGTGATCATACACTCAGTTATGAGGATGAGACAGGAAACCTGCCTCTCTTCTTTGTTTAATCAGCCACACCACCATCCTACACCCTGATTTGGGCTCTGAGACATTCCAGTGACACGAGGACTGCTGACACAACATTTGAATTGTTTGTCTCATTTCAGAACAAAGCTGGACATCAGGATAAAGGAGCCTAAATATAGGAGGGTGCAATGTCTATCAGGAGGAATCTATCAGAGGGTGGTGAGGCACTGGCACAGGTTGCCCAGAGAAGTTTTGGAGGCCCCATCCCTGGAAGTGTTCAAGGCCAGGTTGGATAGCGCTACAAACAAGCTGGTCTGGTGATAGGTATCCCTGCCCATGGCAGGGGTGTTGGAATGAGATAATCTTTAAGGTCTCTTCCAACCCAAACCATTCTAGGATTCTATGATCCTATAATTCTGTGATTCTATGATCTTCTTCTGGAAAATAAGATGACCAATCTGTGATCCCTTTCACTGGCATGAGGGGCTGGCAAGCATTGCCATCAGTCCCTGCACTATCTGCAGACTGGCTTTCTTCTATTCATGATCTTTTGTAAATGCAAATCATGTCCAATTGTTTCTGATTTGGGACTGAATTATTGAAATGTGTTAACTCACAGAGTGACATTTAGTAAATAATAAGCAGATGATGAGCTTTTGGGTATAAACTTTACAGAATATGCATGCTAGTGTTTATGAAACATTCAGGAGCTGAGAGCACTTCCTCCACTGTCTAGAAGATGTGTAAATACTTCATACACTTATGAATGCATTTTCTTATTGTTTTTACTTTTTCCTTGAAATCAGTTCTGTATTCTCTATGCCGAACATAAAACATCAAATGCATTTTGATAGTGAAAATATTTGTTTCAGTGAATGGCAATCAGCCTCACATAGGCTGTTTTTTCCTGTTAAAAGTGGGCTGCTATTTCCTGTTAAAAGTGGAATGCCTTTTATTATTTGAAGGTTGTATTAGATTTTTAATCATATGTTGCTGTATAGTACTACTTAAATAGAACTTGAAAAATAATTCTTGTTTAGAGAATAAGTGAAGTTAAACGCATGGTTTCCATTTAATTAGACATTTTCTGCTTTAATAGTTTAATTCCCTGCCCAAATTCTATTTCCATAATCAAGCCATGCTTAGACTATTGACATACCATTACTTCATCAAATATTCACTACAATCTTTGCTTTCCAAAATTCTCATTACTCTAAAATTAATTGAGAATATTTGAATAATGCTGAAAGACAATGAAGTTGACAAAGTCATTGAGTAAAGTTCAACTGTCGAAGCAGCCCTGGTACTGTGAGTTTTACAAACAATGACAGGAAATGTTAAAAATACAGTAAGTTCAGTGAAAAATCTGTATTATTGTTTGCCCTGTAAATGCCTCGTGTCTCTCTTCATTACTCAAATGCATTACATGAAAGGTCTTACCATTAAAGCACTTATCAAATGTATAAGCCAAACATCACCGAAAGTTTTGAATATGCCATCAGCGAAGATAAAGATTTTTAACCATAAGGTTTATGAAGTGTCTCCTCAGATTATATTCCAATTTTATGAAAATCAGTTCTGGACAAAGGAGCATTTTGGGGCAGGAATAAGGAATTTCACTGCAGTATCTTTCTAGTGGAGCTAGTTCCAGTCTGCTGCTGTATGCAGTTTAACTCTTTCTGGATACTTGGGCTGTAACTGGAAATGTAGACAGGGATAAGATATAGGAAATGTTGTTCACCACCCTTAAATTATCATGAAAGGACATGGAAATATGTTTGGACTTAGAAACAGGCAGACTGACTTCCTGCAAAACTGCCCTAAACTGTAGCCAGATGTATAACAGGTGTAGAGGGGCATGGCACTCCGCCCTCAAAAATGTTCTAAGATCACCAGAGGAGAAAGAAATGTGGAAATTACAGCTTTATCGGAATTAAGAACCATCTGCACTCTGGATTATGGTCTTAATTCTCCTAGTTCCTGGAGCAGGCACTTGGCTATTTCAGAAGTCCCTTTCCATGTTTCCATGTTGGGGTTATGGCTCTCATGGACCATAAAATCTCATGGATTTTTTATCTTGAAAGATGAACATGAAATTCTTTTAACACAAGTAATAGCCAAGAGACCAATTCAAACTGGTGAGAAAACGAAAGAGTTGAGTTCACTGATGTGTTGAGGCACTTCAAGGTTGCTTTTTTACTGTCACTGGAGATTTTCACTACAGTCATCTTCTACTCATGCAGTCAGAATAATTTTTGTTTCATATTAGGATAATAGAGAAAGAACAGGTACACTTCAGGGTAGAGGTGTGTTTTGGAGAGACTGTAGAAAGTATTACTTTCTGAAATATAAACCATCCGTCTTGTGAACTTCTCTGGTAGCCTTTAAAGAAAAGGAGACCGCATATTTAGCCCAAAAATCTAATTTTCCATCCCTTTCTTTCTATTCTATTTTAAATTATGTTTCCAGTCTTCATAATGGTCTACTTCCTGGTCTTTAATTCTACAAAAGCACATTCTTTGACATGAGATTTTGTGACTCCATCTTTTAATCTTTTTCTCACAGGCTTTGCTAAAATTGTAACATGCTCAGGAAGGAAACTCAGCAAGTACCAACACACGCAATATATATATACTCATATATATATACACACTCACACACATATATATATATATGCATGCACAAATATATCTATATATGCATGCACACATATGCCAAGTTGCAGCCACAAAATGAAACAGGAAAATATACCATAGAGCCCGAGATTGTCTGGAACTATGAAGAACTAAGTGTTGAACACAACTTTTATCTCAAAGTTCCTTGATGTTTTTAGACATCTTAGGCCTTGGCTGTACAGCGCCAAACATTGTCAGGGCTCTGTGAGACTTGTTTCTGGAAAAGTCCTTAGACAACTGATTGCATTGGAAGACGTCTCTGCTTCTACACAGCGAGTGACCTCTCTAAGGGTGGGGTTTGTCAGGTACTTATTTTTCCTAGGATGTAACATTTGCAAAATATTCCTTGGGATAGTGCTGCCTTTGAGTGAGTGACACCGTCACATTCCCACTGACAAATTTATACAGAGACATGAATGATAAAGAACAAAAGTATTTTTCTTAAACCTGAAAATAGATAAAATGAACTGTTATATATGTGGGAAGGTTATATAACCTTCCTTTACAAATTCTATGTTAAGCCATGTTTTTTCCCTCTATACAAAAGTATCCCACAAAAACCAAATATGTGGTGAAACACCCACAATAATCCTAATGATTTTCTCATCATAACTATCTGACAGAAGTGAAATTATTTCTTTCAGGGGCAAAGGAGTGCTCTGGGCTCCCAGAGAGGACATGGTGCGCCAGCTCCAAAGAAGGAGACTGCAGCCACCCTCTCTCTGGCCTACTGACAACCACATGTCTGGTGGGATGTGAGGCTTCATGCCATCTTCACTAATAACAGGTCAATTGTTTGTCTGTAAAACTCCTTTGGATTCTGTGGAATTCGCTCTTGCTGCTTTCTGAGTGTTTTCAGAAGACAAGACTAATGATGCAACATAGAATGTAAACGAGTGGGCTGCCAGGAGAGAGCTTAGTGCATTTCTGTGTGATAAAGGACTGTATTTCTCCCTCAGCAGCCATTCAAAGAGAATCTGATTTCTTTTGCACTGGCAGAAGTCCTAGGCATCGCTGCACGATTGAAGCTTTCTGATGGGC
The DNA here is from genome assembly GCA_013398955.1 of Callaeas wilsoni. Lineage (NCBI taxonomy): Eukaryota > Metazoa > Chordata > Aves > Passeriformes > Callaeidae > Callaeas > Callaeas wilsoni. The sequence goes on from VWPU01007036.1 coordinate 242,439, forward strand.
TTTGGAATTTGAAAATATCTGGTTCTTGTAGCTCATAGACAGGGTTGAAGTAGAGGTACTAGGATGGGGGAATAAGAACAGGAAATAAGTGAAGAACGGTAACCCCAGTGAGATGTTTTGAGCAGCAATATAGACAGGTAGGAGATTATAGGCTGACATACATCTTCCAAATTTTGCCATTATGCTTGTCTAGTACTTTCCCCTGCAGAGCTAGTGTAAAAAACAGCTTGCACAGCTGTCATTCAACAAGCTGAACTTTGACTCACTAGAAAGCCCTTCATCTTGTTCTTTGGACCTTAAACTTATCAGTAGGTGGAAGAATACCTGGCTGATTCTTCACTGCAAAATTTGTTTGTAGGCTAATCGCTGAGATACTCTGTGTTATGAGTGAAGATTTTAAAGCTCTCTATTCCAATGACTGACTTATAATTTATACTAGTTACTGATGACATTTAAACAGTTTTAATATACATTCCAGATTAGGAATCTACGCAGAATCTGTCTCATGCTTCAACTCACGCAGGCATGCTGAGAAGAAATGGGTATATTTATTCTCTTACCTAGTGCAAAATGCATTTCACTTTATTGAGCCCCAAAATGTTGGCTATTGCTGTTGAGAACATTTCTCTACTCTGAAAGCAGATGCACAACTCTCCTTAGTGGCAATTTGTAGAAAAGGGTAATTGGACACCTTTCCTTCATTTTGCCTTAAAAGTAAAATGGGCATTGCAGAATGCACCATCTCAGGGCAGCCGCACAACCACCTGACTGATCACAGAATACTCGCATGGTTTGGGTTGGAAGGAACCTTTAAAGGTCATCTAGTCCAATCCCTCTGCAATGGGCATCTTCAGCTTGACCACCAGTGCTCTTTTATAAATGACACTTTTTCTTCATACCTGTCCACCCTACACAAGCATCTCTCTAAAATAAACATTTGTGTTTTCAGTTCTGTGCTCTCGGAACTGTCTTCCTCCTGCTTTCTTTATTTCCTGCTTGCTTCTAAACTAAATAGCAGAAACTATTTGGATAAGAGAAATAACACTACTTGATAACTTTTTGAAATAACAAAGAAACAATAATTTCCACAAGGCTGGTGTTGATACTATTTGATGCAGAAATGCTGGAACTGAGTCAGAGCTAATAGCAGCACAGTGACAGCCAGAGTGACTTGATAAATGACAGCTTTCTCTGACTATCTGTTCTCAGAGGAGCTCTCTCTGCAACAAGGATGTGCCTTCTGACTTCCCCCCATCACGGATGTGGAGGAAATAGTCTGTGACTTTATATGTACTACAGCTTCTCCCTCCATCTCTCCCTCCACTTGCTTTGCTCCATCCTTCCACATCACTAAATTATTTCAGCCCAAGCCTCTCTTGCATGGCTCCTGCCAAAGGCAGCTGCTTGCTAAACTGAAAAGCTGAAGGAGAAGTTTCGATATTAAAATAATTCCTGTGTTCCTGTGGCAGTGACTTGGAAGGGATGTGGTGCTGCCTTTTCTGACCTTCCCATGATGGATTCATTAGTCTTCCTGGAGGTGCCAGAAGATCAGCAAAATACTTCTCCTTTTTGGCTGTCCCCAGACAGTGTTTCTGAGCACAGTGAAGTCATATCTTTGATGGAAGATATGACTTGAATTTCAACAACTTATTGCTGTTTCACAGTATTTATTTTAAGAAAAAGACAGAGGTTACCTCAGCCCATTTTGAAATTGTGCATAAGAAGCATCTGGAAGAACATACAGGCGCTTCCTTAACTGACTGTGATGCGACCTTCAGCCATGGGAGAAACCACACTGCCTGTGTTGTGCAGAGCTCTTCTGGCAGATGTGCAAGGCTGCCAGGGGTTTCATTTAGAAGGGAAAGTGTAAGGCTCTGCAAGGAAGGATGGGCTCTTCAGAGCTCCCTGCATGGAGAAGCATTTTTTCAGGCAGAGCTTATGAGGCAATCTGTACCATCATACCAAGGATTTCATGGACACTGTGCTGACATCTACACCGCTACTGAAAGGAGGATAAGAAGCAGGAATAAGGAATAAGTGATGTGGATGTTTAGAGGTCCAGGGTTGGAGTTTTCCCCACTCTACTCATTTGTTTAGCCATATGGATATGCCTTGTGGGAGCCAGCCCATGCCCAAAGGCCAACAGAGTGATTAGGGAAGAAACACAGGGTGAGGTCCAGGAAGCAGAGGGAGCAATCTGAGTGAAGAGGATGGCTGAAAACAGCCTCATAGTGACACAGGCTTGATTCACTCTGTCTTTGCTTCTAGATGTGTTTAATGAACAACTCTAACAAACAGAAAGATAACAGAAATGGAATCTGCAGAGAGGGTCCAAATGGAGGCTGAAAGGATGCTAGGACAGAGGCAGCAATGGTGTTTATATATCAATCATCTCACTGGTCTGATGAAGGGAAGCTTCAGAGGGGAGGCTGGAGGAGCAAATCTGAAGATTTTGCTCATTACAGAGCTCTTTTTCGTTTGTTTGGGTTTGTTTTTTTTTTTTTAAACTATTTTTGCTTTGACCTTTAGGGGCATTTTTTTCCCTATTTTCTTCCAAAATGAAGAAAGAGGAGAAGCCGTTCTGTTCCCCTGGATGTCTGCCCTTAGCCAGGGCAGTTTCCCAAGGGTTCTTGGCCTTGGGAAGTGCCAAGTAACTAAGTGAGGACAGCTGGGCAAGAGCAGAGATGGGATGTTAAACTGCAGCTTCTGTTTCCTGAATAAATCTTCTACCATCAAGACAGCCTCATGTAGGGATTTAAGGTCTCTGCCTTTCCTCTTCTAAGGCTGTTCTTTCTATTAACTGAGGTGGTGAGAGGAAGGCAACACAGAAATGTTCAAGATGTTTTGTTTTCTCTTCTAGACACACAATCATGACAATTAATTACTGATTAGAGTATTGGAGCCAATGTGGAATCTATTTGTCTCATAATCTTACTACTCATTCCAGTCTCCCCATATGGAGGTCTATCTGTTTCATTTTACAATCTACATGGGGATAAATTATCTCTAAAAGTGCCCATTTTCCTTTATCAGCTGTAACAGAGACTCTAGTGACTGGTTCAGAAGGATGAAGATATCTACGTGAGTCTCAGATTAATCCTTTTTCTCAAACATTGATTAATTCTCTAAGCCTATAGTCCAAAAAAATTGGACTAAATACTAATGAAACCCAAATTCTTTCACAACCTCCTGTTTGCCTGGCAATTTGTTAGCATGCTCATCCTAGGTGTACTTCCAGACTTCCTCTTTATCAAAAGATGTGAACTGAGACCCTTCGATTGTGAGTTAAAAAGTAAATGTTTCATTTGATTTAATCTTTAAAGAAAACATACCTTGCCATCAGATGTGACGTTCTTTGAAGCTATCAATTCAGTAATATTAATCAATCAATCTTTTTAATTGGAGCATGCATTGTAAAGAGAGGGATAACTCTTATTAGCTGAAAAGCTATAGCTGGAAGAAATGAACTGGCTTCTGACAAGTAGGTTTGTTCTTTTTTTCTATGGCTTATAAAAAACCCCTCTGTGCAGAGCTGCTTCTATATCCACCACAACTATTACCGGTCTTCTTTGGAGTGTCTTTTCTATTAATTCCATGCCAAACACTTTTAAGTTATCAAACTTTATTCTAGCCAGTCTTTCTCTCTGAGATAAAATCTCCAGGAGAATTGACATTATCTGTGCCCATATGGCCAGAAAACTTGTTTTTTCTGGTTTTTTTCATCAATTGATTGACTATGACTTTTCAAACCCACGGAATTCTTGATATAGAAAGTCAAGCCGCCATAAAGTATCAGTCTATACTATTGTAGTCATACTGATACAATTCATCATAGGCTTAGTTTTAAACTGAGAGGCATGACTCTTCTTAACAGTTATTCTGGAATTAGAAAAGTCATTTTACTTTGGTTCCACTTTGGTTCCACATCACAATTTATGTCTTTAAACTGTTAGTAGTATAATTACATTTGTACAACCGTTCTGCTTAATTTCCCTGAATCAATAAAACTAGTCTGACCTGCACAAGATACAAAGTTGAGACAATTAGAGTAACATCAAAGAATGTCACAAATTTTTATTTCCAACGTAAGTTTTCTAAATATTGTCATTAAGACATGCTATTAAATTTTAACTTAAGCAAATATTTATTATATTCATGGTGTAGGGTTTTATATTTTCTCATCGATAGTAATAAACTCAAGGACTAGTTAAATCAGCATACTGATCTTTGAAATAAAATAATATGCGTGTCCATGTATGTGTGTGTGTATTGCGAATGCAGACATAATTTCAAATATTTAAGTAGTGGAACATCTTGACAAGACCTGATGGATTTGTTATTCCTCTTTAAAGGAGATTATTCAACTTAAGCACCGTCTTTTTCAATACGCTTTTATGGTTCATCCTAATGGAAATAATAACACTGAATAGCTGGATAGCAATTCACATATTCAAAGCACTGTGCAAACATTAAGTAATACAGTTACACAACATCTAAATAACTATAATACTGGCTGTCAAGGCAGTGAAGAAGCAGACAAATGCAGAAGACTGCAGGCGGTTCTGGAATGGATTCTGTAGCGAGGAGGGAGGGAGCAAGATCCCTCCCAGCAGAGCGAGGTTCGGCGTGCCAGTACGCTCCAGGTTTGTATTGTTCTGTTTCAGCCACCTGCAATGCTGTGTTTAAGGTGTTAATTAGCAGGTAGCAGATGCTGGTCCTTTGCCAGTTCTGCCTTGGAAGTGTTTTTCTGCTGTGCATCAAAATGCAATGATGCCAATTCCAGGTTTCCAGTGACTGGTTTCCTATTGAACATCTGGGCATAATTCTGGCTACTGACATTTTCAAAAGTTTTTTTCTCTAGTCTTCCTTATTTTCTCCTCCTGTTGTTGTGAATTTTTAAAACAAGCTGCTGACAAGAATGCAGAAAAAACCCTGTTTTGGTGTCTCAGGTGATGGCACTCTGTCACTGTCAACTTTGTGTTTTTTCTGGTCTGTGTCAAGAATGTGCTGATGAATTTATTGGAATGTTTGAAAGATACAGTTGGAGACATTTGATTCTTCACAGCCTTCTGTTAATTTCCTGGTTTAGAAGTCAGTGCTGCTGAAGTCTGTTAAACAGCAGCAGATTTTGCAACAAAACCCTCTGTTCTTTAAGGACCCCAGCTGTAGTCACATTGCCAATAGTGACAAATGTACTTTTTTTGTTCACTATACCCTGAATGGATGAGAAAATAATCTATTTTCCTGCAACCATGACTATGCCTGACTCCTCTTTGCCACATCTGATATACCATGCTTCAATTATAAACCAATCTGAAGGTCATAAAAGCACTGAATGCTATTTCAGTTTAATTCTATCACAGAAGAATGGGTCCAGACTTTTGGCCTTCGAGGGCAGGGGAAAACTTTTGTTTTCCATGCTAATTTCCATACTTAAAAATACAACTTCCTCTTGTCTTTAGGAGCCATCTTTCATTGTAAACGTTCAAAAGTGGTGTATGAATATGATTGTGCACACAGTTTATGAATAGATCACTTCACACGCATTTGAAATAAAGCAGCAGTTGCTGGGAGATGCGCAAGTGTTTAGCCTTGAATAGAGCTCTGCAGACCAATTCAGAGCATGTCAAACTCATACTCCCTTGCTTGTGAAAGGTAACATATCTTTAAAGAGCGCATTCATGGTTGTTCTGTTCTTACCACTTATTTAAAAACAGGCACCTGAGAACATGCCAGCACTCTTAGTGCATTGCGATATTGTTTTTCTAATTAGTAAATATCTACTAGTAAAAATTGCTAGCAATTGGTTGGTTTCTATTACTCCTCCCTGCGAGGTTTTTCTTCTCATTGCAGAACTGAAGAGTTTGTGTTTTGAATGCAGTGTTAAATTATATTTATGTGTGTAATTGTAGGAGAGCAATAGGAAACACAAAAAATTGAACTTAAATTTTCTTTCTGAATATTGACTTCCGACATCTTGAGAGTAATTCTGTCAGACTCCAGTGATCTATGTTTTGTGAAGCCGTTTTGTGAAGCTGATCTTCAAATTTATTTTAACCTTTGATGACTTCACTGAGTTTCCAAAAACTCAGCTCCTGTCTTGACGCATTTCAATGCTGTCACCACCATTTGGCTCTCCAAAACCACATTTGTGCCCTCACACAATGTGCCTCTTGAAATCGGTAATGATGAAGCATTTCTAGGTTTGTCGTTGAAAACCAGCAGATGTCGCAATTTCCCCAAAAAGAGCAGGTTTCTCTCCAGTCTTTTGAAACTGCTGAAACTTCTTAGGTATTTTTGTGCAGAATTCCATACAGCAATAATTCTGTGTTAGGTAAGTTATTGTTGAGCAACATGCTCCAACCATCAGCTCTCTTATGTACTCTCACTTTTAAGTAGAATATATTGATATGAAAATATCCCAATTTTATTTGCTGAAACATAGGGGAGATGTTGCTGTGATGCTGAACACCCTAGGACTGTGTCGGCGTCTCAGGTTGGTTGCTCTACAGAGGCATTTTCTGAGTTTTACTGCCACTGAATCCAGTTAGTCACATTTGATGTCTGAGCTCTCCTTTTTTTGCTGCTCAGACGTCTGTCCAAAATGGTTAAATGGATTCCAGTTAATGAGATGCTGCACTAAGGGAATTAAGTAAATACTTTTGTATAGTAATGAAAGTATAACTGATGGACTATGCCTAGTAGTTAAATAAACTAAAATTTTTCTTATCTAACTTTAGCTACTTAAAAATTTGATAGTTTGTCTGAAGAGGCTGTTGTGCCTCCTTCTGCAGTTAAGGGAGAAAAGCAAATGTGTTTGAGGGCCATGTCATCTCTCCCTATGACAAGTGTTTGAAAAATGTCCTATGGAGATACCTGTATCTCTCTGTTAAGCGTAGAAGTAATTTAAACTGCTGTTTCAACCTTGATGATTACTTTGAAGATGGTTAGAATTAGATGTTGTTAATAGGAACAAGGAGCAAACACTATTCTGCTTTACTTTTTTGGTTGCAGCCTGTTTTTAAAAACGATCAGACAGTGGTGTTCCTGATCTCCATCAGCAGTAGCTAAAGAGACAATATTCATCCTATTGAAGCTACGCAAGTACTTGTGGCTCTGTTGAAATAGTACCTAAGCTCCTGCTTAAGCAAAGAGCTCATCCAAATTGAATCCTTATCCATATGCATCCCTAGACTTGCACTAAAGAAAATAAAAAAGCCCAGTGGAGATACAATTTAGCTTAAAAAAAAAATCAGCAAGTGTTGATTTTTCAGTTTTTGAGATTAGTTTTACCAGGAAGAGAGTGAAAAGCACTTAACATTAGCAGTCTGAGATTCAGGCCTATAGACTGAGCTGGCTGTCTCAGCTCTCCCTGTAATCCATGGAGAATAAATGAAGGCTCAAAAGGAGTCCGTGCTCGGATGGAAAAAAATGTCATCTCCCTCTCTTACCTGTAAAAAAAATTTATAGGAGTATCTTGCCAGCTAAAGTTAGGTAGGATGAATCCTATGAAATAAAAAATAAATAGAAAAAGAGAGAAAAAATATTTAAAGAAATCTAGGTGCTAAAATAAGCATATGCATCTACCATATTTTTATACTCAGAAAGAAATTGCCAGTTTGAGCTTTTAGGGGGCTAATGCAGACAAAAAGCCAAAATAATAATGAAGATGCATCCTCTACAATAGACTGGAACAACAGAAAAAGTTTCCAGCCTGTGGGATGCCAGATGATGAGTCGAGAGCAGAGATAAGCTGGAATTTGTTCCTCCGAGAGTTCCATATGACAGGCTGGTGTTTCTTCCCATTTACATTTCAGGCAGCATTAAAAATGGAGGGGGAATGGGGGAATGTGTACCCACTAAAAAAACTCCTGGAATGTTTTGCAATCAATACCCAAAATACAGGTGTCTGATTTGAAAAAAGACCCCAAAAACAATAGACCAAAATAATTGCAGAAATCAGGAGAATTTCTTGCGAAGTGTATTAGGGAATCAGCCTGACCTCAGATAGGGTCTGTGCACTGCATGGATGTATAAAAATGTGCAGTATTGCAGAGAGCTCCTGCTGACATTCAAAACTCCCCACTTCTGACCTGCTCCCACTGGGAAATGACAGTGCTGCCAGAGCAGCTGAGTTAAGTGGTTGCTGTGAGTGTGGCTCTTCTTGACAGAATCAGTCCATATTAATTTCACTGCACTTTCTGCAGGCATGAGACTGGTTTGTAGTATTTTAAATTAGATTTCTGAGCTTGATTAGTTTGAATTTGTTAACTGTACCTCTTGCTTCAGCAGTGGAGGAGCCAAGCATCTTAGATTTCTGTCTATCTGAGTTTTAACCACTGAGTGAATGCTCAGTTCTGCAGATCTGTGTGGAAGCTGAGCAGTTCATGCAGTCATCCTTGGACCTTGTGGATAGCATATGGGTCTGGCACTGAGATGTCTTTTCCAGCTATGATTTTGGTGCTTGTCTGCTGTGTCGTGTGGGTTATGCCAGTCAATAAAGTGCATTGCTTCATCTGGAAGCTGGTGGCAAAGGTGGGATTGCTTTATGGCCTGACTGAGATGGGGAGGACAATGGGATGGGATGGGATGGGATGGGATGGGATGGGATGGGATGGGATGGGATGGGATGGGATGGGATGGGATGGGATGGGATCTTCTTTCTTTCTCCATCACAGCAGCCGTGGCTGTACATGAGAAGGAGGACAGGACTATGAGGTACAAGAGATGGCGTGTGATGAGGAGAGGAAATTGTCGCTGTAAGGGAAAAAGGGGCCAAATGGACAGAGAAGACATGGAGAAGTGACACTACCTGACCCACATATTTCTCCATAGCTGCCACCTTGCCCTCTACACAGCAGGAGCATGGGACATGAGGAAACAGCCAGCTGCAGCTTCACTTCCTGAAGTTTGCCCTGGAATCAAGGCTAAGTGTACTGGGCTGGATGTCTGCTAAAAGCAAATATTGGGGAAAAGCAGGTTTTTAGTATTGCTAGATAAAACCAAATAAAATTTTAGCTGTGTGAACTTCACCCGAGAGACTTAGCATCTAGAGCCAGTTAGAGAGGCAGAATAAATGGGGAAGCTTCATAGTGAATTTTTTAATTCAGGAAAATTGTCCTAGTTCAAAATCAAAGGTAAGAAGTTTATATTTTTTTCTATCCCTCTGCCCATAGGCAGTCATGTTGCTTAAAACATCTTAGTACTCAAAGTGAAGGAAAAGAAGCAATACCTGGCAAAGGTCATGTATTCAGCATGGCTGCATGCTAGGAGTGCAGTCTTTGGGGTGCCTCAGCACCTCCTTTCCTCTTAGCTGACGTTGACACTTCTAATCCCTCCCTTTCAAACACTCAAGAAATTTTGTGTCATTGTCACATGCCTTCCACTTCTGCAGCCTTCTCTGGATTGCCTCGCCTCGCCTCGCCTCGCCTCCCCTCCCCTCCCCTCCCCAACAGAAGGTATAGAAAGCGTGACCACATTATGACCAACCACTCTTTTTAATGTTATTGTTGGAATCAAACGTGTACAGGGGGTATTTTCCTGGACTGTTGAAAAAGGAGGCTGCTGTGCTCTGGTTTGATACTAGCAGGTCAGGTTTGCACATCATCTTCTACATTCCTTCTGAAGTATCATTGCTAAAAATGCTATTTGGAGAGTGAGGTCTGTTTTGTATAGATTGTTATTTAAAATACTGTGGTCTGCAAAGAAATAACTTCCTCTTCGGCATTTCTACACTGGTTGACCAATATTTATTTTTTAATTCCTTATTCTCATTTTAACGACAGGAATTTCAAAATAAATTGCCTGGACTTGAAGGCTTAGTCACATCAAGTAACTCCTAAAGTACTACTCACGCAGTCAGAGGTAGAGTTGTACCTTTGAGGCACCTGGCAGCAGCTATAAAAAGAGATGCATCTTATTGTTACGATCAGACAGGTGGAAAGTTAAATGAAAAATGAGGCTGATTTATGAAGGCGTCATATCAGGGAAAACTCGGCAGCAGATGGAAAGAATCCTTACAGGTATCTGAACAATGTGTGACAATGCAGTTTTTATATTCTTGATTCTTGAAAAGAAAGTGTACTTCAGAGCCATGGGGAAAAGGAAATTCTCAGAGTTAACTTGGAGTCTCATTAAGATGTCTGTTGAAGGTCTAAACACCACTTTTTTTGTTTGGTGTTTTTTTTTCTCTCTATTTTTAAAATAACACCAATATCCTCTTGCACTTCTCCTCACCTTACAACAGCCTTATGCAATCATATCCTTTATGAGAGAACTCTATAATCACGGCCTGATTCAAATCCCCCTTTTCCCCTTTTAATTCAAACCAGGTATTGTATTGGGTTTTGGTGGTGTGGGACTGCAGTAGTGTCTTCTGTGAGGAGCTGCTGGAAGCTTCCCTCATGTCTGATGCCAGCCAGATGCAGGACGGACTCACCACTGGCCAAGGCTGAGCCCAGCAGCAGCGGTGGAAGCACCTCTGAGGTAACAGATGTAAGAAGGGGAAAAACTGAGCAGCATCAGCAAGGGAGTGGAGCAAGAACGTGTGACAGGAACAGACCCCAAGGTCAGTGCAGAAGGAGGGGCAGATGGTGCTCCAGGCACCGGAGCAGAGATTACCCTGCAGCCCATGGTGCATGGGATGGGATGGCTCACCATGGCTTGAGGGGGTGCATTCCCCTCGGACCACGGTGAGGCAGCTGTGCCCCTGCAGCCCACGGATGTGCAGGGTGGAGCAGAGATCCACCTGCAGCCCCTGGAGGATCCCATGCTGGAGCGGCTGAAAGCTTAAAGGAGGCTGTGACCCCATGGGAAGCTCGTGGGACTCACATTGGACCAGTTGGTGGAGGACTGTCTCCTGTGGGAGGGAGCTGAGGCTGTAGCAGGGCAAGAGTGGGAGGAATCCTTCTCCTGAGGAGGGAGGAGCAGCAGAGACAATGTGTGATGAATTGACCACAGTCTCCACTCCCTGTGGTCCTGAGCTGCTGGAGGGGAGGAGTTTTTAGGAAAGATGTTTTTAAGATTTAGTTCTTATTTCTCATTACCTTACTCTGATTTTATTGGCAATAAATTGAGTTAAAGTTGAGTCTGTTTTGCCCATGATGGTAATTGGTGAGTGGCCTCTCCCTGTCCTTATCTCCATCCACGAGAATTTTGTTGTTTTTTTCCCTGCTGAGCTGAGGAGGGATAGGGCAATGTTGGTGGGCACATGGTGGCTAGTCAGGGTCAACACTTCACAGCTGTTTTTAAGAGCCCTTCATTCTGGAAATTGCCTACTCACTAATGAGAACTGTTTTTCTGATTTTTATTAAATCTGTCTTCTCACTCCCAAGTCCAGGCTGACAGAAACTATTATGTACATCATAATGTTTTGTTTCTAGCATTATTTTTTCTCGAGCTTTCTGTTATTTTTTATATTATTAATTTTTTTTTGTCTGCCTGCATAGACTGGGTGAAATTTTTTTGAGAGAGGTTCCTTTTGGTCAGAAAAATGTTGATTTCACAAAATTTGCTGTTTGTGAGAAAGCAACTTTTGTGGCAAGGCTTTTAGTGAGAGATATGACTCCAACCTTGCGTAGATTTGACTCTCATATCATAGAAAGAGCAAGCACTCCACTGCAAACTATCAACCAGCCAAGCAAATAGCTAGAACCTGAGACCAACTTAGTTCTATAAATAAAAAAAAAAGAAAAAAGCATTATCTTTTTCTCTGTATATCAAATCAGCTTATTTCCCAGAGGCCTATTGGCTATTCTATTACACAGAGATTTGTCATATCAAATAAATATAAATTCCTGCATACTTATGATGCTCCAAGGTTATAGAAAAGACAAAGATTATAGGGAGACGAAATAGCTTGTATTAGAGCAGACGGCAAACTTTAAGGTACATAAACTTTCTTCAGTTCTTTGCACTCCTGAAATGTGCTTGTTTTTTTTTTTTTTTTTCTAGCTATAGTATTTGGTTTAATAAAAGATATTGTTTCTGTTGACAAAACTTCCCTTGTGGAAAAGTTTGTCTCTTTCTAGTCTGCTGAAGCAGAAAGAAAACCCAAAAAACCAACAAACTCACAACAAAACCGATATCTCAAGCAAGTGCTGCTTTTCAAGCAGACTGTCTTGACTTTTGGAATTTGTGAAGACCTTCATCGAGCCTTTGCTGTTCTCAGCAGGAGAGGAGTTCAGAAACATTCCAGTTCTCACTGTGCCTCTGGACTGATGGTGTTTCAGTTAGATCTGAAATTAGATGAAACGAGTTGAGTTCTTCAAGGCTATCAAAGCATACAATAAACCCATTGCACACACAAGAGAATAGGAACACACAACACCCAAAGCAGAAATTTTATTCTCAGTGGCATGTTGCCTCAGAAGCCAATGGATTCTAATGGCCAAAGTAATTTTAAGTTCCCATTGCTCACATTTACATACAGCTCAAATTACCAGAAATTGTAAATTTCTTCAAACAGAACCAGTTCTCAAAAGAATAATTCTTCCATATTCCTTTCTGGGAGAAAACCCACACTCAGGGCAAGGAAACACAGTGAAGTTTCTAGAGGACTTATAAGGGGTAGCACATACCTTCAAGAATGATCTTGTAGAGAACAAATTGGGGTCTGGGTACACAGTGTGCCATATCCTTACTCTAGGTTGCCTCCTAAGGCAACCTGAACACCATTAATTTGTAAGCAGATCCCTGCTGCAGCAAATGGCGCATGCAGCTCATCAGTAGTAATTGAAGCCTGTGGGAAGCTGGCCACCAAGGAATATCAGCTTACATGCTCCTAGCCATACTATCCTGGCATACACAACTTTTTCTGCTGGCTTGTGTGTGTGTTTTTGCTGCATCTACCCCAGAATATGGACAGCAACAAAGCAGGCAGAAGCTGGGTATGTGCAACCCTTGATCAAACTGTGCTGGGAGCTGAGAAGGTGGTGCCTTGCCTTTTTGCTTCTGAGATTTTGCTCTTTTAGAGAAACAGTAGAAAGACGAATTGGGGGATATTATCCTATAGATCATAATAAGAAATGACTGCCTTGCATTAGGTAAGGTATTGTGAGTAGCTGGGATGTAGCTAGGTAACAGACTACTCACAAACACTTGTATAAGGAGAGCTCAGATAGTCCTCAGTTTAGCAAAAAAGTTTGCTGTTTCCTCTCCCCTCCCCACCCCCAAGTATCTAATCAAGAACAGCAATCAAGAGATCTATCTAATCAAGAGGTTCTACCTTTACGCCTGAGTGGTAGCAGCACTCCTGTGTGCAAGTAGCTTTGTAAATCCATGATTTCCATAATGAATGTCCTGTTTTGGATTAGCATCATTCCCAGCAGATTTGGCTACCAGTAGTGCCCATGCTCTTGATTTTTGCTGGTCAAATCAATGGTTGAAGCAGAGGAAGGTATGAGGGAGGCTGAAGTGGGAACTTACCTCATCTTTCTATGTGGGCTTGTTTTTTGGGATACAATATCCTGCTCTGGTTGCTTTCTGGTTTTTATTGAGACTGCCCTCCAGGAAAGCTGCCGCTGTCTCCATCTCTTCTATCTGCTAGCTATTCAAACTCAGCCCAGAAGTCCAGTTTTCTTTAGTCTAAAGTGCTCTGTGATCTGAAAGCAAAGCATTCATGGGACTGCTTACCTTTCAGAGGGAAGGAAAAGTAAACCATTAAATATCTGTTCAAGGAGTACTGTACATAGTAGACAGCAAATAAGATGTAGGTGAAAAAAAATAGTGTAAATTTTGTGTTAACGACTCAACAAAGTCATAAGGAGATGCATTTCAATTTCACAGTCAATTTTAATCCTGGTGTTTCATGTTGTTTTTGTGAACATACCTGTGGACCTTTCACGCTAAGCATTAGGATTAAGGAACAGAATTACAGAAATTTTAGTTGATAAAACATGACAAATCTAAAGTTTGCTGATAAGTGGCAATGGTCATAAAGAAACTACTCTCTATAGCTCCTTAATGTATATTATACCACCTGGCAAGTCCAGATGGTTTTATGCAATCATCTATATCCTCCAAGAAATTTATGGACTTGAAAGCATTCAGAGCAGCGTCCTGGTAAGAGAAAAGGAATGAACCAGGTGCATTAGAGATCAGAAACAGACCAATGATTAGGTCTGGTAAAACCTGGGGTGTTTTTGGAACAGATTGCAGATTTCACTGGTAAGACCAAAATGCAGAAGGGATCCTGACAGAACTTACATCTGCAAGGGGAATTATGCTGCAACTTGGTAAGCACTACACTTCTGCTTTCATCAGCCTTTTAATCTAGTGGAAGCTGCTTGAGAGGATATGGTACTTCACCGGAGTCAGCCCCATTAAGAGGAAGATGTCTGAGCCTACCAAATGCTGGAGGAATGTACCTATGAAATCCATTTCTCTCATAAGGATTTGGATGCATACTGGGAGACTGGGGCAGGCTTGCAGCTGCAAGAGGAGGTGCTTGTGGCATTTCCTCCCAGTACTTAATAATAAGAATATGTGATTTGGATATTTTCCTGCCTCAGAGGATAGGAAACAGTATCATCAGCAACCTGAACCACAGCCTTATGCACCAAAGGGGGTATTTTTCTATTCTATATATAAAAACTGTTTCACTTTAATAGAGTAGCCTGATATTTAATGAGCTAGAGAAGAATGAACAAGGCTATTGCCTTGTGGAAAAGTGTCACCTGTAGGGGGGGGTGAGGAAGAAAAAAGAGAAGTTTTATTTACTGATGTAGCAAATGTGTAATTTATATCACAGAGTTTTTCTCTTTAATGTGCATTTATGGTATCATCAAAGTGAAACAATCTGCTAGAGGATTTTGGCAAATTCTGCAGGTAAGGTTTATCCCAGTGATAAGAACAGTTGCCCAGAAGGTGAAAATTTCAAATCCCTGAAGACAGACTGGGATAATAACAACAATCCTTATCTAGGCAAGTTCCCTTACTGCTGAGCTGCTAAAGAAGGAGTGAGATGACCTCCTCCTTCTGCAGGTTTTTTTACCACCCCTTCCCCCAGGGCTTGACTTCAAAGCAAAGGGATGCTTTGAGACTGTACTGCAGAGGGTTGGACTGGTTTCTGAAGACAGGGTAGGTGTCTATGACCAAGCTGATGATAAAGAAACAGAAAGATTTCTCAACTTCTATTTAATTTTGTGAGTACTCTAAATAATCTCTTCACACTTCCCAGCCTGATCAGGAAATTTTGTGTGTGCTTGTGTCCTCCCCTAAGCTTAAGCAGAGTTTCTCGCTCTGGAGTGGTTAGACATTTTTACCTAAGCATCTTTGAAAAGTGGAGAGCCGTGTCACTCCTCTGCAGCTGGATCCAGTCATCTTCCTCAGCAGGTGCCAGGCACCTCTCAGCAAGCACAAGACCCTCCAGAACTGAAATCAGATTAAAAATATACAGCTGCCACAGGAGGAAAGGACACAGTCTTCCACCCAAACATTTCACAAATGGCTCGTTAGCTGAAAAAATTGCCTGTGAGGTGGAAGCCTTGGGGATCATACAGCCCATCTCAGCTGCAGTCTCCAAGGGCAGTCTAGTGCATAATTGATATTTAGGGAGATGATGTAGCATTTTCTGCTAGCTTGCATCTGGTAGGACAGAGCTTCTCATGCTTTCAAGGTATGCTTTTAAAACTGCATAGCAGCATTTAGTATAATGACAGCATAAACCTGCACAGCATTTTAAAAAGTGAGTACCAAACCTTGCAATGACTTGCCTAAGGGGAATTTATACAGGAAAAAAATACAAATAATGCCAGTACTTTGTAACTGCACACTCTGCATTTCAACTAGCATCTAATGTGACAAGGGAATTATTTGTTGTGATTTTTTTTCTTCTTTTTCAAATGCAAATTTGAAGAACTAGGCCTTATTCTGACCTCTGCTTTGGATTCCTAGAAATTAAGAAGTCAATTTTTATAGTTTTCCTTAAATTTTGAGAAATCCCTGTCTGAAAACAGGCTTTCTTTTGTTGTGACTCTTTTGAGAAAGAAAATCCAATAGTGTAGTAATGTATGTGCATCCAAAGCACACAGAGCTGGTGTTAGGACTCTACATGGTAGAGCTGGAAGGAGACTGCAACATGAGATACAACTCCAAAGTGCAGTTTCTTAGAAAGTGTTCCTGGATGGACTAATTATTTCTCAGATTGTGGGTTAGAGCCCCTAAAATATGAAAAAGAGGTTAAGCAAGATGTTGAGATAGGGGAGTTTAGGTTATGTATCTGTGCTTATAAGGGTAATATATAAATAGGAAATCTTCGTGCTGTTGTTGAAGCCTCTGAGTACCTGAAAATGCTCTTTGCCTAAGGCAAGCCACAAGAGAAAAGAAACAATCTGAAAATCTACTTATGTGAAAAGACCTTGAGAAGGAAAATCTGTAGAGAGTTTGGGTGTTTGCAGGAAAGGTGCACACTGGGAGCTCTATACTTATTCCATTCTTGCTGATGTTAGACATAAATACGTGACAACTTCCTTAAATTAAGTCACGCAACATTCTTTTTCTATTTAACTACATACCTAAGGAAATAGAATGAAGATGGAAAGAGATCATAAAATGAAATGAACCGATCTTTTTCTTCAACATGCACCAGGTCTGTACCTAGAGATCCCTGAGGGAACTCTTGTAGATATCTCATCACTCTATCATTGATTCTATTGCTTTAGTTGTCCCACTGTCCTAGTGAAACCACATCTTTCAGAGTCTACTCTAAACAGTAATCATTTCTTTAAAAATAAATAAACTCATTTAAAAATAAATGATTTAAGAAAAGGGAATAGTTGACTAAGTGTATATAGAACTGTTTTGAAAAAGCACATTAAAGAAAGCATATGACTAGGAACAATATTTGCTATGAATATAAGTAATAAGTATGTAATAATAAATAGTAATAACTAATCAAATGTGTTTATTATAAATCTTTACATATAACAAGCCCTATGCACATACTTTTTGAGGTTCTTGCATTTTGAAAATCTATAAAAATGATCCATGTTTTTTACTGAGGTACTCAGTTTTTATTCTTATACTACATACCTATGCAAAAAGGGCTGTTTTTCAAGCTTTCATGACTGTAGGCAATCCTTTCAGAAATTCTGGGTAAGATTTAAAGGATAAAAACCATATATCAATGTGCATAATTTAAACTATTGTTTGCTTGTTTGTGAAGGCTGGAAATAAAGGTAGCAATGTCTGATGAAGCTAACTTGACCAGCAGTAAAGCCTGTTGACTAGTCTCTTGTTTCAAAGATCAAAATAAACAACCTTCTCGAACTATAAAATTATTTCAAGGGGTTCCATTCAAATATGTGGCTTGTTGAAAACAAGAACTTCTGGAGCCTTCTCTCATTCCTGTTTCAGGAGTGGTTGAGGCACCAGACAATTAAGGAAAGTGACATCAGTCCCCTCCCTGAGACTTCCTTTGTCCCACCCCTGGAACTCTCCCTTGAGGTGTTGTCCAGGCTCACAATACAGTCACTTGGGCCTTGTCCCTTGCAGTTTTATCTTGTTCTTTAGCAATATAAGCTGTTTTATTTCCTCTCAATGGGCCTGGACTGACGGTAAATCCTTGTGTCCTTGCCCCAACAACTTTTAATCTAAATGCAGAGTGAACATGACAGTGGCAATCCATATCAAACAAAATGTCTGAGAAAAACTGGTAATTCATTGTGTTTGGATAGAATGTGAGTGACTTTCTAAGATGCTCAGAGCCAGGTCATCCTCGGATATAAATCCATTTACCATTAACTTCATTGAACTTGAACCAGTTAATGGCAGATGGAGGTCCAAGATATTTATACCTTTGCAGAGAGTATGTTGCCTCTGGACAAGAGTTATTCCAGCTCTGTGCTGGTAGAGGGTCTTGAGCAGTAGGTCAGGCCACAGCTGAACCTCTGTGTAGTAGATAATATTTTATTTCAAATGAGTGCTCAGAACCTCAGACTTCAGCAGCAGTCAGATGGTTCAGCTCCTTGTCCACAGAGGCCAGATCCACATGGATATCACATTACTGGATGCAATCTATCATGAGTTCTGTTATAAAAATGAACAACTTC